>JAYXIM010024593.1:0-335284 GCA_037575425.1 Anastrepha fraterculus | reverse complement strand
CATTCGTCAGTTCCTACTTTCATCTTATCAGTAGTAGAAGCTAACCTCAGGAGAAGAATTTTAGTGCATTGAACTAATGCATAAAGATATTGTAATAGAAAGTAAGTAAAAGGAAAATTAGAGTAAATTCTTCACATAGACTTTTAGTAAATTACACATCTAATAGCTGATTAGGGCAAGAATGCAAAACCCTGCGAAGGATATTACAAAAACAATAAATAAATAAAACAAAGCTCGCTCATTTCAGCAGGGCGCTTGAAGCTTTCAGATCCACACGAATAAATAACGTAGACACATCCTACCAATCGAGGATCAAACTCTTTAAAGCAATCAGCCATCTAAATCTAAATAGCCACAGCAATCTAATTCGGCCTCCCTAGCCTCATCAGTAGGTGCATGACAGCCATTTGGAAGTGCACAGGTGCGAATCTCCGTGCATGAAGCAGCAAATGATAGGAACGGTTTTTCCTAATAGCGGTCGCCCCTTCACACCTTCCAGGTAACAGCTCAGTATATATGGCAGAAATGATAGCAGTACACGAAGCGATCAAGTTCACTGTGAAAAAATTAAAGATTCGCCATCTTTTTAGACTCATTATTTAGCCCAGACATCATATCCAACATAGAAATTACCCCCTCTAAATCAAAAATTCTCTCACTAACAGCTACTTAATTGGCTTTGAAAGGCACGTCATATATAAAGATAGTGAATTTACTGACCAATCACCAAAGACAGTCAATGAACACCATTAATATTAAAACTAAACTACAACTATAAGAAATATAACACAGCACTTAAAGAGCACAGCACCAAAATCTGGAAGTAAACCTCAACATGGGGAAAAATCAATAACAACAGACAACTCATTTAAAACGCAAACAGTGCGTGTATAAACGGACTCGGATACATCAAATTATCACAAGAACACTTGACGAATAACGGTTCCACTACCTCTGGGCCATACTGTAACTTCTCCACATTCAGCACCATTTCATATCCCATTACGTGAATTTCAGCACTTTAGAATTCAAATATTCCCGAATTGCGACATAGTAACATTCGTAACATCGGTGACCTGTCCCACCTTAGACAACATTCGCAAAGATATGCAATACCTTAAGAAAACAAACTAATACAACATATAGTTAAGCTACAATACATAACACAAAGTCATCTTACAAAAATTAATCTTAAGAACAAAGGTGCGAAAGTTTTGACTTACAGTATACATTTAGTGCAAATAAATAAATAAGCAAAATATTTCATTAATATTACTTCTATTTGTATTTTATTACTCAAAGATTTTCTTTTTGAAGTGAAAACTTCTTTAGAATCGTTGGGAGTGATTTGAAAGTCGATGAAACGAAAAAGCGACACTCTTGGCTACAAAGCGTTACATGTTGATGTACGTATATGTGTGTGGCTGTATACTGTCGTATGTATACTACACTGCCTATTACTTGCTTTGGTGTTTAGTTCAGGCGCCATACGTATGTATGTTTGTATGTATGCTAGTACGTATGTATGCGCGCCTGCGTATTACGGAGCCACGGTGAGCGAGAAGACATTATGTATACCTATACTACACTACCTAATACTTGCTTAGACCAAGCGTCCTACGAATGTTTGTGTGAATGTTAGTACGTCTGTGTAATATACGCGTTACGACGCTCAAAATAGCGTGTGCTGTATTGCGTCCGTATTTTTATATTCGCAAATATTTTCATTTTTAAATATTTACCGCAATTATGCCGAAAACTAATACAGAAAAGTGTCGTGAATATCGACAGAAAAAATCAACAATTGACGCGGTATTTCAAAGATATGTTGACAACATCGAAACCAAAGCATTTGTATCATATTTTAGCTATCATAAGACACTCGTATCATTTATTGAAATTGAAAACATTGAGGATGAATAATAATAAAATGAAGAAAATAAAATATGAACTTAATTGCAATATTATAATGAACCTATAATTATCCCGCTCCTAATGCTGCTTTCGTCTCATTCTCTCTCAGTTTGTTTTACGGAAGGTTTCACTTCTGTCGCGTCTAACCGTTAGACTGGTATTATTTTTTTAGTTTTCGTGTTCTTGCTAAAACTATTCCAGCTGTTTATACAATGTAGCCTTACCACAATAACTCCAAAAAGCCAAATTCTATATTTAAAGCGATTTCCGATAGACCGTCAACATATGGCAAAAACACGCGTCTTTCAAACTGTTATGAGTAACATTGTTACAAATCAAGTTAATACAAGCGAGATAAAAAGTAGCGATTTAAGCAAATTATATTGTATTGGCTTAAGGTTGATATGATAAGAGCATATAGAGGGTAAGATATCTACACTTTAGTGAAATTAAATGCACTGCTTCTCAGAGGAAATTTGAAAAGCTTTAACGTAAATATAAGATCAAATTGGTCACATGCAATTTAATGCTAGTAACGCCTTTAAAGCTCTCACAAGTTATTTTTACTCCCTATAATATTACTGAATGTTCTCCCCTGTTGAAATATTTGCCATAATCTTCCACACATGAACAAATTTCCACAATTTCACTTCTTTATTTGTACTCGTACATATGCAATTCCATTTATATATTTCTTCCCCTATGTAAGAGCTCTACTTACTTACAATAAATATCCCATAACCCGCGCGTCAGAGCATTGACAGCTTCATACAATTGACAGTGATGCCATAATGCAGATTTAAGTAGTTTTAATACTTGCTGTCACAACAACACTAATAATAAAAATAATAACAGCAAAAATGTCAATGTAAAATTTTTCAGTCAACTGCGAGTATTTAAGGCAAATTCAAAGTATCGCTACAGAAAAGCAAGACTATGAAAAAAGTTGTATCATGCGGATCCATTTGCTGTATAAGCGGCCATCGAACAAATGTGGAGGCTTTTGTTTTCATTTTCAGATTTCCCTAAAGTGTAATACACTTTTTGCCATCCCAAACCATGTTGGTGCAAATTTCAACAAATTTTAATTTGCTCACTTTACGTATCATACACGCAGTGCAGTTCCTTTCATGATTTGTACTTGTACTCGTACATATGAAGAGAGATAAATTTCTGTCAACGAAATTTGTTTGCTTTTCAACTGAACTTGTGAGTAAAAAGTCTTGAACAAAAACCAGTTGCACGCAAAGTTCACAAAAAACAACAACAAGAGAGGAAATGAATAAAAGAACCGGAAAATAAGAAAAGAAAACAGTGAGAACGAAGTAGAAAATATGAAAGAAATGTGGCTCCAACTGACAGCATTTGCAATGAAATATGAGATTGTAAATTATAACAGTTCAAGCGTGAAGTTCGTGCGCTCGCATGCCACAGAAAATCCTATAAAGCTTAAGAAATCATTTTGTATGTGTCACGAGAAGCATTGGCGCTCTACTCTGTAGTTGCTTACAGTTGCCTGCAACAATGTGAGGCTGCATATTGTGCAGGGTGTATTTTGATTTCCTTTTCATTGCAACTGCCGCAAAAGGGCATTCAGACAAATGCATGTGCATAAGTATTGGAATATTCGAGAATAAATATTGTCCTTTGTGGTTGATTCGATTACAGAGCGATGAGTTGATGCTGGAAATTGATAGAAATATTTCAATATCGTAATACGTAAATGGAAATACAATTGCACATTGAAAGAGAATTATACTTTTTCTTATTGAGTCGATATATTTGCTTGAAACTACTTTGTTTACTCAAAAGGGAAAATAGATGTCTGCACGGCAGCGGAAAAGTTGCAAATGTATTGAGATATTGCAGGGGTATTTATTAAAGAAATTTGTTAGCTACTCGTAGAAAAAAGGTAGCGTTTGATTATTAGTGGATTTCTCTTTGTATAACTATTCCTTCTTCTCTTTCGCATTTTTCTTAGTTGTTATTTTGTGCCGGCTTCACTAAAGATTCATATTTTACCTTAGTGAGCATTTAAACTATTTCAAACCTAAGGTATACTCTTCATGTGGCTTCGTAAGTTGAAATGTTTTGATTTTAAAGAGGCTTCTTTGCAATGATTTGGTAAGGTTAAAATTGGAAGACACCTTTATAATTGAAGAATCATCGTTAGGTTAGGTTAGGTTGGTATGGTTGCCCAGGGAGTGAGCACACTTGGACGAAGAAAGATTCGTCCTTTGTGATACCATTGTGAAGGAGGTGAGGTGAAAGGGAAGACCGATGGGATGCAGGGAGAGGTGGTGATGGGATGGTTAGGAGCGTGCGGATTACGAAGAAGAATGTATTATGATACTTATTATAAAAGAGCAGAACTTATTGAAAGTATATCTTTGCATCGAATTAAATTAGACTTGCCAATTCTATCACATATTTCCCATTGCGAATGGGAACCTAGTGAATTGGCTGTCAACCGGACGCTTTAGGCCTGTTGAATAAAAAACTTCTAGTTATTTTACCTTCTCTTACAATTTAACCATTACCATTTCCAATCTTAACAATATAGTAAGTTTTACGATCCGAGACGATAAATTGTCCAATCCTCTAAAATGCCCGTTGACTAGCTACGGCTTACCCAATATGACAGTCCAGGGATATATAGGACCCTTTCAGTGCAACTTCAACTTTTTGAAATGAGTTTTCTCTAAGAGTGAGACAAGGTAATCTTAATTTGCGTTCAATAAGCGAGGAGCAAATAAATTATTCCAGGAAGGGGTGCATGATAATGAGCCGGGCTAAAGCTAAGGAAAGTTGATGGCTTTTTTTTATTATACAACTGCAGCAAAATGTATTTATGCATTTACACAGCTGATGCAAATTTCTGTGAATATTCTCGCAAATTACCGCCAACTACTGGCTCCTCAGCAGTAGCCAGAAGACACCGAAAGTTCAATGCGTTTGCTATAAATGTAAAGTGATAATCATAGTTGCTATCCCCCTCACCTGACGCACGGTGAAAAGAACTCAGAAAGTATGGCGAAGATCAGGCTATTAACTTGCTCTCAGAGAATTTGAATGAATCCGCTGGTTGGCTGACGCCCCCGAGGTTATAACAGGTTTTTAAGAAAACACTGATTGCGTTGGTGATATACGAAAAAACCAACACAGTCTCCGCTTATGCTGCTTCGTTGCCATCCGAACAACGACTGATTGGACGAGTTAGTGAATATGTGTGAAGATTGACCACATCTGACAATTTATCGTCTTTGATCTGATCAGTATGTACTTATATTCTATCACACGAATATTTTCAGTAAAAAAACTGAAATTTTTATATTTACAAACGGATGTCTAAAAGCATTCTAACTAAATCTCTCCAGGCACTTAAGCTATATGGGAATATTGCGAACTCGATGGAATAAGATAGGATTTCCTCATACCAAAATGACTTTGAAAAATCGTAGGCTTTCACTCCAGAGCGGTTCAGGTTAAAGCATTAGAGGACGTATGGAGGAAAGACATCATTGAAATTGAATTAATAAAAGATGTCGCTAAAAACGAGTTTAGTCTAGGGTGATCGGATAAGAACGATAGGAAAGAATACGTAAATAAAACAACAAGGGTGAGAGATATTAGATTGATTATAGCTTTATTATAAAGCTACATTCATGCCAACTATTTAGAGTAGACCAAAGATTTTGCATGAGTAGAAGGGTGTCAAGGTTGTTTGATCGCAGCGCCCAATAGATGAACGCACGTCGCGAGATGAGCCAGTAGTCAAATTTCTCCTTCACAACTTCGAGCGTTGAGTCAGTTTTATGACATGTAGCGTCTTCTTATTAGAGACACACCTCGGATATATAGATGTTGTCGAGCTCTAGCCACACAAAGTTGGTTAACATCTGAGGCCATTGACGATAGCGGTGCCTTCTTCCCTAATTTGAAAGAAATAATGTCAGATTAAGTCACCATGGCATATATCCTATTTAACAGTCAAGCTTTAGGCACATTTGTGATTTGTTTTTAAAATTACCATTGAGTTTAACAAAGCGCGCCAGTCGTTTCTTTCTCATGCTAACCGGCACCAGTTGTACACGCCAAGTGAAGTCAAGTCCTTCTCCACCTGATCTTTCCAACGCAGAGGAGGCCTTCCTCTTGCTCTGCTACCACCAGCTGGTACCGCATCAAATACTTACTTTGTATCCATTCGGACGACATGACCCAGCCAACGTAGCCGCTGGATCTTTATTCGCTGCGCTATGTCTATGTCGTCGTAAAGCTCATACAGCTCATCGTTCCATCGCCTGCGATAGTCGCCGCCGCCAACGTGCAAAGGTCCAAAAATCTTGCGCAGAATCTTTCTCTCAAACACTCCAAGCGTCGCTTCATCGGATGTTGTCATCGTCCAAGCTTCAGTGAATCAACGGTAGTATTAGAAAAGGAGGGATGGCGGAAGGGACAACGTTCAACGTGCCGCACCTTTAACATATACACAGACGGTTCCATTTTGGGAGAGGGTCGCAGTATTCTGTTGGGAATTAAGCTATGAACAGTTATACAAATTACAGGATTACTGCAGTGTGTTCTAAGCTGAGATCTACACAGCAACGAAAACAGCAAACTTAGCCATACACAGCCGTGCACTCCTCTGAACTCTCAAATAAACTTTTGCATTACCAGCCAAACAGCCATCAAAGCAATAGCTGCTGTAATGATAAACTTACTCTCTGTACGACAATGCCCGAACAGGATGGATGAGCTAAGAATTGAGAAACAAGCCACAATCTTCTGGGTTCCAGAACACAAGGGAATTGAAGGAAACGAGAAAATGGATATACTAGCCAATGCAGGCGCACCTCTCTACGAGCATCGACTGGATATAGATGCAGCAATGATTCAAGAAGCGAACCCAAAATGGGAAAGAACCAGCTCATGCACAAACTGTTATTATTAACCTACTCAAACCGTTTTAGCCTGTTAATAAATCCTGAAACTGCTGTAGGCTTAATTTCTACCAGGAGGTTTGGATATTTGGCCCCATTTCCCAGATAATTTAGTCTGCGTCGTGCCACTTCTGGGCAGTCGCATAGAACATGTTCTGCCGTTTCTTTTGCCTCTTTGCAGAGTCTACAATAAACGCTCTCTATCGCACCTATCTTTCGAAGCTGTTATTTACCCCGCCGAAAGGTTCAGGACCTATGAAGGGAGTTTTTGCCCCCTTTTTCGCTAAAGTGACCGCAATTTCATTCCAATCAAAGTTTCTTGATGGCAGAGTGTTAAGGATTTTAAAGCTATTTTAAGCTATCCAGCGATTTTAGAAAATGTTAATATTGGCACCACGCGTGCCTCTCCGCAGACATTCTCTGGCACTCAACTCTAAGGCGTGGACCTCCGCCTGGAAAATGGAAAGGGTTTTCCCCATTGCAATTGCCTTTTTGAAATGTGGTCCGATAATTCCAGCCCCTGCACTGCCGTCTTCCATTTTGGGCCCATCAGTAAACCACACCTGTGCGCCCTGTTTTAAGGATATTTCATTGTTTCACTATGCTGAGCGGTCACTAATGACCACTTTGAAGTTCTTCGAGAATTCTAGTCTCTTTTCCATCTTGTCATGGTCTGTCAGGCACGGGGTGTTCAGGATTGAACCCAGAATTCTTACATGTCATGTAAGATTGCCTTCTTCGAAATGGAATAGATTAGGAAGCCTTTGAGCTGCACTGACTGCCGACTCTTTGGCTACAAGGTAGAGTGGAATGAGTCCAGTAACCATTCCTAAAGCCGCTGTGGGACAGGTTCGCATTGCTCCCGTAACGCTCAGACATGCTATTCTATATACCTTGTTAAATGTTATCTGACTCTTAGTTTGGTCTACTTTTGGCTCCCATACCAAGAGGCATAGGTGATCATTGGCACTAGTATTGTTTTATAAGGCGATGCCATCAGACCCTATGTTTTACCATAAAGCCTTTGGCATATGGATATTGCTCTCAAAGCTTTATTTGTGATGCACGATAAGTCATTTTTCCAGGTCAAGGCTTTATCAAGGATTACTCCCAGAGTCCCTAGACTTAATTTCCTTCTTCGGGTGAAGGGTATCACCCATGTTTTGTTCGAATTTAACGAAAGTCCTTTCTCCCGAGGCCAGTTTTGTTGTGCGTAATGTCGAGAGCTAGTCGCATGCGATCCGTTATAGTAGAGACAAATTTGCCTCTAACCATGATTACTAGAGACTAGATTGTCAACAAAGCCCTGAACTTCGTATTCGAGATCATCGAGAGTCTGTAGGAGCTCGCCAATGATCAATAGCCAAAGGAGCGGTGATAAAACACCTCCTTGGGGGCATCCTTTGGTTGACTTGTCGCATAATCTTTTTGGCCCAGTTTCAAAGATTGTTGTTCTATTCCTCAGCACAAACTATATTTTATCTCTTCCCTGGAAAGAGTACAAACTTGTAGTAGAGGTACTGACATGACTCTGTGTCACTCCATTCTACGCGGCCAAACGATGCATGCACACGTCATGCCATTGCACTGCACTCAGTACAACACGAATAAACTCTGCATCATTTTCAACTTTAGAAAGTGTGGCAGAGCACAAAATTAGCAGCCTACTTAAATTATGTAAACTGTGTGTTAAGGACAAAACATAAAGTTCTTAAACATCTGGTGTCATTATGGATCAATTTCTGATCTATGTACGATCTACAGGATCAGCCAAGTCCGGCTAAACCCAACCTGAGTAATTTTGCTTCATTTAAATTTAATTGGGATACTCGTATCAGGTTTTTTGGTTTTTTGAAAAATATCGTTATATGGCAAGTGCACGAGGTTATTGTTCGATTTCGTCCATTTTCAATACCAACCTACCTTGGACAAATATAAGTACCAAGTTGGTAATGATGGTAATACACATACCTATTACCAAGTTTTATTGAATTATATTAATTTTTCTTCGAATTATCAGATGGACGGACGAGCAGGCATAGCTCGACTCCCTCATATCTTTGAGTATTTTAGTATACCTCTGTATTTCTATCTCGATTATTTTATGCTTATTATTCGCAAATTAAATAGCAGACCAAAAGCAATGGCGGCACAGGATATAGCGGCCCCTACCAAAAATCAATTCATTACGAGTACGTATATAGCTCATATGTATGAACGTAACGCTTCTAATACTACACTGCATAAACATAACGCCACAGAACCAATGAAAAAGTCAAACATCAAGTAAATGGTGAAAAAGTGGCAGTGAAGCAATAAAAAAAATTAATATTACTACGTGAATTTAACAAATTGCTTACATCGTCTAGCGGAAATATTAATGAACTGGAGCAATAAAATAAAGTAGAAGTACAAGCGATAAATATCGTGGAAATGGGAAGAAGTAAGGGTGCCTATGGTGTGAGAAGAAACACATGGGGAAAAAAACAGTCATCGCCAAATTTATATAGCAAACAAGAACTGTTGAAGCAAATGCGCTTAATGGCTGGGTGAGTGGGTGAGTGGGCATTCAGTTAAGCAATCAGATTGGTAGCCAAAGAGCAGAGCGTGACATATGTGTGAACTCCACTCCATTCTACCCCTACAAATGCCACAAGTAGGCTTGTATGTGTTTATGCATATGAGTGTGTAATTCAGTTCTGGCTTGTAGTCAACACCAAGGACACACAAGTTTTCGCTGCGCTGCTCGGTCGCGTCATAGGCGATAAATTCAAATGTTTGCATTAGTCAGCCAATTTAGATGTTATCGAAGCCGACCAACATATTTGTGTACGCATGTATTAGTAAGATTAATTACCACAAAACAATAGTGGCGGTAAGAAGAGATTACTTGCACCTAAGCGTAGTTCCATAACAGCAAGTAAATTTCCTTAAATTGAAAGTAGTTATTTATAAGTGAGCTTTTAAAGGGCAAATAAAAACTATCCGACCAGGTGGTTTAAAGTACCGCACACATTTTTTGGTATTGGAAATTTGCTTCAATATTTATGCTTATTGGAGGAGATCCGACGGCAAAGGTATGTGGGTCATTCGACACGCAACGCAAAGCATGCGTATGAACTGTCCCAAATTATTCGATAAAAAGATATTTTGTTTAAAGGCACATATCCCACATCCATTTAGCTGATATTTCGCTTCTCGCATTCTCTTTAGAAACTTAATGACAACTTTTGACACTTTTTTGGTATCTCATTTAATTTTTATTTTTATAAAAATACAGATCATTTTTCAACAAAACCCAAATAACCAAGTTGCGAACTTTGTGCAATTAAAGAAAAAATCCAACAAATTCTTAAACTTTTTCGTGAGAATATTCAGAATAGTGTTGGGAACGTAAGATTATAAGTCCATTGCTTTTTGATATACAGAGTGCAAGAATAAAGTAGTTCTAAACCCTTGTTGATTTTGGACAATTGTGTTTCTCTTTAATGTTAAAAATCGATTGTTCGTTATATGGGAACAATTCACTGGGCTTGAACATGAGATAGGTTTGACAAAAATGTTAAGCAACACGGTCAACAAGCATTTTTTACTGGCAACTCATATATGTGAAAACAGTGTAATTTGAAATTCTACGCGCATCTAAGCTCAAAACACTTCAGTTTTTGTGAAAAAAACTGAAAATGTCGAATTTTCACTACGATTTTTTGCTACTCTTTGAAATTGGTCACCTTTTTCCGCATCACTAAGCGTAAGCGGCCACTCGGAAATTATCTAGTATATATATATTTAATTAATATATAATAAATATTAATATATATATATCTGGTCAGTCCATAAGTTCGTGCGTATTTTACCCATAATTTCACTTTTGTACGATTTTTGCATACAAAAAATTATTCGCGGAATAGAACGGAACTATGAAATGGCGGCCGCCGTATGTGTAGAAAAACTAAGACCTTATTCAAAATGAGCGTTTTGCTTTAATGCAGATTCTTAAATAGTCCGGTTGTTACGTTACTTCGTGCCATGGTTCCATTAAAAACGGATGAAGCCGCTGCAATGCTTGCTGAAACACTTCAAATTTGTATTCTGTACACTCTGACTCCAATTATAATACGTAGCTGAGGTGATTTATATTTGGGCCACCCAATAGTCACACTTTAACAAAAATAAAAGCTGGAGTAATCTGGCGTAACCACTCTTAGATTAAGCTTTAAGAGCCAGTATAAGGCTAGTCCGACTGGGATAAGTTTCGTATTATTAGTTGATAAAATTTAGATAATAATTCGGTATAAGATATACTTAAGGTAAGATTATTTAACTCTTAATTCAAAATCTGGAATTAAAAAATTTTAGATCAGAAACACCTTTTAATTTTTAAGGAAAAATCGACATAATTCTACTGATATCAAGAAAATTATGATTTTCTCAAAAATATTTTTACAGTTACTTTCAAGTTACTCAAAAGGGGAATTTAGGAATTCTCAATATAACAGAAAAGCGAGAGTCATGTGGGTGCTTAGAGGGTGACGCATATATTTCTCGCAGCAGGGCTCATGCCTGCGTTATTGTGTGTTTTAATATGAATGCATGCGTATGCATTTTGCTGCCTAGTTGGCGGCTTTGATTTAACTTTCTCTTTAACTTCTTCAATAGCATTTTTGTTTTTCGTTTGTTTCAAAGAGTTGCATATCGTTAGTTATTAACGGTAAATATTTGGGATTTATTTGCTGGACATTATTTGGTACGTGTTTTTAAAGATACCCACGACTATTTGTTTATAATTTTTTATAGCAATTAAAAAATTTGTGTCTTATACAAATTTGTGGACAGAGACTGAGAAATTATAGCCATAAAACGCAAATACGCCTTATACTTTAGCAACCAAAGGCACATTAAAGTTATTCAAATAAAGGGTGGTTAAATTTTAAGGGCCCATGTTGAATGTAAACCACACCTAAACGTCAAGTTTTTTTGTACATTTCATTTAACATTTTTCAATTTCAGACTAATTCAATTTGCACCATGGAAAGATACACAAGATCGAAGAACGCTTACCATGAAAACGGGCGTTCAAATCAAAATGCATATCTCGCACTTCGTGATTCGTGATGAGGCACATTTCCACCTCAGTGGATTCGTCAGTAAGCAGAATTGCCGCATTTGGGCGAATGATAATCCAAGATTGGGCAATCACGAAACACCAATGCACCCACAAAGAGTGACTGTTTGGTGCGGTTTATGAGCCGGCGGCATCATTGGGCCGTACTTTTTCCAAAATGAGGCCGGTCAGGCAGTTACTGAGAATAGTGTTCGCTATCGTGAGATGATAACGAACTTTTTATGACCCGAATTGGAAGATATGGATGTGGACGATATGTGGTTTCAACAGGACGGTACCACTTGTCACACAGCTAATGAAACAATGGCTCCTTTGCGCGAAAAATTTGATTGCCAAATAATCCCACGTCGCGGCGATATCAATTGGTTATTTGAAACAGAAAGTATACGTTAATAAACCAGCAACAATTCAAGAGCTAAAGGATGAGATAATACGGCACATTAACGGCATAGAACCTCAATTATGCCTCAGCGTCATCGAAAATTGGGACCATCGGATGATCGGATGGAGGTGTGCCGATATTTTATTTCAAACGTAATTGAGCCATACCAATATTATCATAATAAAGAGAAATGATAATAATTTCCTGAAAAAATGTAAATACTTAAAATCAACACCGGCCCTTGAAACTTAACCACCCTTTAGTTAATTTGTGTTGAGTATATGCCTAATATGCGCTCTCTTTGATAAGTATTGAAGTGGAAGAAGAAAAGTGTAATGCAAGGGGTCGAAGGAGTCTAATTAATCAAATAGAGTTCTTAAAGTTAGTTTATTATTTGGAGCTTGCTAATTTTTGTTGGATCCTCCATTGATTATAACTTGTTGAAATCGTCGAGTCTTCGAAATAATTAAGCTGCAGGTAGGCAATTCAAAAATTGGCATTTTTTCGCTGTTAAAAACTCTCTTGTTGCTTTGGCAGTATGAACGGCTGCGTTGTCATGCTAGAAAATTTACTGCTCATCGAAATTGTCACCAAACATGTAGTAAATACCTACTTCATATAGAAGTTTTTTGTTAATTTGTATGTATTAATTTTTGTGGATATGAAACATATAACACCAATGACTGCCCAAATCATAATCAGAATCCTCCCGAAATTATAAGCCATTTTCCTCTTCTTTCACTTCCGTTTATTATGCCAGTATATTTGGGAACCATCTGGTCTTTTTTTATCGAAAAAATTCATCGAAAAAATTACTCTTTCTCAATCATCTCCCCGAAATTGGTATTTTTCCGCAAATGTCAATTTGGCCTATTTGTGTCGTGTGCGTAATTTATGCTTAGGAAAGCAACTTCCAAATTAATGTTGAATTTAAATTTATTTATAGCTAAACGTTTGATTTCCCGAACATCTCTAGCGCTAGGCTTTCGTTTCTTTCACATAAAAGTAATGCAAAACTGCAGTTTTTCTTCTTTTCAATTTTGGGGTAATCGCTTGAATTGTAAGGCCTTTCTTTCCATGCCAAAATTTGGGCCTGCTCAAATTGAGTCAGAGCTTTTCCGCGTGGCATTTTCTTTGTACATATCTAACCGAAACAACCACATAAATATGAGATCGAGTTTGAACGCGCAAACCGCTTATAATATAGTAATTTTAACGTAAAAACGTATACTATATTAAAATAAAAGCAAACGCTTTTGGTCTAAAAATTGTTTCGATTTGCACAGAACAAAAAATGCGCATTACTAAAATACCAGCATTAGTTTCAAATAATTTTCGTTATAAGATACGGTTTTTTCCACAAAACTAGAAAAACGCCGACATTATGCCAGTTTTAAAGCCTAATAAACCAAAAGCTGACGTCAAGAGCTACCGACCAATTTCTCTGCTCTCTTGCCTCAGTAAAACGTTAGAAAAAATTGTTGCAAAACGCATCATGTGGTTTGCGCAAAGGAAAAAACTTGTATCTCCTAATCAAGTAGCATTTAATGATCATTACTTGTCAACCGCTATTTCCAGCCGAAATCAGGTCACTGTACTGGGTCTCGACCTTGAAAAAGCGTTTGATAGAATCGGTATTGTATTGAAACAACTTAAAAAATGGAGCATTGGCCAAAAGATATTCAACTTCGTTAAAAGCTTTTTAACAAACCGCACTTTTCGAACTAAAGTCAACTATAAATACTCTGGTAGAGTACCTCTGTACAATTGAATAGCACAGGGTTCTCCCCTATCAGTGGTATTTTTTATTATTGCATTTGATGAAATAAGCAACATTATTGAAAAATACGACGTCAAACACTCTATTTATGCTGATGATGTGTTAAATTTTTCAAAAAGAAACAACTTAAACGAAATAAATAACATATTCCATAATTTACTTGATGATATATCTCTCTGGGCACTTATTTCTGGAGCTAGCCTATCATATAATAAGTGCAAAACTCAGCATATATGTAAGAAAAACCCCTATTGTAATTTTAGCTTGACTTATAATAATCAGACAATGGAAAATGTTACTAACCTGAAAATATTAGGCATAATTTTTGATAAAAATCTTAGCTTTAAGGAACATTGTAAATATCTTAAGTTTAAACTTAATAATAGATTAAATCTCATTAAATACTTTGCTTCAAAATATAGTAATGTTACCCAAAATTCTCTAATAAATTTAACAAAATCATTAACAATATCTTGCATTGATTACGGTCTACCAATGTATGGACAGTGTTCAAAAGGCACCCTCGCGAACATATCAGCAATCTACCATTCAGCCGTTCGTAAAAGTCTTCGAGCTTTTCCAACCTCCCCGACAGAAAATATTTTAGCCGAAGCTAGACTCCCCGAAATGAGTGATAGAGTAAGGTATAATACACTTCGTTCAATTCCAAGGATATATTGTTCCAGTAACCCAATCACAAACAATGACTTGAAAAATGTCATCAGAAGAACCACATAGTTGAAGCGTGAATCAGTTATATACAGAGCGGTGGAAGAAACCGCGAAATTCGACGTTTCCATAAAGCCCATGTTAACTTTTCAATCGAGATTCCCACCCTGGCAACTTCCTCCATCCACTTTCATCACCAGCCTACTGATGTATTAGAAACAAAACACCTCTAAACTTGTTTATCAAATGCTATTATTTCAAATCAAGAACTATTGGGATGCCAAAGGCTGGAAATTTATTTACACTGACGGCTCTAAAGAAACCGACTCAACTGCATTTGCTGTGGTATGTGATAAGGGAAGCATACTTAGGACTGGTCTTCTATTCCCACACACCTCGATATTTACTACCGAGGCAATTGCTATAAACTTCGCCATTGACTACGCCTCCTCAACTAAAGGAAAATATATAATCTGTACAGACAGTAAATCTGCCATCGCAGCTCTGTCGAGCGCAAACAGCAGAGAACCTTTAATTGACAACATTCAAAATAAATTGTCCCAGCGAAAGGCAAAAATAAAAGTTATGTGGATCCCTGGACACAGCGGAATTCTTGGCAACGAAAACGCTGATAAAGCAGCGAAAAATGTCAGCAATACCCCTCATTCTGTTTCGAAACTTTCGTTAAATCCGACATTCTCAGGATAATCGATAGTATCTATCTCTCAACACTAAGGGAGAAATGGTTTACATACCAACACAGCTACAAATCCATAAATCCAGAACGACTAAAAGCAATTATTCCACTAACACCTTCTAAAAGGGATGCCTGCCCCAATTTGCTCAGCATGTAACTGTCCACTGTCCATTATTTATATAATAGACTACTGCACCAAGTATAACAATGGCAGAAACAATATCTTTAACGGCAGGAAACCTTCCGATTTACTGAAAGAGATTTCTCTAGAAAATATATCGAATATTTATGATTTTATATATCAAATTGGACTAGTTTATCTTTTATACTTTTGTTTATTAATTCGCTACACATAATAATTTTTATTTTAATATTTTTTTTATAAATAATTGAAAAAGCTATTAGTATTGTTTCAGGCCGATAGTCCTAGCTACTAGTGCCTTTCGTAATGTAATATAGTTATTTATAATTATATTTCTAATAAATAAATAAATAAATAAATAAGATACAAACAAGGAAACGATATTGGAAGATTGCAGTAGAAAACATCTGCTTTAGTAGAAAACATTAAAATCACCTTGGTCCTATAATTTTTTTGTGCGGCATATATTTGATGTCAGATTTGTAATATATTATTTATTTCAACAGTCACGATCAGTCTATTGCCTTAATTTTAATCTATTCTGTTATGAAATTATAAATCATTGAAAAGAATTTCTCCTAAAATACCTCTAAATGAATTCTAATGTATAAATTTTTAAAAATATAGAAAATAAGTTGTACCACGTCGGCAAATATAGATACAACTTTTTAACAAAATTTCCTGTCAGATGAATTGGCTTTTCTACAAACTAGTCTTGAAACGCAATATCAAACTCTAATTACAGTTGTGCAACACTCCTATAATAATTACATTCTTTCCCATTTTAAATTTGGCCAACTTTAATTCTGGAGTGTTAGGTTTTGCAATTTTAAAATGCAATGTGCTTATTTTGTAAAAAATTTATTGAATGTTTTTTTTTTTTAATTTGCACAAAGTTTAAAGCTTGCACTTGTGTAGTAGTGTGAAATGTATAAAAAAAAAAATATTTAAAATAAAAATAAGTAAATAGTCAAAACTTGCCATGCTCTAAAAACTTTTTAGCTTGTATATACAATAGTTAACAGCGCCCACTTCAGTCATTTTTCCCATATTGAGCTAAAATTTAATAATCTTTCAACTGCACTCAAAAAACGTATCAAAATGGATATACCAAATTTTTTAGCAATGTGAATATCTAGCTTGCGCTTTTTCTATGATACGGGTTTCTTTGTCAACCACTCCATGTTAATCACGTAAAATTTTAAAGCAAACTAAATTAAATTAATTTTGAATGCAACATTTTTGTTAAAGGAGTAGAAAGCATCAATATATTGTAAGCATAAATTATATGTAGTATATGTGGATACCTACTCAGAGATATTTAAAAGTGAAATTTTTATTATCGAGCATTGCATGTTTCTCCGCATCTGTCTGTTTGTGATAGAATGTCCCGTAATTAGTTAATAGTATACTTATTATATTTGATTGAGCTCTCCTTGAGTTTTAGCTATTTTACACAGTAGTCGACTGCCAACTTCCCCGCGGGATTATAATAATTAAGTATTGCCTGTATATACATACCTATGTACATATGTATACGAGTAGTCGGACAGCTCATTGTTCGCGTTATGCAAGCCACATTTTGCTATTATAATTCACATCCAAAGCATAAAGGGTATCATTACTATGAATTCGAAATGAACAAAACATTATCTCCATTCAGTAAGCAGCGCACTTGCCGGGCCTTCAATCAAATGTTGCGTATACGCCATGTAGTCGGCAGACACGCACACACACACTTTTATTAATTTTCACGTCACTCAAAGCTGGAAAGGCTCGGAAAGCTAATTTACTCTGTGAATATATTATTAAGTGTTGTCATATGCGAACGAAAATCTGCAATTACTTTCTTGTATACCATAAGCAAGTTTTGGTAGTTGCGTCTCTTTCCCTCGTTTAACAAAATTATATCAGTAAAGCATGTTTCATGCATATAAACCACGATTTTATTGGAAGAAAGTAGAAGAAAAACATAATTCTAATAGTAGAATTTCCTTAAAAAAGCCGGCATAGTGGGAAAACCAGCAGATACCGTCAACCTTTACCGGAAGCAGACGAGTGTGAGAGATAAAGGTCATAGGAGTCATGGGGAGAAGTATATAAGCTTCGCTGGGCTTTCTGTTTTCACACATTTAGGAAAATTCTTGAGCAAGAAATAAACCAATATTTTCAGCCAACGATTTATGTAGCGCCTGTAGAGTTGAGTAATAAGCTAAGGATACTGGTCCAAGCTACCTGCAGCCCTCCTAATGAATACTAAATGGTTGCTATGGACGAATTTCTAACACAAAGTAGTTCAGCCAAGTAATTTAACATAGGGGTTCGACTAAACAGGACAAAAGATGAGAATAAATTATTTTTTTCTCTTTATAAAGATTTGTGTTTATTCAAGTCGCAGTTATTAGCACCTCGGCCTACTTTCCATTAATTCATCAAACTTTAAAAAACTTTTGTAAGTGGCCATCCATCCAAGTTTCTTTAGCGCGAATAGTGATGTGGAATCCCATCTGAAATGTATTTCGGAAGTCATTGAGGAAGATATCCTAAAGCTTTCCCACCAAGTGCCTTTATCAGAAGGTCTGCATACGCCTGCATACGAATTTCCGCCACATAATGCAGCTGTGGTCTCTTGACTAAACTATGAAAGCTTAGGGAAAAAACCTAGAAGTCGGTTAATGTACATTTTAAAACATTCTTATACATTGTCTTCACCCTTTTTTGAACTAAAAATATTCATTATCTTTTTCTAATATTTTTCTCTTGCTAGTAGAGGGTGGTTAATACATACGAAGCACACCTTATACCATATATTGGCACTATTAAAGCGAATGTAAAAAATAAATAAATAATTGGCGCACGCAATTGTGTGAGGTATTTGGCCGAGCTTCTCCGCCCATTTGTGGTGTGCGTCTTGATGTTGTTCCACAAATAGAGGGATCTACAGTTTTAAGCCGGTTTTTTCATGGCACAGCGAAGGTATTGTATGTAAAAAAACTCTGCCAAAACTCCTGCTTGGTACCTTCCCAGTTTGTTGTGTGTTTCGAAATTTAAAGCACAGCCAACAAAAACAATATGCGCTTACGTAGCCTGTAGCTACCATGTTCGCTTCGCTATTACGCTGTATATTTACTGTTTTTTTTTATTATAAAATCAATAAATTTATTACCCTTTGCGTATGTAATGGATATTTATAGGTACTACTACGATGTGTTTACTTTGAAGTTAGGCAAAGTGGTGGGGTCTCTACTCAGTACATGGCATCTGTATGTATGTATGTACCCACCCTTTACTGTCAAATACTATTATTGATTTCAATCCACTTCATTTCGATGATATTGTACGCCTGCCCGTTTGACATTTGGGAAAAGTGATGGTCAATTATTTACGCATAAATAAAGAAATAGGGAGTTTAACTGATTGAATGACGACCCAAGCGAAATTGAGAAATGAAATATAGCCAGGGCAAGTCAAAAATGAACGACGGATGCTTTTCTCTTTTCATATATTTCAAGTGGAATTACTTTCAATGCAGGAGACGCTACACTCTTTCTTCAATGTCGGTTACGGATAAATTATGTACATTTAAAACAAGGTAGCCCGCAGTGCTGAGCTTTTTTTAAATGCATAAATAGAAACGTTTGTGTGAAGAAGAGCGAACGAAATGCGGGGTATTCAAGAAATAGCAAAAGAAATGTATTATGATTTCTCAGAAATTTCGCAACTTTCCAAGTGTATTTATTTAGACATAGTGATTGGTATTGTGACCGTGATTATTCGTATAGGGTTGCCATCTCGATTAAACAAATTATAAAATAAGTAAAATAGCACAACATAGACATGGTATTCTTGACAGCATAAATTCGGAAATATTTTCGAATAGGGTTGCCAACCAATTCGCAATACAAATTTTGAATCCAAACATATATAAGGTTATTTAAGAATTTGAAATACAAGATAACGTTATATGTCTAAATAAAAACGATATATTGAAAATTACATTTAAGAACGTTTTATGAAAATTTGCATGAATTACTATCTTACTTTTCACTTTTTTAAAGCGCATATCAAATACGCAGATGCAGTACGGGTATCAAATGAGCGCTAGTTTTGACGGTTTTTATTCTGAAATATTTTTCAATAGAGTGCCAATTGTTATTTAAAGGATAAAGTTTGACACAGCTACAATGTTTAGAAAGGCAAAAAAAATTTACCCGAAGTGCTGTGACCTTTGTTACTTCGTATCGGGTTGCCACCTTTGTTTGATTTATTTGAAAAGTGAATAAAAAATTATGATGTGGGGGTCAAATGAAGATTTTTACAATATATGTACGTCTACATGTCTACAAACTGAATAGTCTAGGATTTCACACTCAGGGTTACGCTGATGACCTAGTAGTTTATGTATTAGGCTGGCATGAGGAAACCATTTCGGATCTCATGCAGCAAGCCCTTGCAATAATAAACAAATGGTGTACGGAAAAAGGGCTCTCCATTAACCCATCCAAAACAACACTTGTACCGTTTACTAGGAGAAGGAACATACATCTCAAATGTCCGACCATTAATGGAACAACACTTCAACTCTCGACAGAAGCGAACTATCTTGGCGTCAGTCTTGCCAAAACGCTTACGTGGAATTCCCATATTGAGAGAGTTACTTCAAAAGCCACATGGGCATTCTTTGCCTGTAAAAGGCTTTTTGGTAAGACATGGGGACTAAACCCTAGAATGACCTTCTGGACATTCACCACAGTTGTAAAACCCATAGTCACTTATGCATCCTTAGCATGGTGGCCCAAGGCCAAGCAAAGAAAGCCAGCAAACGAATTAAACAAACTGCATCGCCTGATATGTGTTGGTATTACAGGGGCTATGAAAGCATGCCCCACGGATGCATTGGGTGTGCTCCTGAACATACCACCGCTTCCAATTCTAATTGAAAGGGAAGCTCGCTCGAGTGCCTTAAGATTAAAAGGTATATCTGAACTTAAAAGTGGGGATATGAAAGGACATTTAAAGATCTTGGAAGACTTCCTACATAGTCCCATTATTCATAGGGATGATATACTCTTCAGGAACTTCCAAGTTATAATTAATGAACGCACAGACTGGAGATCTAATTCTATCACTTTTAAACCTGGCTCTCAGCTATGGTTTACTGATGGGTCCAAATTGGAAAATGGTGGAACAGGGACAGGAATCAATGGGCCTCAATTCAAAAAATCGATTCCGCTGGGATTCTACCCAACAATATTCCAGGCAGAAATACATGCCATCGAAATATGTGTGAGGGAATGCCTTAGCAGGAAAATGAGAGGTACTCACATCTACATACTTTCAGATAGCCAAGCGGCTCTAAAAGCCCTTCTATCAACAACTATCACCCCCAAATTGGTAAATGATTGCCTAAACCTTCTCAACACGTTACGGAACCTCAACATAGTAACACTAGGCTGGATTCCGGGACATGAAGGACATGAGGCAAATTAAATGGCTGATGACCTTGCAAAACAAGGAGCAAATATGTAACTTACTGGTCCTGAGCCTTTCTGTGGACTCACAAAAGGTCACATTAATGAATTCCTTAGGAAATGGGAAGAAAGAAAACTTGCCGCACATTGGCTAAACTGTGCCGGTCAGCGTCAAGCCAAACTATTCCTAAGTCCCAACAAAGGAATATCTGACAAACTTCTCTCACTAAACAGAGTAGATCTGCGTCTTTTAACCGTATACCTTACAGGTCACTGCAGCCGGAGGTATCATCTGAGACCAATGTCTGCCGCTTTTGCGAAATGGACATAGAAAGCTCAGAACATGTGCTTTGTGAATGTCCTGCGTTGGGCAGACGGAGACTTCACCACCTCGGTGGTATCGTAGTATCTCCATGCAATCTTTGGAACAACAAACCCAAAATTGTGCTAAAATTTGTAAAAAGCCTAAAACTCTAGGGTTGCAAAAATAGACCATTCACAATAGATCAGCTCTGGTCGCAGTGCGTAATGGCCTTCTAATAATAATAATAATAATGTCTACATAGGTACCAAACGGAAGATATTAAAAGAGTTTATTTGACTGGGTGTTTTACCTGTGCAGGTTATACAATTTGAAATTATATTTCTTAAAATTGTAAAAAAGTCAAGGAAAATATAATTTATCAAAATTGATATCTAATCAGTTTTATACCACTTGAACACAAAAGTAATTTTCAGCTAATTATTTGTTATAAAATGGTCGTTGAAATAATTACACTATGAAAGAGAAATATATCGATTTATTAAGGGGGAGCCTTGTTTATAAGGTCAAAAAAATCAATTTTTTTTTTCGTTTTAAGCGATTCCTAATATATTTCAGAATATTCACACAAAGTTACAGAGCCTAATTCTCAATATTTCCGTAGATACAAAACCAAAGGTAGGCGAGCGTTAGGTAGTTACGCTGTGACCGGACAGCTATAGTACAAACTTTATCTTCTTTTCTCGACTTTTCATTTTTATGATTTCTTTGAATTGGCGTACATGAATGAAAAAAAACTAATGAACCTTTTGAAATGAATCATAGCTTGTTCCCTTCAATACTAAATTCTCCTCTATTTGAACTAACAAAATAGATTAAAAAAAAGTTTTCAAGATTTTTTTTACCAAGTTGCAGTGAATTTTTTTTTATAGAAAGGCATTTTTTTTCTTTTAAACCTCCAAAAAGTTGAAATTTTGGAATTTCTCTTAGTTTTCTTAGTTCATCTAGAATAAAAAATTAAAATAATTAGAAGTCCATTTGAATTTTTTGCTTTAGATAATAATTACGAGCTGTATCTTGTACGCCAGTTGGAAACTCCAGCGTTGCAGCGCTCTACTAATTTCAATGTTAAACATTTTTTTCAACTTATTTTAACCAGTACAAAAATGTGTTATACTTTTTAAATATTCATTAAAAGATAGAAAAAACTTTGCAGTGCTAAACTAATTTTTTTCTTTAAAAAAAAAATCGCAAAGGATGCAATTTTTAGACCTCATAAACCAGGCTCCCTCCTTAAAACCTTCATCGCATTTACAATTCCCAGGTAAACGTTTGCGTGTTAGTCTTCTGGAGACCTCGCAAATTCGCAAATGATAGTAATAGATTCACGTAGAGAAACCTTAAAAGCGTTTAACTGTCGTAGGAACACTTTTTTCTTAACGCTCTAATGACCTCCCAGTGTATATATATTTTTTATAATTTACTTTATAAATTATTCAGCAAATATCTTTGACCCATCTAAGAATATGAACTTCAAACCGTCTTTTCCACATAAAATACTAGACGTTTAGCTGAAAAAAAAACCATATGTTTTTAGTGCCCGAGTTTTTATGTACACAACTGTATTTGCACCTAATGAAGTGACAAAATTGAAGGAAGTGCGCACTATTTGAACTCAGTCAACTGTTAGAAGACGTAAAACAAGGAAAATGTGGTTGTTACAGCAACACACAATAAAAAAACTGAATGTAAAAGAAAGTTCGCAGAAAGACTCATCAAATAATGAACTAAAACACATAAGTACTGCATGTTCACGCGTTCACAAGTACACACACATACACCCCGCCAAAGCACTATATACATATAAGCAGTTATTCTCGCACACCATTCGCAATTTAGAAGCGAAATTTCCAAATTTGCAAGCACCAAAAACAAATAAAAAAAGTACTATAAAAAGAAAGCTGTAAAAAGTTCCCTTCATCTATCACTAAGTGACTCCCAAAGCATTTGGGAAATGGCTAAATCACCGAAATGGTGCAAAGCGATGAAGGCGAATGAAGTGGAAGAATAATAAAGAAAAAAATGTAAGGCTTCATTAACTTGCACAATAAAGAAATTGTTTCTTAAGAACATTTTGCTATTTTTTTTTGTTTTTTCGGTAAGTGTTTTTGTGCACCTCGGCACGTTGCTTATCGTCAACTGGCGCATCGAACGAAATTCAATGGTAAGCAGAGATTGATGATATTTGTACAGAGATAGGTGGGTTACTTGGTATGTCTGGTTTGTGAGTGGAAAATTATCAGAGTGAATTGACGCCAGGTAAATGTAATGAATAAATTCGTTCACTGGATTGAGTTTATTTTTTTTATTAATTTTGCAGAGATTCACATAAATGAATTTACTTTTGCATTCTTAAAGGGAATGACATAAAAATATTTATTTTTAAGAAATTCAAATATTGATACAAAATTGTGTAAGACTACTAGCTGTGAAAGGGCACATATTTTCTTACATGCAATATAAGTCTTATAGCAAAATTCAGGTTTCCTTAACCGAGCTCCTAGTGATTTGAAATAGTCCTTGAAGTATTAGTAGAGCGAGTTATTGTATTTAGTCAGAGGAGTGGCAATTTAAGTTTTGGGAAAAGGAAAAAGTCACAGGGGGCTAAATCCGGTGAATACGGAGGTTATTCGATGATATTTGTCGAGTTTTTGGCCAAAAAAGTGTTAACAATATGAGCCTTGTGAGTTGGTGGATTATCATGGTGCAAGATCTATGAGTTTTCTTCCCACAAATTGGGCCGTTTCTAATGCACGTTCCCCCTCAACCGTCGCATAACTTCCAAATAATATTCTTCATTTTGAAGTAGAACCATTTGAAACGAATTTCGAGTGCACAACACCATGATAATCAAAGGAAACGAGTAGCATGACTTTCGCTTTTGACCGACTTTGACGTGGTTTTTTGCGCTTCGGCTCATAAGGATACGCTACGGTCACGAGCTACCTTCCTCAAACTGAAATGATGGTTTTCCAGCAGTATTTCCTTGACTTTGCCGCCGTTGAAGATGTTGATGGGCGACCAGATCGGGACAAATCTTCCACGACTTTTCGGCCATCCGCAAAAGCGTTATACCACTCGTAGATCCGAGTTTTTTCGTGTATTTGATAAAGTACACTCGCCATAGGCTTTCTGCTACATTTGCAACGATTAGGCACACGAAATCCCGTTCAAAACACAAAATTTAAGACAAATTCTTTGTTCGATATTTTCATACATAGTCAAAATCGTAGAGCACACCTGAAGTTGACTGATATAATTAAATGAAAAACACCAGCTTATTGACAGATCAGGCTGAAACTCTGTGACACTAGTGACAGTTGTCGGCCGTCTAAAATGTTCCGGGATGGCCACACAGTAGGACTAGAATTGTACTGACGTTGGGAGAACATGATTTGCGGACCATTGTTGGCATAATCACGAGGGTCATTGCCTTTAACGAGTATTTCAACAGAATTGTGTCTTCGATATGGATATACTTCATTCTATTATCTATGCGAATGTCCATCTCTTCACTATAACTATTTATTGAAATGCCTAACTACATTAATAGCCCTTACTAACCATGAAAGATTACATTCCAATCAAATCCTTTGGGCCTCATCTGCTTACTATTAATCTCACCCCTTTCTGTTAGCAAACAATGTTCTGGCGGTTGAGAAAAAACGCCATAACCGAATAATTTGCGAGCAGACGGAGCAGCAAAGTAAATCCAAAGTTGTAATTGGTGCAGGGCTAAAAGTGAGTCAGTAGAACTAGGGACCATCGCTTGAGTAATCCGGGAGTATTCCCTCCCCAATACGGCGTTACTTCCTTTTACTCTCTACGGTTGTAATTTTGAATAATCGCTATATTCTGCTTGTTCTATGAGGAGAGTAATGAAAGAACTCATTTTCAGCCTGACCACTGGGTTAGTTTTAAAGAATCTTCCGACAAGCCCCTAAATAAATAATGAAAGTGTTTTAGAGAACCATACTATGTCATTACCTGCCGAGAGTATATTTTTTCTTTTACTTTGCAGTTTCATGCACGGAGATTCGAACCTACGCACTCCTGAATGGTAGCCACACGCCAACCCATTCGGCCACAGTGGCGGTATCAAAATGCCCAACCTCTATATAAGCGATTGCAGAGTAATTCTTAAACCTCCTAAACAAGCAATTGAAGAGTACCCAAACTCTTGCATGGGTTTCGTCGGGTAAAAAAAGGCCTATTTTCAATATATATTTTTTTCTATGTAAAAAATTATTTATTTAATTCAAACTTTTTTCTGTTTTATGGATACATATTTAAAGAATAATTTGTGAAATTTAAAAAAAGAGGTTGTCTGTAAAGTCGGTTTACTGACGATAGTTTAACGTGATAACGTCATAAGAAAATACTGATTGAATGGTTGCATTTTTCAAAAGAAAATTTTAATTTTATTTGTTTGATAGATATGTATGGATATAGAGAATGGGGTAACATTAACATAACATAATATACTTTAACATAACATAACATAACATAACATAACATAACATAACATAACATAACATAACATAACATAACATAACATACATAACATAACATAACATAAGATAACATAACATAACATAACATAACATAACGTAACATAACATAACATAACATGCTGTTCAAGGAAGGTAACGACACATTTTTTCGTGCGTGCAGCCTGTTAAATCGAATTATAAGACGTTATCACGTCAAAAAGTTAAAACTCCTCCACTGTGACGTCATTTCCGGTGACCCCTCGAAGAAAAGGTGCATCCGCGTTGTCAGCATAACTCCTGACAGGCTCATCCAAAATGAATAA
Source organism: Anastrepha fraterculus (assembly GCA_037575425.1). Lineage (NCBI taxonomy): Eukaryota > Metazoa > Arthropoda > Insecta > Diptera > Tephritidae > Anastrepha > Anastrepha fraterculus. The sequence goes on along the minus strand of JAYXIM010024593.1, from coordinate 309,026 downwards.
ACAAAAATAAGTGCTTTACTTAAGACCATAAACTCGTGCTTGAACGAAGGAAAGAAAAAAAAAGAAAAAATTGGAATTTTGGCCGACATTTTTCCAAAAAAATGAAAATTTCGGTCAAATTTGATTGACATTTTGTTTTTTTTAAATAGTTGTAATTGAAAAAAAAAACAAAAATCCTTCGTTCAAGCACGGGAAAATTGTATTTCGAACACCTGTGTAAAATTTTATCAAGATCGGTTAAGTAGTTTTCGAGAACATTTGACAACCGACTTTGAAAACGCGGTTCCGAGAAAAACGCGTTTAAAGTTTTGAGTAACAATAAAAGTGGCTTGGAGCGCACACATTCCAAAGGCTGTATCTCCAGATTTATTATTCGGATCGACTTGAAACTTTAGGATAATATTCCTGAGATGTTGTAGAAATTAATAAGCCCAAAAAAAATAAATCGATTTTTTGAGCCAACGAAACCCATGTAACCCCTTAAACGAGCAAAAAGAGGTTACTTTAGCATAACAACAAAATTATGTATTTGGAAAAGATGAGACTAGAACGCTTTTTGGTTTAAAACTTTTATTTAATTCAAACAAATAGAAATACTCTTTTTTTTACACTGAACTGGCTTTTTTCCATTGTCGAATTAAAAATGAAAAGTAACCGTAAAATCTTTTCTATTGCTCAAACATCATGTCAAAGTCAGTACTATTTTATTAATCACTTGGGGAGAGCTTCAGCTTCAACTGAGGTAATGTACTCCGCACTTTTTCACTTTAATATGAGATTTCTTCACCCACCTAGATTACATTTATTTAAGGTGCTTTATTCAAGTGCTAGAAGGGATTCTTTAAATTGGTAGTGAACGTTAAGTGGCGTATAATTCACTTCGGAGATTTAATTTTCTGAAATATTTTATTATTTTCTTTGCCCACTTAGGATACATGTATAGATATGTATGTGTATGAATATATAGTATTGTATTTCTTAAATCTTTACTCACCGCTTCGCTTCTGTATATCCTTCGCCATGTGCCCGTAAAGTCGACTCAAATCGATGGCGGCCACATTATCACTAGCCAACAACAATTGGAGTAGCATAAAAATGGCTAAAGGCCAGTAGCATGCCGCCAAAGGCATACGTGAACGCTGCGAAGAACGCAGCATTTGTTGATGGTATTGTTGTTTTTGTTCGTGCCACATCATTTCTGAAGGCGATGATGGGGTTGATATGCTGTTACTGTTGCTGTCGCAGCTGATGTTGGGGTGAAACTTTTGTGCCTCTTGTTTTTGCTCTGCTTTTCTTATTTTCTTGTCAAAAAAATATTTGCGCAAAATTAAAGAGTTCAACTCGCGTAACTACTATTTAAATCGTTGCTATTTCGATACGCATACAATGTGAATGCACTCACACACAAACAGTCAGTTGAAAATTTCACGTGGAATTCCGTTGCTTGTACACTTTACACTCTTCCACTTTTCTCACTTGCTCGTCTTTTTATTGTTATTGTTTTTTTTTTTTTTGATAAATTTTCTTTAAAGCTTTCCTAGTAACACAATCGTGCTTCAACTTTTCACACACTTCGAGTTAATTTAGTATACAACCCGATGTTGGTCTTTTTGCTGTCAAAGGGTCTGCTTTTTGTTATTTCTTACTTTTCTTACTTACATCACTCGTTTACCGTTGCTGCTAAGTTTTGGGTGCTCCCGCTGTTTTTGCAGTGCGTTATTTTACAGTACTGCTGACCGTCCTTTTGCTCCCGCAATCACTTTGCTTTTTATGTTGTTCTTCTTTTCTTTCTGTTGGTTGTCTTTTATCAGCGCCAAATATCAGCGCGTTTCCTGTGCTTTTACTTGCGTGCTTCTTGAATCAATTTCTTCAGCAAGACTATTTTACGCTTTTTTTAATATTCTTGCATTGATCCAGTCGTTCTACCGTTCTTCCTACTCTTTTCCCCTCTGCAATCGCTTTGGACGTCTGCACTATTCGCTCATCCGCCGTTTTGTGAACTTTACTTAGTCTTCTTGTTACCTTTTTGTTCTAGAAACAACTTTGAAATTAATGGAGTTATTCGCACCAAATACTATGCTACCATAAAATATGTTCTATTTGTTGTTGTTTTTTTTTTCTTTGTTTGGTTTTTGTTCTTCGAATTTGCTATTTCGTTGATCCTACGATTTGCTGCTAAGCTTTGTTCAGATATTTGCTGCTACTGTGCCTTCTTAAGCGTTAAAAATTAAATTAAGATTTCGTTTCATAGGTAAAACTTGTTCGAATCCATGCAAATTATATGCCTTTACATTTTTCTACACTGCAAAGAGAGAAAAAACAGAGTATTTAGTATGTATGTATGCATGCAGTGCCTCATGGGGAGGCCTTCCACCAAGAAAGCCAACAACAGTATTTTTAATAATGAAATGCACAATTTATATAAAAATATGTTGCTATTTAACCAATGATTCCATTTATTTAACAAAATTAAGGTTGCAGCATATATTTCGGACTATTTTAGAAATAGTCTAGTATTTGGTGTGGCCCCTTTATATCTTTAAACTGGTTTTCCATCGACTCAAAACAAGTTTACGAGGTATCTTATACCACATATCTACCAGAGCAGATTTTAAATAGTTCAGATTGCTAATATCATATATCAATATTCCGTATCATCAATTTAAAAGTTCCTCACAAATTTTCACTAGCGTTTAAGCTGTGTTCGAGGCATTGTCTTGGTATTAATATAAAACACCCTGAGCATATACAGTGACTCACAAAAGTATTTTGCATGAGAAGACAAATAAGTTCACGCTTCAATTCCTGTATATTTTTTAAATTCATTTGTTAATTATATCATAAATTCTTAAACATAAACCTTATATCTACATAAACAATGTATTAAAACTTTAAAAGAAAAATATGTTCCAATGTAAACGTAAAAAAAGTAAAATAAAATAGAATTCATTGCTCACAAAAGTATTTTGCTTTTGACTAGGTGGTGTACAAATATACTAATTTCTATTAATTTAGTATTTCGTATGATAACCATTATTTTTGGAAACTGCTTCCAAGCGCCTTGGCATAGATTCTATTAACTTGCGACAAAAGTCAAGAGGTATTTTTTCCCATTCTTGGAGTAAAACATCTTTAAGGTCACTTTTTGACGAAATTTTGTGTTCTCGCACTCTTTCTTCGCGATAGGCCCACAGATTTTCTATGGGGTTGATATCGGGACTTTGGGGAGGTGTTGGCAAATGTTTTGTATTAAAAAGTATCCACATTTTAACATCATGAGCTGTATGCTTGGGGTCGTTGTCGTGTTGAAACAAAAAGTGGTTAGACGACATTCCCATTTTTTCTGCACTGGAATGTAAGTTGTCTTTGAGAATAGACAAATAAAGATGTTTATCCATCGTTCCATCTATAAATACCAGCTTTCCGACTCCTTGGGCCGACATACAACCCCACACCATGACGGAACCTCCACCGTGCTTAACAGTGGATTTAACATTTTTTAATCGCAGCTCTTCATTTGGCTTCCGCCATACCATACGACGTCCGTCCGGACCAAAAATGTTGTATTTGCTTTCATCACTAAATATGACGGTTTTCCAAAACTCAAAACTTTTGGTTTTATAGGTGTTGGCGAATAAAAGCCGCTTTGCTTTATTGACTTGTGAAATCAGTGGTTTTTTCCTTGCTGCACGACCGTGAATATTGTTGCTTCTGAGGGCTCTGCGCACTGTCTCATCGGATACTTCAATCTGAAAGGTTGCTTTTATTTTGTCATTGATTTTTGGGGCTGATAAATGTGGGTTTTTGCGATTTTCTTTCAATATTTGGCGTTCTTTTCTCTCAGTTAGCAACTTTGGTCGACCAAAACGGGTTAAATTTTCTAAATTACCGCGTTCTTTACACCGTTTTATTACATTTTCTATCGTTTGGCGGCATCGACTAAACATATTGCAAATATATTTCGTAGATTTTCCTTCATTATGGAGATGTAAAATAATTTTTTTTTCAGCTGTAGTTAGTTCTTTATCCTTTGGCATTTCCGATATGCACAGTACCACAATTACAAACGAAATGAACTCAATTACAAATAAAATTGATTATAATACGCACTTGTAGCCACAACTTCAGCGAAAACAGAAAAAGTAACTGAACTGCGTCCAGTAACGGTATCTATAAACAATAAGCAAAATACTTTTGTGAGCACACATTTTCATTGCTACGCACGTTTTTTGTTATATGCACCTAACGGTACAATTTTTGTGCATGATGTGTAGCCCAATTGCTAAGACAGTGCTCAATAATGCGTGTAAGTATTAACATTTTTATTTTCGGATACTTAGTACATACAAAATCTTAAATTTGTACATACGCGCTATTATGCAAAATACTTCTGTGAGCCACTGTAAATAACACTGAAATTTGTACATAATTTGTTAAGAATTGTTGTTGTTGCTATTATATCCTCATCACTGTGGTCTCCTTACCGCGGGATCTCCTTAAGTGGTGGTCTGAACCCCATAACATGATGACTCAACACGAACTAAGAGGGATTGGCTAGTAATCCATCAGAGAAGCTGAAGGCTAAAGCTCGATACAAGGCCACGGTTAAAGTTTGTGACCGGTTTGGCAGCAAGTCCAATCTAACGAAGCAAGAGGAGGAACGGTTGGCTTGGACCAGAGAGGAGAACCCAATCCGAAGTATACGAACAAAATAGAAAAAGAACTATCCATCAAGAGCCAGCATTCTGCGGATAGCGAGCCCTCAATGCCATCGAAAAAGCAGAAGCGCAGGCATGAGATGGCTAAACCGAAAAACGGAGACAACGAAAGACCTACGACGTCGAAAGCAGCGGCAGCGGCCAGAGAAATTGCCAAGAAACATCTCATAGTGGCACTCACTGACCGTAGTAACCAGCTGGGACGAATGTCGCAGGAACGGTGGAAGGCAGTCGAAATCAAGCTACTGGAAACCCTGCTTACGAAAATAGACGCAGAACCGAACGCACCCATGCCAGCATTCGACGGAGCAGGGTGGTTCAGCGGCGTCAAAATTATAAAATGTAATGATGACCCCACGCTCATATGGCTAAAGGAAGTAGTAAAAACGATTCAAGGCCTGTGGGAGGGGGCATCACTTGAAATTGTTGATCGCAGCTGCATTCCCTCAATACCGAAGGCAAAGGTTTTCATTCCGCGAGTGGTAAAACCGAATAATGCACTGCGACTACTACAGAGACAAACCATGGACGTGCCGACAGACGACTGGAAAGTGTTGAGCGTGTCAAAACCAACAACTACTGATGTAGGCCAAGACTACATTATCCAAATCAACAAGCCGTCAGAGGACCTGCTTTACGCACGATTCGGGCACCTTCGCCTCAACAAGCGCAACCCAGCAGATGACAACCACAACACGTTCATTGCGGGGGAGGTGGAAAACGAACTTGGTATGGAAGAGGTTCCAGGACCTCAATGTACAAGAAGTGGAGAAGGGTGAGCAGGAGGAGTATCCAACCCCGAGAAGGTACTAAGGAATGGGAAGTGTTGACTAGGCCCTCATTCTCCGATCACAGATACGTAAGCTTCAGGTTATATTCCGCTCAAAGAACAAACTTATATCCTTTAGAAATCCTAAGAATACGAGCTGGAACTTGTATAGGGATATACTATCAAAACCATCAATGATGCCCCGGAAATACAAGTCACACGTCGTACTTGAGAAAGGGGTTGAATTGTTTGACACTACTCTCATCAAAGCCTGCTTGGTGGAACAAGGAAGGCGTATTCGTGCTTATGCTCTCAAGAAAGGACTGCAGAACTATTATAGGTATTCTGACAGGTCTTAACACATATATTGGCCGCAATTGGTCTCAAAATAGCTATTGCTAGCACGGACAAATGCAGGAAACGCAGAGAGGATGTTGAGGAAACTTCAGAACATTATTAAAAACGCGTTTAAAATGCATGGGAGCCCATTGTTTGAAGGTCTGGAGGACGTCTCCAAAGCAGATCTCCCAGCTCTGCTTAGATTCTCCAAAAGCGCTGACATCATACATGATGTCTACTTTCAGTAATCATAGAGGTCGGTCTCCATGTGGTATCGCTAGGTCAATGCGTGGCTTATTGCCAACCAGGGTAACCTGACCTAACCTATTATATGTACCGATAATATATACGCCCAATTCTATTTTTACACGGTCTTTTTTTATACGATTTTGATATGACATGGTTCGCTAGAAAATTTGTTAACACCAAATTTTCGTTTTTGCACGAATCGCAAAAAAAATCAATGTTTTCCTAAACAAGAATAATTCCTAAAAGGATTTATTATTAAGTTAAAATTATTTGGTGTAAGAGCAATAAGTACTTTTTAGAACAAACCAAGTCCAAGTGTCGCGTTAGGGTGATTATTTCAAAACAAATAAACAACTCAAGAAAGCAAAAAATAATGGCCTATAACAGGCGGCCGCCATAGCCGAACATTAACTATTATATGTAAAAAATGGCATCATTAAATATTCACCATGAGAACAGGTAAAATTCACCAAACATTCATGAATGCGTAATTATTGGGAACGTCAAGATATCGATGTTGAAAGTGGTTCAGCAACAGTTTGAGCTACAGCAGCGATTTTCTCAACAGAACGTTTAGTTTTTGCTCTGTCAATCCTTTTCCTTTCCCTACCAGGACCAGTTTCTAGAAATTTTTACACCAGCCTTTCAACTTTCGACTCTTTCGGATGACTATTGCCATCAGAAAATGACAAATTTTGCGATATGTTGTTCTTAAAGATCTTCCACTTTCAGAATAAGTTTCAATAATTCACGCGTTAAGATGTTCTATCATATAAAATTGTACACGTGTTTACTAGACAAATATCAAAAATGGCATAAAAAGAGGTATCGTCTAGGACTTATTCGCTACTGAAATCTAGGTGTCACTTTTGAAAGACCCTTTCCATACGTACGCATATGAAAAATTAATTATCTATGAGACCGAACATAATCGATTTCACAGACCTGCAGCATTTGCCTGTTAGGAAACGTTTTCGCACTCAGCCAATAGCCTAGATATAGCACCCAGCGGACTTTTTCCCCAAGATTAAGTCGGACGTCAAGGTAATTCATTCTAATAATTTCTTCGGTTCAGGTTTGACGTTGCCGAAGGGCGCCCGCTATTAGATAGAAATTATTCAATCATTTGATGTTTCAATTAGCAGTGAGCATGAAACCCAGTACCAATCGCTTAACGAGGAATGCCTTAAAGGCTATGGGCAATTGAACACCAACTTTGCAGTCCACACCGCAATGAGAATTACATACTTTCCTTTAAATTTAAGAAAAGGAGTAACGGGCACAAATATGGTATTTCGAACGACAATGACATGAAGACCGTAATAGAAACCCATTCGAACGAGAAATCCATGGAATACTTTTTTATTGACATAAAACAGAGTGGCACGATGTGAAAATTGTATTTTTCCTTAAAGAAATTATATTAAAAAATAAGCCAAACTATGAAGCCATGCGTTTCATTCATTAAACAAGTCGACAAAAAAACTCGATTTAGACCCGATGGAAAGAAAGTCGAGGCCAATACGCGTTTCCGTGTTTCGTTGTTACACGTAAGTAGATAGAATTCACGAGAAATATCGAAGTCAAGTTGAAGCGATTTTGTTTTTGTTCCATTCGCTGTTCTCGTCGCTTTTCTGGCTGCTTCACTATGCAGCCATAGCCAGCAGACATATGTAAGTATGGTTGTATGTATGTTAAAAAAGCTAAAGCTTAATCCAATGGCTTAGTCAAAAGCTGCATCTGAATTGACTCGAAATGATGAAAAAAGGATTATACTATTTTATAATTAATTTCTAACGTTTACACCGCCAGCTACAGGATTTTCAATTACGCTAAATAGCAACATCGTCAAATTTTCCACTCATTCCTAAATATTTTACTCATTCCTAATTTTGATATGGTAATTTAATTAAAAAAAATCTGGCCCGATTTGTAGAAGTGTTTAGGCATTCGTACATTGCTGAGTGTATAGAAAATATAAAAGGGATGCATTAGGTAAATTTTATATAACAATTGCAGCATACAATACAAAAAGTGCACTTGCACATTCTGCATTTTCTGTCAAAAAGTTGGCTAGCAACTAGTCTAGGATGCCATATATATGTATATCACTGTAGAGTCATCACAGTTATACGCTGACGGGAGTTTCATTTCTCTTCCTAAGGTGAAGTTTGCATTAAAAGGGCAAGATTTGCATCCACTATCTATAGAAGAGAAAGCAACACCCGACCTAAAGGAGCTGTTAGACAGAGAAGACTTCCAGAACTGTTTCGAACAATGGAAAACTCACCTGGAGTGTTGTTGGACAGAAGAAGATGAGTATTGAAGGTGATAATATGTAAAAGATTTTGAATTACAGCGAGAATACCTTTATTGAAGAGAAAAGGTGTGGCTCTACAAAGGTGTGCTTCAGCTATCAAAAGAATGCAATTTTAAATTAAAATTTTCAAAGTATACATTTTCCATTAAAATTAAGGCTTCTGGCCCCCTTTTATTTTGGTTTTAATTTACTTGCTTCAAAAATTGTCATTCGTAGCGGTACTGAGTTTGTGCGTTTATTATGTTTTAAAGAGATTTTCCTAAAATTTAATTCCACCTGTTTATTTTAATTAAACTAAAATCGTTTTTATGTTCGCTGTAACCTGCAAACCGAAATCAACCCCAGTACAGTAATTCCCTGCATTTTACAGCTGTCTCTACTCTCAATGGGAACAAACCATATACGGAAAAACCTAAAGCATGTTTTGTTTGTATGTTCGTCTGTGTGTATGGTTCCTGTTCATTTATTCAATGCCTGACCAAAGTGCAGTGAAAATATAAACCGTGGCAGGCCAAACCTTGAAAGCCCCACAACTAGCGAAAATACGTATATTAATATTTATATGTACACAAACTGGCATATGCACGAGTACACGTATTTGTATGCATCTATGTATATTCTTTATTTATGGATATATTAGGTTGAATGCATGGCAAAACAACCACAAAGGCGTCCATTCTAAAGGAATTTTCACTAAGTGTACGATATGATTTCTTTTGAAACGGAAACACTAATTGTTAAGGAAATTCAATTTTTTTTATTCAAAGTGAAGTACAATCGATTCTATTGTACTATATAACGTTTTGAATATAACGCTATTGCTGCTTTCATTGCAAGCGAGAATCTGACAAACATAATTTGCGGCACTTTTTTCACAAAGTCGGACCGCAAAGGACATGAATAGGGCTTTGAGCATTGCATTTTAAAGCATTTAGAGAGTTAAGTTTACTCACATAAGCCAGTGGATTTAATTAACTCTGTAAGAAGTAGTCCAAGGGTGTTGAATTATAAGTTCTTGGAGGGCATTCAATGTCACAATTTCTTAAAATAATCGTATCGTGAAACTTTTGGCGCAATAATTTGATTGATCCCCGCTCTGCGTGGCATTAGCCCCGGCTGCAAGAATCTCTTTACTTCGATCAGATATTCTCCTTACGCACGGAGTTTCCAAAAACACTGTGCAGCAACCAAAAAAGGCAAGGATGTGGTAGCGAAATTATGAAAGATGAATAAGTTTCGAATATTGGACCACTTGACTATTTGTGCACTGAAATTAGTTTGTTCCCAATTCGTTCCAAATTATTTGGCAAAAAAACTCATATAAAAATACATTTACTATTAATATTGTCTTTAAGAGACTATAATAAAATTCAATGGTGCATATTTTTATAGAACATCTTAACCCAATATTTCTTACACTTGTGCGTAATTTTGACCCTCATTTGTAAAAATCTGAAAAATGTTATTTTTGTAAGGTAGATGGAGAGTTTAAATTATTCATAAAAATATTTCCCGAAATGTTTCAGTAAGGATCCCATCAGGCGAAAAGAGTATGTAATAACACTACACCTCTTCTTTTCGCCAAGCGTTAGCACCTGGTAACGTCTCTGTGGATGGACGCTCGAATTTTGTGGGTGCCTTTCCCGGGTATTGCACTTTAGATATCCACGCGGCAAAACTTGATATTATTTCACAATATTCTCATCTTCCTCATAACTCTCAAAATCAGAGGTGAGGAAATTTTAATACTAGTCCAAGTGAGCTCTGTCATGAGCAACCACATAAGCTAACCTAACCTCATATTCGTAAAGAAAATAGCCTTTTTGGGATATATTGCAATTGGCGCACATACCCCATACTGCCATATAGAAGACTGTAAAGGGTACGTCAATACTTGAGACTTTTCTGTACGTCCGGTCAACCTAATATGCGAACAAATATAAATTATCCATTTATTTACACATACATATACCTTTTTACCGAATCCCGGTGAAACATCAAAATTAAGAAAAAGTTTTTTCTAATAGCGGTCGCCCCTCGGCAAGCAATGGCAAACCTCCGAGTGTATTTCTGAGATGAAAAAGCTCCTCATAAAAATATTTGCTATTTGGAGTCGGCTTGAAACTCCATTTGCGAAACAACATCAAGACGCACACCACAAATAGGAGGAGGCGCTCGGCCAAACATCCAAAAAGGGTGTACGCGACAATTATACAGGGTCCGCCATCTATCGTTACGGATTTGAACTAGGTATTATTTGAAGAATGGTAACACTTAGCTGTCATCTGATTTGAAAATTAGTTTTATTCTTCCGCTGAACGAAAATGGTTGTGTATATAAAATTACGTACGGCAATCATCTTTTCGGATGAAGCTCATTTTCATCTCGGCGGGTATGTTAACAAGCAAAATTGCCGCATTTGGGGCTCAGAAAACCCGCATGCACTCGAAGAAAAGCCGATGCATTCACAACGAGTCACTGTTTGGTGCGTATTTTGGTCGAGAAGCATCATTGGTCCATTTTTCTTCGAAAATGAGCGAGGAGTGGCCGTAACCGTCAATGGAGAGCGTTACCGGGCCATGTTGAACGAATTTTTGTTCCGCGAAATTGAAGAGGAGGATATTGGTGGCATTTGGTTCCAACAAGATGGCGCTACTTGCCACACAGCGAATGCTACGATCAATCTTTTGAGCACTGTCTTCAAAGATAGCATTATCAGCCGAAATTCTGATATCGTTTGGCCGCCTCGGAGCTGCGATTTGACGCCGTTGGATTATTATCTTTAGGGTGCCGTCAAAGACCAGTGTTATGCCAACAAACCAGCAACAATTGAGGCACTGAAGACCAACATACGCGATGTCATAGCTGAAATACAGCCGCATACAATCGAAAATGTGTTGGAAAATTGGACCGATCATATGGGATGGTTCATGGCTAGCCGAGACAATCATATGAACGAAGTTGTGTTCCATCATTAACCGGAAGGATTTTACTTCAAAATAAAAAAAACAGTTTGGAAAAATATTGAGTAGTTTCTTTTTTATAGCATTTTTAATTCCGTAAAGTTATATGGCGGACCCTGTATATGTATATACCTTTTTTGTGTGTCCACTACTTTCTCTACTGGTCCTTAAGCACTCACAGCTTTCATTTGCACATATATATGTGCATTTAGTATGTGTGGGTTTGTAAACGCAGCATGCTTTAAGCGGAAAAATTCTTTAATTATTTAAAATTTTCGTTTCGGTTGCCCACATAAGCCAGCGTGAGTGCATAGAGAAGTCTATGAAGCAGTGTCTTCGTGCTCATCGTACTGAACTTGGCAAAAGCTTTTAGCTAAGATTAGATGTGGATGTAGTTGATTGCGTGTATGTGTGTATATGCGAATAAGTTTGCGAATGATATACTCATCTGGAGTTTGGTTGACCTCAAAGTTTTAACGACCTTTTCATGTTTTGAATATATACCATATAAAGACATGCCCACAAAGAGCTCTACGTACGTACAGTATTGTGCATAATGTGAGCAAACTTTAACCCATAGATAAATATTAGCTTTTATCTTTACTTAAGTCACAAATATTCCTACTAGACTTACTTAGTTGAGTTTTATTCAACTGAAGTGTCTGTTCAAAGATATATCGACACACCTAAGTCCTTGAGCAATAAACCCAGTATTCCGCGTACACTTGGCGATCGACAATTCTAATCGCCAAGCCGTCGAAAATTGTGCGGAGGTGTTATTTCGTGCAAACTCGTATGCTACGACTATGCCCCTCCATACCACTTGAAAAGGAAACTGTCGTTGAGGGATCTAAAGCAGTTCACTACAGTTTCAAAGTTGTTTGTGATGGAGTTAAATGCCTCAAATCTGATTTGCTATGAAGACGAGTTTCTTGTATTGCAGTTAATTTAACTTGAAAGATATTTTAACTGGTTGGTGGAATTACGCCTTTATTCCTAGCTTTTCCGAATAAACACCCCTATTAATTCTAATCTCCAGTTTTAAGTCCTCATAAAACTAAAAAGGCTCGTTTGGGTTGGAAAATACCTTGTATATCTTCTTGTTAATTTTCCTTGATGCACAGCAATCTCTAAATGTAGCATTGTAGTATTGCAGTACACCCACTTCAGACTACCTTCCATCTGAAAAGTTCCCGAAGCCTTATGGTAACATTTACAGCAGTTCTTATAATATCAAAAGCAATTTTTTATGATGACGGCCGTAAGCGTAAGCGTAAGCATTCAGCAACTTCAAGTTCAAAATCCTCTGTGGACCCAAGATACCAGATACAGCAAGTGTTCTTACTAATAAAGGTCGCCTCTCAGCAAGCAATGGAATTCTGCCATGGAAAAAGCTTTTCATAAAAACTCATCTGCCATACAAAAGGGGCATAAAACTGGGAAAAATGAAGAACATACAGGTACGCGTCAATTATAGATGTTATATACGTATTTCTTCTCCAAATTTCTATCAAACTACCACAGTGTATAAAAATATGGGAATCAATAGGAATATAGCAAAAGCAGTTAGTCATGAATGACTTCAAGTCGCCTTTCCCATGAACGCTGGTTGTAGTCGAACCACTGAATCCAATGAATATGGTCATGCCGAGTTCTTGGTTATTTATGTTGTAGGCTAGTTGGTAGTCAAGCAGTATTGCACCATCTGCTCAAGGCTCTAATCAATACTAAACTTTACTGAAAACTTGTGCTCTGAAAGGAATTGTTGATAAGCCTTTCGTAATCTACCATCGCCCCTTTTTCCAAAATGGGGAAAGGTCATTTGATCAAACTCCCCTTGGGAGGGATAGAAATTGACTTCTCACTAAAGATGAAATAGTTACGGGTAACTTTAGATAAGGCACGAAACTTACGATAATTTTAAACAACGCCTGAAACCCATGTTATGGCTGCGAAAGGCTTCTTGGGTTGAAATTGGAAATATCGCTCAGACTATCATATTTTTTACGTAATACGGCACGTGGCAGCCGTAGCTAATGCCACTCCACTTGTGGAACAACAACAAGACGCACTCGACAAACAGAAGGTGGAGCTCGGCTAAACACAGAACAAAGTCGCTTATTATAAGTACATAGCATGTGGCGCTAGCTCCGGAGCTCGTTTAGATGAACTACTAATTTGGTTTTTGTTGCTCTTACAGGAGCGATCCCACTTGCTCTTGGTGCCATTACATGTTCTTAATTCCCAAAAGGGACCACGGTGGAACGACAATATCATCTTTCGGCGAAAGATACCAAGCTAATTGGGTTAAAGGGAGCAAATTAGAAGTACTAGAGCAGGAACTAAAGAACCACAATTCTTACTATGTCAAATAGTCATGCTGCCATTAATGCTTTAGGAGAACATCGAGGCTTCTCGAGTACAAAACTGTTCCGAAACGATTAGTATAGGGTGTTTTTTTTAGAGGTTAGGTTTTCAAGATGAAATAAAACGTATATAATTTAATGTTATGGCCAAGAATTTAGCTTTATTATAAAGATAAGGGTTTGCCATTATGTTTTAAAAATGATACCCATTCAACCAAAAGTGAGCTTCATCGCTGAACAAAATTTTCTTCGATGCGTCGCGCGACCCGAACCATTATTTTCGTAATAAATTTGCACGATTTGCAAACGTTGTTCAGGTGTAAGTCTATTCATTATGAAATGGCAAACCAAACTGAGCATAAATCAAGTGACAGCTGTCAAAAAGACCATCTACGAAAAAAGTAGTGCCTACTTGAAAACCTAACCTCTAAAAAAAACACCCTGTTTTTAAGAGAGTTGCGTTAAATTTCATTTTTTCCTGTGTAAGTGTATCTCTTTTCATTTGCCGAGCAGATCGTTGCATCTCTTGAAGGTATTTTAAAAATAAGTATATAAATGCCCCAAAGCATCCCCTGACGCTGATTTTCTAATAAGAACGATTTTTCCAAGCGTTTCGTGGGCTATAAGGCTTAATTAATTCATCTAACGGTGATTAGCCGTACCACAGTAATGTCCAAACAAACCTTACCTTGATGGGACTTATAATAAATAAACACGCAAACGATCTGAACCAGAACATCAAGTAACACTCCTCCATTACATTTTTACACTCCTGCCATCTTCAGTTCATTCACTCCCCTAAACCTACCACAACATTGTGGTGCGTCTCGTTGAAGGCAACGAAAGGTCTCTCATGATTACAGATGCAGGTAAAAGTTTTTCGAAACAAAAAAAACTGCTATGGTTTAATAAATCTTTATATGTAAAAAGTTTCTTAGGCCTTGCACAATACTGTACATGTAGCTAGACGCAGAGAGTTAAAGCCCAAAACTAACATGAACTTTTACACCAAACAAATACAAACACTTACAACTATTTATAAGTTTATGTACAAATGTATTTGTGTCTGTTTCTAACCTCAAAATCTGACCATCCGCCCAACGAAAACTTCCCGTATGCAGCTCTCCATCCTCTGCCTTTATTTATTGTGTAATTTGTCAGTCAAACTAACTTAAATGAGTTACCCATCAGCTGCTTATTGTACTTTTATCCAATGTCTGCTGTCATTTGTATGCAGTGTGACACATTTTACGCACATCCATTGACAGCTGAGTTTATGTTTTAACACAGTCAATTAAGTGTCAATAAATGACTGAAGTTCTTTCTAATGGAGACACACAAATGGAAATGAAGTTTGCTGTCTGGACTTCAAGAAGTCCAATATGTCAGTTCCGAAAATATATTATATTAAGAGTAAACTGTAGATCGTTGACAGAAATCTACTTATACACCGCCCGCAAAGTGTTTTTCATTTAGCATAAAACAAAGAATTATTTGTCTAACTAAAAATTTTCTTATATCATAAAACAGCATGAATTCAATCCACCTTCTTGCTGTTTATGTAAATCGTTAAAAAGTTTAAATTTTGTCGTAACATGAGACGGTAGACAATTAGTATTATAAGTAAGGTGAAATTCCCTTGTGAATAGGTGAATTCTAATTGTTAATACGAACAGATTAAGAATTTAGAAGAGGATTATTAGGATATAAAAAATGTATAGTGTTGAAATTGTGAAGGTATAAAAAACTACAGAGCAGGGAAGCGGAGTAAAAGAAGGATATACGAGTATCGCACACATTAGCGCAGTGAGCTTTTAATCACGAAGTTCGTATTATTACTAAGTGTTCAATTACTAGATTCCTTTATTTCATACCCGGCAAATTTAGGGTCGATGCAATGTGGTGAGGGGTGAAGGCAGTAGTCACTTTGCCATCAAATTATATAGAACATATTTTTTAGGGAAAAAATGGATATGTGCTCGGGGCATTTTATACAGCAAACATATCTCGCAATATAGGTGTAAAGGACATAGAAATTTACTACGACAGAGGCTATCACAGTTGGCGTTCAGTTCGCATCCATATAATTTCGTTGGCAATAGTAGAGTTTCAGCTAGAAACAGTCTAAGTACTATTCAGTGGGATAAAGAACTGAGGACCAGAGCTTATCAACGGTTTCCCCTATTGCGGTTCATCAATGGCAGAGTTCTGTTAAAAATTATTTTGAGGTTCTTAGTAGTTTCAACAACTTTTATAGCAGAATCTTTCATTTTCCCTTCCTTGGGATCGTCAAGTTTAAAAGAATTTTTATATGTAAATTTCTTCCTTTAAGGGAGTAGTATGTTTAATTCGGTGTAAAACAAGCATATTTTTCGAAATTTTTTTTGTCGGCACAGTTGATTTATTCAAAATTTTAAAATTACTTCATTATAAAGTCATATTTAAAGAATATTGTGTGAAATTTTCATTGATTTTTATGAAGAAATGAGTTGGTGGCAGCGAATCTTCGCGGACGTCTCATAAGAAAGTTTTATTGCGGTGTCCCTCAGAACTCATTACTGGATCAACTAAAATCAAAAAACCAAATTGATTTCATCAGCTAATAAAGTTTCGCAGGTAACAACGTCGAATTTTTTTTTTTAATTTTTTAAAGCGCTTTGAAGACAAAACACCGATTTTTCATAAAAAAAACTTGAAAACTTTGTTGTTTTAAAATATGACAAAATTTAAAAAAAAAAACTCGACGTCATTACCTCGTGAATAAAGTAAAGAAACAAAAAAACCAAATTTGAAAAGAATCGGTGCAGTAGATATGAATCTACAGTAGACACCGACCGTAAAAAAGGCAAGTGTGAGAAAAACGCGTTTAAAGATTTGTGAAGATTTTTACAGCGTGAAATCCGGTTGGAGAGGTAGATACTTAATCCTTTGTGTCTTTGTCAATTTTACTCTAATGCACTTCAAACTTTCACACAATAATCTTAAGATGTTATAGAATAATTTAAAAAAAAAAAAAAAAAAATGAAAAAAAAAAAATACCATACTACCCCCTTAAATTTAAGTCAATTGAACATCATCGGCATAAATTTTGATACATATTACCACAATATTTTAGAACGTCTGAAGGTCTTAACTTATAGTGCAAACAAAGGTGAGCCAAGAATACTAGTGGAACACACTTAGTTGTAAAGGGTGGTCAACTTAAAGATATCGGATTGTAAATTGAAATAAAACAACGAAAATCCAAATTGATTGGGCAGTCTTTGTGTGTCTTTTTGTGTAGAACCATTCATGATATTTACTTTTTAAAGATAATTCATTTGAAATGTTGGCCGTAACTGCGCCGTAATCCGGCCATCCGTAAACACCAATTTTGAATGACTCGCCGGATGACTTCAGTCAGTATCTCGTGAATAACTTTAATAATGTTGGATCCCAATCCCTCAATGTGAGCTGATTTATCCGCAAAGCAATTACACTTTACATAGCCCTACAAATAACAGGCGAAAGGGGATATCACACGATCTTGGTGGCCAATCCACTGGTCCGAGACGAGAGATAAATTGCTCACCGAAACAACAAGGAGGCAGGAAAGGTAGAACTCATATTGCGGTAGGTCTAGAGTCTCCAAAAAAAACCCCATCTCCTTATGGGATTTTTATTATTGGAATGACCGTAGCCACCTTCCAATAATTGGAAAAGACAGACGGGATATTTAGGAATCTGCCTGAAGGATAATGACGGTTAGAGACGGGTTATCGGGAACAAAAGATTGGTTGCTTAATATATTATTTTGATTTTATTTTAAATTTAGCTCAAAGAAAAATTATATGAGGGCTTCAAAATGCCTTGAGCTTAAGCTCAATATATAACGTTTTATTTTGATTTGATTAGTTTGCTATGATTCACCGCAAATTCCACAAGTATTTTAGGAGCTATGCAAGCATCAAATGATTACTAAGCAGGTTAGCAGTGGAAGTAGTAGAAAGGAAAGACGAAAAAGAAGACACAGGGTGACGGCAAATCCTTCGAAAATTTACGCCTTGGCAAAATTTGCAATGCCATAAATTAAGAAAATGCAAATGTACAAAAACAACCAGCTAATGTAAAATTTCAAAATAACAAAAACATACACAGTCGCGGTTATAGCGATATACAGCGATACCTACAGCGATGAGCACGAGTGAATGAGGATGAAAACAAAAACAATAACCACTCATCATTATATCAGTGCAAAACACGAAGCCCACAGCTAGCAAATCCCAATGAAAGTCGTAACTGAGCCGACGGCAACCAAAGCAACAATGGCAACAATAAAATCACAATAATTGTGAAATACAATGTAAACAACAAAACATCATTTTGAAATTCAAATGAGATGTAAACCAGGTGAGCAAATAAATGGGCCAGCAACTATGCATAGCAACAGTTGCAGCCGACTAAATTTGCGTTGTAGGGAAAGCAGGAGAAGAAGCAACGTGATAGGTGGCATTATAATCACCGACAAATCAAGGTCAATGCAAAGCTATAAATTCACACGCTTTCGACATGAGGATGAAAGTAAAACAACTCACGCATACACACACACTTACACACATGCGTGAAATAGCGGCTACAAAGCTATAAAAGTAATAATGACTGCGATAAAGGAGAAATTACTTTCCACCGACTAATGCCACAGGCGGAAAAGCTTAAATTTATACCAAACACTGAAGCAACTCTGGCGTGTATGAATGTTTGTGAGTGTGAGTGCAAGCAAAAGGAAAAGCGAACGGTGGATGTTTGTTAGCCAATGGTAAAAATTTCAAATTCCAAGTACTGCCATTTGCAAGTAAAATGTGACGCACAGTGCAACGTTCGTGGTCGAAAGCTTCAAAAATAAATATATATATATATATTTTTTTTAAATTAAAATGTTTAAAACACCACGATTAACAGCTATTTTGGATGCTTCAATTAATTATGTGACTTTGAAGTTATAGCCCTTTTGAATGCCTGGTTAAATGCATGGAAAAAATCAATATACAAGGTGAAGTCCAAAATAAACAAGACTGGTGTCATAGGTAAAAATGTGTTTGATAGCGCCATCTTTTTAATGAGTTAGTGCGTTGGCAGTTATATCCAATGAAAGCTTGGTGATATTCGGTTCAGTGGAAGCGAAGTTATAGCGTCTAAAGTGTCCGTATGTTGGTGTCATCGGTACAAAAATGAGTTTCGAACGAAAGCTAATATCAAATTTTGTTTTAAAATCGGTAAAACGTTTACCGAAACATTTGAATTGATGAAAAAGTATATGGCGATGGTTTTCTATCACGTGCCCGAGTTCATGAGTGGTTTACACGTTTCAGAGATGATTGTGAGGACATAAACGACAATGAACATACGGACCGCCCAAAATCATTAATCACCGAAAACTCCATCGAAATTTTTCGTGAATTTATCAAAAATGAACTGAAATCATTGTTGAATTTCATGGAATTGGAGTTGAATATCTCCAAAACATCGATTTATCGCTTTTTTACTGATCATTTTGGCTTACGAAAGGTCTGTGCATGTTTCATTCCGCAAAAGTTAACTGAGGACCAAAAATTGCTCAGAATTCAACATTCGAAAGACCTCATTAAAGAGACGAGAACTTCCTTTGCAATATTGTAACTGGTGATGAAACGTGGTGTTTCCATGGAATGGAAAGCCCCAGATGAGCCACCACCCAAAAATCGCGTTTGGAGACGTCAAAAATCAAGTTGATGGTCATTTGTTTTTATGATTCCAAGGGAATTGTCCACAAGGAGTTCGCGCCAACGGGCCAAACCGTCAATGCAATTTTCCATCTTGGCGTTTTAAATCGTTTGCTACATCGAATTCATCAAATTCGCCCTGAACACCGCGAAAAAGGAAGCTGGCACTACACACATCTCATCGATCTACTCTTGAGACTGTTTTTTTTTTTTGACTTGATAAATAAACTCGAAGTTATCAGAACAAAACTCCTGCAGTTTCTATTTTAGCTCAGTATGGTTTGTTTTGGACTTCGCCTTGTACAACGTTTTTAGAACTATTTTCGGAATTAAAAACTAATCCATTGAAAACACTAGGACCACATAATGCAAGCTGCAGAGACTTTTGTGTTATCCGGTACTTTTTTTATTTTTTATGTAGTATAGTACAGTATAGTCTAATTAAAATTTTACCAGAAGCATTTTTACACTTTTAGTTTAAAATATCTCGGAAATATGAGCCACCAGGGCAATTTTATTCCTGGATTTGGAGTAAATGCCGAGTTCCAAAAAATTTTTTTTTTAATTTCACCAAAAATACCTTTTTAGAAATTTTTATCCCAATAACCCCTTCACACTGGTTAGAGAACGCTGCATTGCACAGAAGGTGCAATCAAGCTCCAATTGTCATCGAAACCTGTAAGAGGAAGTGGGCATGGATTGGACACACCCTCAGAAAACCAGCCCAAGAAATACCAACGATGGTTTTGGAGTGGAACCCACAAGAGTAAAGATGCCTGCATGACGAAATAACCCACAATGATTTTCCTGCACTCAATTACGGCAAAACGCAAACGATAGAAATAAGTGGCAAATAACAACACATAGAGAAAGGAAAATGGTTAGAAATGCCAACTGAAACGCTGAACGAGGAAACGTTAGAAAACAGGAAAGCAAACGAGTCATACAAATATTTGGGATTTCAACAGAGTACCAGAATAGATCACACATTAATAAAGAAACAATTATGCAGGTAATATAAAAAAATGCCTCATTCTAATACTTAAAACACATCTTAACTCTAAAAATATTACCAAAGCTATAAATATATATGCTATCCCAGTACTAACATATTCCTTTGGAATTTTAAAATGGGCGGAAACAGATTTAAATAACATAGAAACAGCCACACGAAAGCACCTAACAAGACATAGACAATTACATCCTAACTCTTGCACACAAAGAATAATCCTACCCAGAACAGAAAGAGATAGAGGGATCATAGATGTTCACAACCTAAACAATAATCAAACAATAGCACATGTAAATTCTTCCACACAAACATATACAGTTTGCACAAAGCAATAGCCCTAGCAGACAAAAATTACTCACCACTTAATCTACATAACACACAACGAACATTCTCCCTTGTAACAATCGAAGAAAAATAAGCAGTATGGTCGCAGAAACAACTTAATGGAAGGCACATCCATATAATGAACGATGCGAATGTAGATATAACATGCAGCTATATATGGTTGGAAAAAGGCGAGTTGCATCCTGAAACAGAAGGGTTCCTAATTGCGACTCAAGATCAAGTGATCTTGACAAAAAAAAATACCAAAAGTATATTTTATCAGATATAAAGATTACTTACTGATGACAGATGTCGCAAATGCCAAATAAATACAGAGAACATAGACCACATTATTTCTGGTTCTCCTCTTTTGGTAGGAAGTGAATACACGGAAAGGCATAACAATGTGGCAAAAGTACTACACCGAGAAATCGCGAATAATCTACGCTTAAGTACAAATACATACTTCAGCCTATTACGAATACATCCCCGAGAATATATCGGAAAATGAGGAGTACACGATATACTGGGACATCGCCATAAGAACAAACAGAATAATCACCCCCAATAGACCGGATATAACGCTAATAAGCAAACGAACAAAAACCACCATTTTCATTGAAATAAGCACACCCAGTGATACGAAAAGTGGCGAGGAAAAATAATAATAATAATAATAATATAACTTTCTCTAAAGTGCCATTTTGACATTCCTTTTCTTAAATCTTGAATAGGATCGTGGGAGGTCGTCAGACGACTAAATAGAACATTTTAGGGCTTCAATGTTTTAATGGTCAGAAAATCTTACACAAGTTTTCTCAAACGCGTATCTGAAGTTCTGTATACAAATAAAGTAAAAACCAAATGAAATAATAAATGCAGTGTGCGCCATCTAAGTATGAATTATAAATCTTACGGAAGAGATTCCATATTTAGGTGCAAAATTAAAAATTACAGTAACTAAGGTCAAGAGTAAAAAGCTTGAACTTTTTAAAGGCCTTATATAAAAAATTCCATAATACTCTCCTTCGAGATGTTATTAAATTCTTTAAAAAAATTAAAGATTGTTGTTAATTAAAAGTCATTTGTTTAGACAGAATGGTCCCAATCAAATGGATCACATATTCGTAAATAAAAGACACAAACTCTTCGATAATCGACGTAAGATCTTGTCGTGGTGCAAATTGTGACTCCGACCACAATATCGTTGCGACACCGTTACGCGAAAAAATAATGTCGCGAACCAGAAAAAATGTATTCAAAAGGAAACACTGGGAAGGGAAGTCATCACAAATGAATCGACAAGAAGAACGTATCAAGCAAAAGTAAGCGTAAGCTAGATGATATCAACGAAATTTTGAGAGGAGCAGACATAACTTCAAAGTGGCAAGGTCTTAGAGAAATCATTTCGTAGCGCTAATAATAAAACTATAAACCAGAAAGCTATTTTTACCAACGAATTGTATGATATTGAATGTAGAGAGCTTAACAAAATAAAGAACGATGCAAAAAGCCTGTATTGAGAAAAGTACTCGTGCTGATCTCCTCAAATATCAAAAAAGAAGAAGAGAAGCCAAGAAAACCATAAAAATGATCAAAAAGAATGGTGTGTAGTGTATACCATATATTATTGTTAAAAGCAGCGTCCAGCATAAGATGGAAGTTGGTCTGAAAATTTAAGGGGTCGTTTAAGGGGCAAGTCGAATAGTCCACTAACATGACAATTATAAATTGGATTTGAAATAACTGCGATCAAGTCTTCATTTTGAAGAGCCTTTGATTAACCCGGCATTACTAACCGCATGGTGTAACCACCCAGTGAGTTTTATTTCTTACATACTTTAAATGTATTACGGAAAATAAAAAAAAGGTAAGCTGTAATCTCCATTTACGTATTTCTAAATGTTTTGAGATGCATAAAAGTTGTATATGAAAAGCAGATATTTTCATAAGAACTGTTTTAGAAAGTGATTGGGTGTAGTGCACCCACTATAGTAGTAGAATTGCGGCTTTCAAGGGTAATCAGCACCCATAGTTTGTAATTACGGCGTATTTTTATATGCAAGTGAAGCTAAAAATATAGCCTCGTTTTGGTTCTTCGTGGTCTTTACACAAGCACCAAAGGTATACATACTTTTCTTTCCTGTTTAAAATCACATACAAATTAATATTTGAAGTATTTTTAAATTGTGTTTGCAGTAGAAGAGTGTATATCAATGAATTCAACCAAAACAGCGACTGTTGCCGCTTTCATTGGATATTTTAAGTGAAGAAGAGGACTTTGGCAGTAAAACAACGACAAAGGTCTCGCAGACGCAACAAATTCAGCGTTCTAGCATTTAGATTATTTTTCATTCATGCTAAAGGAAGGGAGCTCATTAAAGGAAGGGAGCTCTTCAAAGCGCTTCAACAAACAAACTGTAACACTGCATCTTCATGGATGCCAACGTATTGGCCATCTGATCCACAAAAAAATCCGGACCTTATCGATTTCTTCATCACCAGAAAAGTCTCCAGTGCATATTTTAATATTGAAAATGGGCTAGACATGAATTCAGATTACTTGCCAATCTATCTTACTCTCAGCGAAACGGTAGTGTTACGTGATCCAGTTCTCAAACCAACTAGTCAATTTACCGACTGGGATTATTTCCGCAAAATGTTAGAAGAATCTGAAGACAATACGTTTCCCATGGAATCAACAACAAAGATAGTTGACGAAGTTTTAAAACTGACGAGAGAAATACAACACTCTGCTTGGTCGAGCACACCTACTTTAATGAAAATTTCCGCTGGCCACGAAGCGAAAAATGCGGCGTAGGTGGCATCAAACAAGATCACCTGTTGATAAAGCAGCTTTCAACAAAGCAGCGAAAGATCTCAGCCATAAAATTAAAGAATACAAAAATCAATCATTTACAAACTATGCACAGCAATTAAATAATAAAAGAGACACAAACTACTCACTATGGAAATGCACCAAAAAGCTTAAACAGCCAGCTAACCATAATCCACCAATCAAAGTAGGCAATAATGGATGGGCGAAAACAAACATAGAAAAAGCAAACATATTTTCAGATTATCTAGCAAAAATTTTTACACACATCACCAATACTAAATAATGATGGCATAGCCAATGATTATTATGGCGATATAGTACTCATAACTGAAGATGAGATGTGCGCCGAGATATAAACGTTGAAGTCGAAGAAATCTCCGGGGTTTCATTTAATAACTGCCGAAGTCCTCAAACAAGTTCCACGAAACATCATTACTAAGCTAACAAACATAATGACTGCTTGCTTTAAGCTGCAATACTTTCCAATCTATTGGAAAATAGCTGATGTCATATGATTCTAAAACCAGGAAAGCCTCCAAACGATGTAGCATCATATCGACCAATATCATTGTTGCCAATCTTATCAAAACTGTTGGAAAAATTTTTGATAAAGCGCCTGAGCAATATCATAGAAAATAAACAAATAATACCAACACATCAATTTGGATTTCGCGCGCGCCACTCAACTATTGACCAAATTCACAGAATTACTCGTATCATCGAGAACACATTTGAAGAAAAAAATGTCTGTTCGGCTGTATTTCTCGATGTCTCTAAAGCTTTCGATAAAGTATGTCATGCTGGCCTGCTGTGGAAAATAAAGAATGTACTGCCAACAAAATGTTTTAAAATCTTAAAAACCTACCTGTCCGAGCGCTATTTTCGCGTCAGATACGAAGATGAGTTCTCTGAACTGAAAGAGATAAAAGCTGGTGTGCCGCAAGGAAGTGTGCTTTGTCCCCTTGTCTATCTACTTTTTACTCACGACCTGCCAAAGAGCAGAAATTGCTTTACAGCAACATTTGCTGATGACACTGCAATACTAACCGTCGGAAAGTCAGAAATAGAGTCTACTACACAACTGCAGCTTGCTATCAATAAAATATACAATTGGACAGATAAATGGCACATTAAACTGAACGAAACGAAGTCTGTACACATCTACTTTACAAACAAAAAGATCAACTACCTGCCAATATACATAAACAGCATTAAAGTACTATACTCTAATACAGCAAAGTATCTGGGTATGACGCTCGACACGAAACTTAGGTGGAGTGCGCACGTGAAAAAGAAAAGAGAAGAACTGGACCTAAAATTCCAAAATATGCGTTGGCTAATGGGTAAGCAATCAGCGTTATCCGCACACAATAACATACTGCTTTACAAACAAATTGTCAGACCTATCTGGACCTATGGGATTCAGCTATGGGGATGCACCAACTATAGTCACACAGCGCATATATGTACAAAGATTCCAGACTAAGGCACTCAAGCATGTAGTTTGTGCTCCATGATATATTAGGACGCAAGATCTAGAACGTGACCTCAATATTGAGTCGGTTACGGCAACCATAAAGAAATTTGCAAAGTCGCACGCAGAGCGACTAAGCAGCCATGTGAACAATGAAGCCTTGATTCTTAACGATAATACAAAATGGAAACGCAGGCTCAAACGTAAAAAACCTCTAGACTTAAACGAATAAATAAATAAAAGTCAGTTAAAAGTATGAATTGTATTTTATTGTATTGTATTTAACTTAAATTATTTGTTGTGACAAAACTCCACAAAAATTGCTCGTTAGTATATATATGTAATGTTATACTAGTTGTAATGAAAATACTAGCAATAAAAATATAAAAAAATTAATGCTGTTAAAATGTGGAACTCATTACCCGACACTGTGAAGGCTGAACTTAACAGATTTAACTACAGGGCACAAGTCTATAAATATTTTAAATTTCTCTCTATATTCTCTAATTACTTCTTTTTTTTTTTTCTCTAAAACGTTCTTTTTTTCCTACTACCAAAGCCTTACCTTCTTATTATTATAGTTAATTTACATATATTAGATTGTTTTGCTATTAAACTGAAAAATTTAGATTAAGAAACTTTCATGTTAAAATCATTCTAGTTGTACGAGAATATACTAACGATGAAGTACTACTACTACCTACAGTTTTAAGCCGATTCCGAACGGCAGATATTTTTTATAAGGAGCTTTTTCATGGCAGAAATACACTCGGAGGTTTGCCATTGCCTGCCGAGGGGCGACCGTTATTAGAAAAATGTTTTTCTTAATATTGGTGTTTCACCGAGATTCGAACCTACGTTCTCTCTGTGAATTCCGAATGGTAGTCACGCACCAACCCATTCGGCTACGGCGGCCGCCGTATACTCTGTACTGTACTATAAATAAAAAACAAACCAAAAAGGTTAGTGATCACAGTGACGAAGAAATATACAATACTCATTAGTCCGCTATAAGGCACGAGGTTGAGAAAGATGGAAAATAAACCATACCCAACTATGCGAACGCCTATAGAAAATCCCTCGAAATGAACCGCCTATTCACAAAATGTTGGCACACTGCATGATAGTTGGGAACTTTTTAATAATTTTTTTGATTTCATTGTGGAATGTACATATATTTATATTTTTCATATTTAAAAGGCACAAGTGAAATACAAAGGTCAAGCACGAGCGACAGACAGAATTAAAGTGACTGAAATGAATAGTTGGTTTGTTATATCTTGCTCGTCTGTACAAAGTTTCACACGTTAACGTTCCAGATATAAGCGCAGCAGATGGAACTGGACTAGAAATATTTGTCAGTATAATTTAAGTACAAAAATCTTTTTATTAAAAATCTTGCCATGCATCTTATTGGAAAAGCACACCAAAAATCAGAACAAAACTAAACGTATGTAACGAGGAAAGTATGGCGTCCTAACGTATGAAGCAGAAACGTGGACGATGACAATATCCGATAAAGCAAGCGTCGCTTCTTTCAGATAAAAATTCTGCGGAAGATTTTTGGACGTCGTTGACGACGGCGAATATCGATCCAGCGGCTACGTTGGCACCCAGCCAAATGCGTGGGATACAAAACGCTCCGGCTCTGAAAGTATTCGATGCGGTACCAGCTGGTGGTAGAAGAGGAAGAGGGCGGCCTCCTCTACGTTGGAAAGATCAGGTGGAGAAGGTCTTGGTTTCACTTGGTGTGTCCAAATGGTACTGGTTAACACAAAAAAGAAACGGCTGGCACGCTTTGTTAAACACGTCCAAAATCGCGTAACCGGTTATCGCGCCAATTAAGAAGAGGAAGAAATATTAAAAATTATTTATATCAATTAAATTTTAAGATTATTTTTTATGGCATTCCCATAACTGTACATTAGGCCGGGTCGATTTGTGGGGAGACAAAAAAATCGCCCATTGCTCTGTGAAAATCATATTCCAGGGATCAAAATAAGAAACTTTGCCGAAGGAACCATCCCTCTAAAACGAATTCTGATGTCCCCCAATTTGGGTCGAACTTTTTAGTTTCTTTTCTCATGTAAAGGCCAAAAATGGTGATATTTTGTATGGGGAACCTCCCAGGGGAGTTCCAGGGGGTGTGCCACTGGCATGGGTGGATCGGCCGTCCAAAGTTAGGGGGTTTCGATCATACATTTGGACTCAATTGGAGCACTCTAAATGGGTCAAAGTGGGATTTTTCGTTCGACACAAATTGGGGGACATCAGAATTCGTTTTAGAGGTATGGTTCCTTCGGCAAAGTTTCTTACTTTGATCCCTAGAATACGATTTTTACAGAGCAATGAGCGATTTTTAAATCGACCAGCCCTACTGTACATCTTTCGTAACCTGGCAAAAATTAGGAAGCTAGCAGTGTCCGGTTATGGGAGGTTTCCATGGATTGAAAGTAGGCTCTCACATGAGTGGTAAGCCGAGCAAAAAAATACAAACCAATGATGCTACCGTGTGGGACACCTAATTTAGCAACAAAATTTCCGTGTTTTAAATTTCTACAAGCAAATTTGCATTGGAATATAGGGTGGGCCATGTAAAATTTTCTTTTTGAATCGGCTATAAAAAAACCTTATCAATATTTTTTCAAACTTTTTTTTTTATTTTGAAGATTGAACGTTGTCATTTATGAATAAAACATAATATCGTTCAAATGACTGCCACGACTGGCTTTACAGTAGGCCATTCGATCAATCCAATTTTTAAGCACATTTTCGATTGTTTGGGTTCCAATTTCATGAATGGCAACTTCGATTTCGCTCGCCCTTTACTGTAACCGCGGCTCTTCGCTCATTTTCGAAAAAAATGGCTCGATGACGCCGCCAGACCAAAAACCGCACCAAACAGTGACTCGTTGTGGATGCATTTGCTTCTCTACAGTAACGTGTGGATTTTCTGAGCCCCAAATGCGTCAATTTGGCTTATTGACGTAGCCACCGCTGTGAAAATGAGCTTCATCAGAAAAGAAGAAGAAGACTCAACACTTTGGAAATAGGTTTTCAATGTTTCCCAATTTTGTTCAAGCGTATAGGGTTCCATTTCGTAAATGTCAAATTTTTAAGTAAATTATGAACACATTTGACATGTCATTTGTGTTACCATTCTCAAAAAAAAATAGGTGGTTCAAAAAGCAAACGCCCACCCTGTATTAATATTTTAACCATATTTTTTATGACAATTTATCTCAACTAGTTTCTAAACAGATTACTGCTTAAGTGCCCACCATTATTGAAAGACAAAAGCGAGCTTATTTTTCAAGTTGCATTTTCTTTGCTGCGATTTCGACTTGAATGTTGTCATTAAGCTTTTCCATAGTCTTCAGCTTATTAGCATAAACTTTATTCTTTAGAAATTACTACAAGCAATCAAGTTCGGCGATATTTCCGATTCAAAATCCTGCATGTAGTAGTTTCCCTAATGCTCAACTACACAACACAGCGTCAGTACGAAGCATTTGAATTTCTGGCTACACAGCCTTGATATCTTTCTTTACGTTAGTGATTCTTTAACTATATAAGTATATTCAGATCTTTATCTTTACCTGAGTCCAAATTCGCACAAAACTTCCTATCTACGTTCTCTGATTTATAGTATTCATAAAAATTCCCAGCGCCCACCAGTTTAAACTTGGCTTACAGATGGCTGCTGTTGAATATAACAGGTGGCGCTAAAGTAATCCTCCTATCAGAAAATGCTATAAATTTTGCGATTGGCCCCTAATGTCAGTTCTGTTTTGACATTTGTGTAGTAAACACATGCGAAATACACGTTAATAAACAATGTTACGCTACACTGCTTCAGAACGCGGAATATTGCTGACTATTTATTTGACCAATAATCGGTCGGTGACTTTGGCACAACGTGAATTTCGTCGCAGATTTCCTCGCCGTCCAACGCCTACTGGTGAAACACTGCGACGTTTAGCCGCTCGCTTCGAAGAGACTGGCACAACACGAGATGCTGCCTGGCATGGTAGACCCCGGAGTAGCCGTTCTGCAGAGAATATTGCTGCTGTAGCCGAGGATGTCATGGAAGCGTCGTCGACATCGACCAGACGACGTGCCACGCAAATGGGTATCAGTCGACGGTCTTTACAGCGAATTTTGGTACATGATTTCAAGATGTTTCCGTACAAAGTCCAGACGGTGCATCAACTGTTAGCTGCTGACCACCAATCGCGTCTAACATGCGCTCAAGCCATCCTTAATCACCACCAAGAGGAAGATGATTTTTCATCAAAAAAAATCATGAGTGATGAGGCCCATTTCCATCTTAGCGGGTACGTAAATAAGCAAAATTTACGCTTCTGGGGCACTAAAAACCCACGTGTAACACACGAAGACCCATTACACCCACTCAAAGTCACTGTATGGTGTGCTGTTTTTTTCTCGGCAGACGTCGCGGGCCAAACGGTTACTGTGAATGGTGAGCGCTACAGAGCAATGATCAACGAGTTCTTTTTGCCGCAACTTGATGAATTGGGATTGGAAAAAATGTGATTCCAACAGGACGGTGCAACGGCACACACTGCACATGCCACAACCGATATGCTGAAGGATGCATTTCCCGGGCGCCTAATCTCCCGTTTCGGCGATTTGCACTGGCCAGCAAGATCGCCTGATTTGATCGCTCCAGACTTCTTTTTGTGGGGCTTTTTAAAGTCGCGGGCTTATGTCAACAAGCCTCAGACTCTTGCAGCTCTTAAAGATAATATCCGTCAAGAATGTGAGGACCTATCGCCGGAAGTTTTGGCCAAAGTGATGGAAAATGCCATAAAAAGGGCCACAAGAAGAATCAAAGTTTTTCTTTTTTTTTAAATTACAGCCAAAAAACATCGCAAGGTTACTTTTGTAAGGTTATAACAAATGTTCAAATCAAATTTCGTCCGAAACAAATAATATTTAGCATTTCCGCCCACTGCTTACATGAGAATGAGACACTGTGCATCAACAACTGAGCAACATCGAGTGGCGTCAACACTCTGTGGGTGGTGGTGGTGGTAGTGGAAGAGAAGAAATAACAAATCAAAGTTCCCATTCCAAGCTCGCTTGTGGCAGTTTAAGTGCAAAACAAAAAAGCGAAAAAACAACAGAAAACACTCTTGCGTACTTGTATGAGTGCGTAGCAAAAAACTTTGGGACATAAAATACACTTAGCGAAATAGCTGTATGGGACAAACCAACTTCATAATTTTGCTTCTAAAGTTGCATAATATTTTCTTGAATGCCTTATAATGTACGTAAATGTGTGCACGAACTAGCAGTAGTTTTAAATTATTTATATTTTGCTGCAAGTCCTGTTCCGTTTGAGCGTTGCTTGAAATTTGAGTTTCTTTAATGAAATAGTTAGAAGAGACAAGTGGGTTGGATAACATTTTATTTGTTGTCGTGGCAATTGCGTGATATTTTTATACACATTTTACAGTTTAGAAGATACCTTAAGGTAAAAGTTCAGTAGCTTTTTTTATCAGCAAATAAATAGTTTTGATGCGGAGAAAATCACTTTTTAGGGCACTGTACTAAGAGGAACGCAGCTCTCTACCGAGATCGTTCTAGTATTCTAGTTTATAGTGAATCTGGAGTATCCGTTCACAAAATAGCGCTATAAGTAAATCGTAATAAAAATACCATCCACAACTTTTTGAAAAATCCTCATGCATATCACTAAGCGTTAGACTTGAATTCGCATATAATCATAAGTTTTGGGATAACAAATGGCAATCCATCCTTTCTAGCGATGAAAAAATGCAATCTCGATGGTTGTGAAAATTAGTGGACAATGATGACAAATGCCTCACTCCCCTCTGGAACATTCTTAGCAAGCATTTTTATAAAGGCGGACGCCAGTTTAATGGCCCATTTAAGAAGCTATTCAAGAGGAATGGGCAAAAAATAACTAGTGTGCTTCAGTCACTGCGACTAGTAGCAGTTATAATAAATAAGGGAGGCATAAAAGCTATTAAATTATATTTTATATTGTTTTCTTAAGGTTTAATTTATTATTAGTTTTTTCCATAAATCTATTTCCTTTTGCGCCCTTGGAAATTTGTAAATTTTTACAATTAAACACTGAGATAAATCCTTTTGTATGTTTTATTCTTATGTTTGTTTTCTTCCCTTATACCGAACGGTAAAAAAAGACTTAACCTCTGATTATTTTATTACAAAAAACATTGTTTTTTCAGTGTCCCATTTCGCTTAGCGTTGTGTGGGTTTATAATGGGTTATTCAATAGGTGCGCTTCAACTTTTTTCCGATAGGGAGGGCGAACGACGCAATATTTTTTATTTTTCGCTTGTCATTTGTAAACTTCATTAGTATACATTTCATCATGGAACGCTACACACTTGAGCAACGCGTTAAAGTTATTCAGGCTTATTATGAAAACGGGCGTTCAAATCAAAATGCATATCGCGCACTTCATCTTCAGTGAGGACGCATATTTTCACCTCAGTGGATTCGTCAATAAGCAGAATTTCCGCATTTGGGCGAAAGATAATCCAAGAGAGATTGCCGAAAAACCAATGTACCCACAAAGAGTGACTGTTTGGTGCGATTTACATGCCGGTGGCGTAATTGGCCCATATTTTTTCGTTGACGAGAACGATCGCCACGTTACTGTGAATGGAAATCGATACCGCGACATGATAAACGATTATTTTTGGCCGCAATTGAATGGTATGGACTTAGACGAGATGTGGTTTCAACAGGGCGGGGCCCCAAGCCACACAGCACACGCTACAATTGATTCGTTGAAGAGTAAGTTCGATGAGCGCATTATTTCCAGAAATGGACCGGTCGAATGGCCGCCACGCTCGTGTGATTTGACGCCTCTAGACTATTTTTTTTGGGGTTATGTGAAGTCATTGGTCTACAGTAACAAGCCGGCGACGATTTGTGAGTTTAGAGCCAATATTGAACGCGAAATTGCTAGAATTTCGGCCGATTTATGCAAAAGAGTGGTCGAAAATTGGGTTCAACGATTGGACTTCGTAAAACGTGCACGCGGTGGTCATGCAAAAGAAATCGAATTTCATACTTAAATGTATATGTTCAAACTCGATAATAATAAAAAAATTTGTTAAAAAAGTCAAACCGTTTGTGTTTCATTCAAAAAAGTTCAAAAGTTGAACCGCTCTTACTGAAAAACCCTATATGAGTTTGAGGAAAGCCCGATTATAACAGTACTGGTGAACTGGTGAAAGGAGTAAGCTTTTGCGCAAAAGAAAAATTTCCAAAAGCACTCAAATATGTGACGAAATGCCATGAATTAAATAAAGCAAATCACGGAAGTGCGAATATAAGAATCTGCACACTTATCTTGCAACATGCGAAATTACAACAAATTTTCACTCATCCAGATAGCGGCGTTGGTTTTAGCAAAACATGCCGGTAGGGATGTTCATTAGTGCCGAACTGCTTCGTTTCTAATACGAGTACCATATACTGAACAAATTGAAGAAGATGCATATGAAAGTAAAGATGATATTACGAGGCAATTAACATGAAGTTGTCGCACTTCTGGCACAAAAAATGTGATTCCAAATTTTTGTATGGAACTATAAATAGAAACAGATTTTCCGAAATTATAGGACCAATTCGTTTCGGCAAAAAAAGGCCATGTATTATTCGCTTACAAATCGACAAATTTAGATTGGTTCTCGAAATATGAAACCCATCAATTTGATAACAACCAGGCTTGTTATTAGCCAACTCAGAATTTAGAGCGTAGATGAACAACTGTTGCTCAGCAAGGAATGATGCAGATTTCTTCAGTATATTTGCAAAAAAATCAGAATTAAGAATTAACTTATACAATGGAAATAGTTTATAAAGGTCTTACCCTACTTAGCTAAATATTAAATTATACCATCAGGAGTAACTTTGAACGACTTTGTAAGTTGTGGACGAAACATCTCAACAGATAGTTTATTTACTTTTCTTTTTTGTCTTGTTGCCTTATTGGAACTATCTGAGCAAAAAAATTAGTTTGCCAAAAATAGCAAACGATAGAAAAGACAGTGAGGCTCTGTAAGTCAAATAATACAATATTATTTGAATACTTTACGAAAGGAAGCCTTGTAAAAGAATTACTCACAAGCTTTAATACCTGTGGGTAAAAAGTAAGGTGAATTCCGAGTGTTTCTTCCTTCATAAGTATTTGTTTTAAAGTTGAGAGAAGTACTATATATCGCAATTATCTAATTCTTGTAGGGCGTTATGAGAGCAGTAGTTGTACTTATAACAGAAGTCAAAGACGAAATATCTAAATGTTTATTCGGTTCATGCTCTTCAACCCAAGGGTAATACAAATTGTCTTACTAAAACAGGTGCACAGAGACGTAACTCCAAAATTTACATTTAAAATCTTTTTTCAGTAGATTTTTCGCTTTTGATATTTGTTAATACTTTATAAGTATAATAAAAATGGGAATTTAGATATTGTGCGCAAATTTGTATTTTTTTTACGACATCGATAAATGAATAAAAATGAGATGTACACTTTGACGCCACGGTTTTTGCATAACAGACTTTAAACATTTTTATGTACTTACCTTATCATAAAATTGGAAATATTTTTATTAAGTTACACAGCTCTTAAGTGAGTAAGAGGGTTCATTTGCATAGCCGATTACAGAAGACTAAGTATAGACTAGATTAATGCTGTTCAAAAAGGAACAGTTTTATGAGAAAGATAAAAAAATGGGAGCCCGTTTGTGTTAAGCTGAATAAAATAATTTTTCACAGGCGGCGCCGTGCGTAACAACTATTAAGTATTTATCTATCGGGTGTTTCTTTAACTGCATGGGACTATCGATATCGTTAGCTATGATTTGACAGTTGAGAATGGCCAACTGGTTGACGTTGCGGTTCCGTAAGGTTTGACAAGGCATCTTGAGTCGTTTAACGCCAGAACAATGCTTCCAAATTACAGAAATTTACTTCGAAAAAAATCTGTTTGCGGAGCTAGAGGCAATTCATCCATTTTGCGTGTGGATTACTAACTGAACTTTTGTTTCAAAAAATTAAACTGCTAAACATCGACGACATTTAGTTCCAAAAAGACGGCGCAACTTGCCATATAGCGCGCTTAAAATCGTTTTATTACACTTATTCAAGCCATCCAAGGCTAAGTTTAATGAAAAAAGTAATTAAAAATTGGACTGATCGAATAGACCATTAACGGCGTAGCCATGGCAGACGTAGGTCGGATTTCATATACAATAAATAAATGCGATGAAATTATCTACCAGAATAAAACACATTCGTGCACGGCTAAGTTTTTCATAAAGAAGGCTATTCATTGTTTCCTTTGGTAAAATTTTTGTTTCATAAATGTTTTTCATTTTCTTATTTAATTTTATTTTTAAATGTTTTTTTTTTTTTAAATTATAAATAAACCAAACCGAATTATGTATTTTCCCACCCTCTTCTTTCTTCAGCTGAAATTTTACAGTAGCCCGCCAAATTGTTGTATTTGTAGAATGGTAATCTCCTTGCCTGGATTGGGTTGGATTCGCCTTGAATATAGCCTTATAAATGAGCTTGAATCAAATGACAGCAATTAACCGGATTTAAATTCAGTTTGTTCCGGTAACGTAAAACCGACAGTCGCAAAAAGTTGTTAATTGTTGAAAGTTGTTTGAAAATATTCATCACAGGTATTTTGAGATTGTATTTGTGGCATGTGGCTCGATATTAGTTTAAAATATGTATATGAAAATTTTTTTCGTGTCGTAGTATACAGATTGAGGGTTCCACCTGTGACAATGAAGTCCTAGAAAATTGCTAGAAAATGGACGTAAATAGAGATACAATTATTTACTTCTATGTTTGATTAACCCAAAGCTCTTGGGAAATTGGCTATCCCTATGCAAATAGGAGTAGTACGCCGAAGTAATAACCTTAAAACCGTCATTTGTCATTTTCAAGAAATTTTTAATTTGTTTGTACACCCCAACCTTATTTTATACGACAGTTATGTTCCCTAGAAAATCCTGCAAGCAAAGCGTGTAAAAAATGCCTGCGAAGTTTGATAAATAAGAGAATCTGCTCCATAACAGAAACAAAAAAGTTTATGAAACATAATTTCAAATATTTTTAAAACAAAAAAATAATAATAATAATAAATAAAAAAGCAATAATAATCAACTTTACCTATTTATAAAACAGAAAAATTATTTTTTTTATTACAAAAGGAAATGGAAATGGAGAATTGTTTGCAGTTAAAATTCAATCCATATTGTATGTATTAATAAAGCGTGAAAAGATTAGAGGTACTTTTTCCAATAAGGTTTTATTGACATATCAGGCGTGGCTACTGTCAAATTAAATACATACTTTTTTTTAGTATTCATTGGCATTTGATCAAGGAAAGACTTACGGCTCAACAACGTTTACAAATCGTACAACTATGTTACGAAAATCGACGCTCTGTGAGAAGTGTTCATCACTTAGCGCTCAAGCCAACTTATAGTGTTCAGCGATGACTCCAATTTTTGGCTTAATGGCTACGTCAATAAGCAAAATTGCCGACTTTTTGATGCCGGAAAAATGAAGTACGTGATCTCTGCAACATTTTAACAAGGCAGCGCAACTTGCGATGCAGACCGTGAAACAATGAATTTACTGCCTTGTTGTTTCGGTGAGCAATTTACGCCTCGTCTCGGACCAGTGGATTGGCCACCCAGATCGTGTGGTATCACAGCTTTGGACTTTTATTTGTGGGGGTATATAAAGTGCAAATACTTTGGGGATAAACCAGCTTCGATTGAGGCATTGGAAGCCAACATTAATAAATTTATTCACGAGATACTGACTGAAGTCCTCCAGCGAATCATTCAAAATTGGTGTTTATGGATGGCCGAATTACGGCGCAAAATAAATATCATAAATGGTTCTACACAAAAATAATAAATAATGCCCAATAATGCAATTTGAATTTTCTTTGTTTTATTTCAATTTAAAATCCGATACCTCTCAATTGATCACCCTTTACATACATCATATAAAAGTTTCAATTGAAATTAAGAATAACAAATCGGTTCCGCAACTAAGTGCAGGTTTTTTGTGTACTGAACTAAAACTGCTATCATCAGCAAATATATCGGGGTTTGATTCAAATTTAAATTCCGTTCGTTTTTCACGGCTTCTGTCGGGCTTTTTTTTAACAAAATCTGTTACTAGCGACTTTTTTTGGCTTCTCTAGTTATACGATTCTTAATATCCTACATAAGCCCTAAGGTTACGCTGAAATTTCAATGCACGTTCGATGTCAGGATCATTAGCAGAAAAATATTGTATTCTCAGTCAGACTTGGTTAGATTTAAAATGTACTTATTACATCGTTTCAATTAATATACATGTAAAATCAAAGAATGTCTTACTTTTAGAAAAGTTTATTATTATAACTTTTTTACTTTAACGCCTGCGGAGGATAAGGCGTAAATTTTATTTAAAATAAATGTTTGTGGTAATTATAAGCACTTCGTCTCTTCTTAAAAGTGGTTTAACTAAAAGACTCATTCACAAAAATAAAAGAATTAAAAAAATAAAATTTTTTTATTTTTTTTTTACTATATAGTTTTTTTTTTTTTTTTTTAAATATATATATTTTTTTTTTTAATTTTTTTATGTAGTGGCAAGTATTTTAATACAAAATCTTTAAAAAAATACTCAAAGATACTGATATTTTGTTTTTAATATTTTCAATCGTTCAAATTCGAATTCTTAAAAATTGTTTAAACACTCACACATCGATTGCATTTCATTGAAGCTATAAACCGTTTTATATGCCGTTGTATTCTACCAATAAATCTTTGCACTTAAAATAGAGAAATTAAACAAATATTAATAAAAATACATGGGCTCATCATGCCCACTTCAGTGACACAGCTAGGTATTTGAAGTGCCATAACTCGATGCCCGATTTTCAACTTATGCGGTTATTAATTGTGTCCACACAAATAACAGCAAATAACACATCTAATATTTCGAAGAGCTAAAAAACAAACAATCAAAATAGATTGTGAAACTACGTGTACATGGCAAAATTTATATGGCATTGCGCCAAAAAATAGACAATGATTTATTTAATTGCCTTTTAAATGGCCAAGCAGGCATTGGGCTATCTACATACATTTGTAAGTATGCTTTCCGGCACACGTTTTGGCAATAACGGTGGCAATAACGCACATCAATATTTATGAGCTTATCGATATTATTTACGCGTACATATTTTAGGCGGACAACCATCTAGCCGCCACGCAAAGAAAATACGCTGATAAATAAAAAAATTGTTTCTGCTTTGATGATTCTTCATGAGGGGAAAGTACTTCGTTACCGTCGTTAGGTTGTCCTTTTGCGGAAGCCCAGATTTATACTCGGCAAAGGACGCTTATTGCAGTAGCACTCCCCAGAAATTTATTTGGAAGGTTTCTGCTATTACAGCGCAAACAGTTACAACTTTAAGGATGCATTTCTAAAGGATTTTATTGTGTCTTTCACATAATTTTTTTCTTCCATTTTGATTCTTAGCAGGAACCTGCGGCCTGAAACAAGGCTTCCTTTGGCATTGCTTAAAGCATATGCTCGGCACTCGTGTGCTATTTTTAAACCTCTTACGCTTTCAACAGCCTTCAACTATGGTGTTACTGTTATTTTCCGCTTACTGTTTGTTTATCTACTTTTCAACA
This sequence comes from Anastrepha fraterculus, assembly GCA_037575425.1. NCBI lineage: Eukaryota > Metazoa > Arthropoda > Insecta > Diptera > Tephritidae > Anastrepha > Anastrepha fraterculus. The sequence goes on along the minus strand of JAYXIM010024593.1, from coordinate 271,163 downwards.
AATTATGCCCCAAAGCTGTAAAAGACAGAGCATTATTCAACCTGCCACTTCTAGCAGCTATCCCTACCCGGATACCCCTTGTGCATATATTTTTTAGGTATTTATGTATTATGTCTCTCATTTCTTTTTCTGATTTCTTTTTTAACTTTTACTTTTACTTTACACTTTTTACGATTTTCACCGTAAAGTGCACCTGGCGGCAGAAACCGTGACTCCACAAAGTGCTAAAGGGTGTTTTTAGAAATGTTTTTTTTTTTGAGTTAAACGCACGGAAGTAAACTCTGTTAGTTTTTTGTAACAAAAACACTCTTCCATCACTACACTTTATTACACAAATAGCAACAACAACAACCACAACCGTAACTGGAATTTATTTAAAAGTTTTTAAACTGAGAGTCTAAATTTCATTTCTAGACTTTATTCTAAAAATGATGAATTTGTGTATGTGTGTATATAAATTAAATTATTATAAGATATTCAATTTTTTACTAGCAAACAAACTACACTACACAAGCAACTACTGTACGTTTGAGTACGAGCCAACAACTCGCAATCGCTACTCCACTTGAGTGTAAGTTTAAAACTCGACTGAATCTGCTGAAGCTTTCGCTATCCTTAATATACCAACTCGGATATATTTAAAATTGTGGATGTCTTAATGTGTTCGTGCACGAAGTTGTGGCATAGTTGCAAATTGTTGCACAAGTCATTTTGAAGAGAGCTGAGAGCAAGCGTCGATTTCGCTGCGCTGCCTGTCAATGTTGAATGTTTGAAAGAGAATTCGTATGTATGATGCCATATAGTATATAAAAATTAATTAAACAAATATATATGTAAATACACCCATGTGTAGATATGTAAGACATGATGTAGATGTATCTAAACGAAGGTGCAACTGTGGATTAATTGTAATTAATGCGAAGATGTGAATAAAATATGTTGCACAGTTTCTATTGCCTGTTCTGAAACAAAAGTTAGACAGTACAGTAAACTTAATTTCTTTTAACTAGAGCAGAAAATCGTCCAAATAATCTTGAAAAGGCATCATAACCAGATCTCCGTTGTAGAACAAAGTTATATATATATAATTGGCGTGTACACCCTTTTTGGGTGTTTGGCCGAGCTCCTCCTCCTGTGGTGTCCGTCTTGATGTTGTTCCATAAATGGAGGGGCCTAGAGTTTCAAGCCGAATCCGAACGGCAGATATTTTTACGAGGAGCTTTTTCATGGCAGAAATACACTCGGAGGTTTGCCATTGCCTGCCGAGGGGCGACCGCTATTAGAAAACTGTTTTTATTAATTTTGGTTTTACCGAGATTCGAACCAACGTTCTCTCTGTGAATTCCGAATGGTAATCACGCACCAACCCATTCGGCTACGGCACCGAGTAAACGCTTATATTAGCGGTTTTTGTGTCTCAGGTAACCCACAATAAAAACTTTCAATAAATATCTTCGTAGAACAATTTACGATCCTCGTAAAAGTCTACAGAGGATATTGGCAATAAAATTTCAGAATAATCAGAAATAGACTTATGACCTGCCATGAAAAAGCTCCTCATAAAAATATCTGCCGTTCGGAGTCGGCTTGAAACTGTAGGTCCCTCCATTTGTGGAACAACATCAAAACGCACACCACAAATAGGAGGAGGAGCTCGGCCAAACACCTAACAGAAGTGTACGCGCCAATTATTTATTTTTTTATTTTTTTTTAGACTTATGACACTTTTACTCATAATAAAAAAATGATAATGATCTATAAACTGAGACGTGCCTTTGCTCTTTCCCTTTTGCAAAAATGCTGTGCCGGGCAGTGCCGTTGGAAAACTCGAATTTTCTATTTTAAATTGTTTGATGGCATGAATTTGGGGCGGAGGATCAAATACTAGCATCACCGAAAAGCAACAGTGCCCTTTTGCGCCCACGCCCCGTCGACACGATCAATAGTCAGAAAGGAAATATCGAAATAGCAGTGTGAACTAGAGAGAAAATCAAGAAACCTATCTCCTAATATTTTATGGTGAAATATACATCCCTTTGCCTGACTATGACAAAATAAGAAAAGCCAATTCGTTGAGAAATCATAAATTTTGAATGAAACTACTGCACGGGGCATGTTTCATACCATTTGTTTATGATAAAATATCATTAAAATAAGAAATTTTGAAGAGATCTCTTCAGATATGTTTAGCTAAAGCTTAGAAGACACCTTATGAACGAACCATCGACATAGGATTAGGGTTATCATAGCATTGTAATAGGTCGTATTTTAGCATTTCTGAGTAGAAGTTGAATTTCTCGAGTTTAAGGTAGGTGCATTCCTGAACTCTATTAGCTACATTCAACAAATATATGTAGAGACAGAACTAAATGATGATCTGAATAAGTCGGTGTAATTCAGCTGGATGCAACTAAATAATGAGATGTTTTCAGAAATTTTTCGAGTGCATGAACAAGGTATATCTATTGCTGGAGAGGACGATTTCCTAGCGATAATGTATTTAATATGTAACTATATTCCCTTCCTATCTCTCCAGATATATTGGCAAATATCTCAGTAAGTGTTTGGACATTCTTTCACTAAAATTTCTGGTTCACATCTTGATATTGTCCCACACCCAGAGGGAGTTAAATAAATACATTATAACTTTATTTTGGCTGCGCATGCAGATAGTTTTTTTCTGTTAATGAAGTAAATGAAATTTTTGGTATAAAAAATAAATACTCCTATACGAGCTAACCTTCTGCAAATTGCCACATACACTGCTGCACTACCTCAAAATAATCCATACGAAAGTCACTTCCACGAAGATAGACAGAAATATTCTTTAAGTCCTTATGGCTGTAGTGCCATATGCCAAGCAATAGAAATGATAAAATTAACTTCAAGACAACCGTCGGTAATTTCCCAATTCCATTCAGATGTAAAAAAAAGCGCCTTAGATTTAAAAAAAACTCCTTAATAAATAATATTTTCTGATACGAGTCCTTTTTCTGAAGCGGCGCTTTCATGTTTTAATAATAAATACTTGGTTTTCTAATATTATTATATTTAAGTGGCAACATACCAGAGCGTCATTAAAAAATTCATAGAAGTGAGCAAAAATCGCCAACTCAAATCTCATTCTCACTTCTTTACTCTCTCAAATTATTTTCCCATTACTCTCTTTGAATTTTAGATTCACGTACTTGCTTCATACACTAACACACATACAAGTATAACTGTGAATACAAAAATTACATGAAATGGCATACTTTGAATGAATTTTTGGACCAACAAAAAATATTAGTGAAGAAAATATTACATTCTCAACTAACTTAGCCCAGTACAACTGTGAAAACTCAACCAAAATATCAAACGTTAGTGCAGAGTTAGTCTCCACGCTCCAGAATTTTTATCTTTTTGGAAGTTTTAAATAAAAATGTGCTTTTCAGAAAATAGATATTTATTTATTTCTTACAAGAATAATAATTCAAAATATTTATTCCATTAAAAAAACTAAAGCACTGCCTACTATGGCCTTCGGCTATTGGTCATAAAGGGCTTTTTGCTAATCGCTCACTCTATCAGTTGTTCCGATTGAATACATTGGAGTCACCACCAGCGGGAGCCAGCTCTACTACAATCTCTACTAGAGCAGAAAGGGTAAATTATCCTCTCTTATTCAGGAAGTGGGGGAAAGTAGAAGAAGAAGAAGAAGGCCGCGCGGCCGCAGACCAACTACAACCGCAATTTTTAACTCACGGTCAAGCAATAGAAATGGAGATATGTAAGTAGAACATTTTTCACATATGAATTCTTGCAAAACGGCGCATTTCATAAATAAAAATCAGAATTTTCCAAAAAATTCTCTAAAATTATTTGTAAAGAAAATTATAATATGTATATTTCTTAAATGCCCTTCCATTGCAGTTGGTATATAATTTGGAATTACTGTTGAAATTTAAGGTTAAATGTACAAGATTTGTTTGAGGTATGAGACCGAATTGAAAAAATATTCAGTGCTACAAAATAAGTACCGGTTTATTCCGCATTTCCTTATTCGCGGGATCTTGCGCCTATTTGGTTTCCTAAGGTGAAGCCGGAAAAGAAGGAACTGACAGAAGAGGGGTTCCAGCACCATATCGAATAATGGAAGATTTGCATGGAGCTCTGTAGGCTTGGGGGAGTGTTATAAAGCTGATAATAAGTCAATAATACGAAATCAATTTGCAATATTTTATAAAATCAGTACAGCTAATTATAAGCCACACCTCGTATATGTGCATGCCTGCAGCCTTACTGGATTCCAATTAAGTCCCTGCATTCCCGTCGTGCTTTACTAAGCATTGCGGCGAATTTATGCAAATTCGACCATTTCACAATATGCATCATAGTAAGGCAGTAAGGCACTAATCACTGTCCCATAAAAACTAAATACCGCCATAAAAATTGCAGCAATGACCAGTTCTAAGTATTCAAATAACACAAATAAAAAAACTCAAATGCTTTCTGATTCAGCAGGGCGAGAAACTATAGTAACAGCAACGACAGTAACCAATTGGCAGTCCACTAACCATAAGTTGAGCTTGGAAACCCACATGGTAGTATATCTACCACAGCAGTTGGCATTTCGAAACAAGAAACGTAGAAAATTAACAAGCGCCCACACAGCACTCCAGCATTTACGCAAATGAACAATGAATTAACCCAACTTTCTATGTTTACTAACGCACACATATGCATGTATGTATACTCGTAAGTAGGTATGTATCATTCAACCAGTTGCATTAAATTTGGCACCACCCCCAATGCGTCGCCCACGCACATTCTGTTGAGGCGGCAACTCTGATTCGTCACTGAGTGCATATCCGCCCGCGCATTTTCCATTTCTTGAGTAAGTGTGTGAATGTGTGTTGCGTGACAACATATGCATATACTCTCAAATACAAGCATGTGAGTAAATGAACAAATACAAGTGGAAAAATAGCAGGTGGCATTCGTTAATGTTGGTGGCTTCGGTGGTAATGGAGTAGACTTGTGGTTTTGGTGTCCATATATTTTAAAATGTGTGCACACTGACACTTTTGCACTTTTATTTGCAGTAGCATCATAGCCATTTACAGTAGATATAATATAAATGGTGCAGCTGGAAAATTCTTACTTGTGTGTGCGTACATGTACAGTCACTCATACCTTATTTGATGCAGATACGGCGGCCGCCGTAGCCGAATGGGTTGGTGCGTGATTATCATTCCGAATTCACAGAGAGAACTTTGGTTCGAATCTCGGTGAAAGCAAAATTAATAAATAAACATTTTTCTAATAGCGGTCGCCCCTCGGCAGGCAATGGCAAACCTCCGAGTGTATTTCTGCCATGAAAAAGCTCCTCATAAAAATATCTGCCGTTCGAAGTCGGCTTGAAACTGTAGGTCCCTCCATTTGTGGAACAACATCAAGACGCACATCATAAATAGGAGGAGGAGCTCGGCCATAGAGATAACACCCAAAAAGGGTGTAAGCGCCAATTATATATATATCTATGATTCTTTTGTAAGGTGTTCTATATTTCAGAATATTTTGCGAAAATGGAAAAGCACACTATGAAGGTATTTTATTTTTTATTTGCTTTATTTCAATATTAAATTTTATGTGCGCTTGTTTGCTCTAACCATGCGATCGCGTACTTCAATGGAAAAGCGTGAATTAGTTTTGGAGCATTTCAAAAATTTGTTGAGTTCGGTAACAGTTCAGCACATTATTGAACGCCTTATGCGTGAAAATCGTGTGGTAAATAAGGGACGACAGGCTCGAAATAAAACTTTCACGGGGAAATAGTGGCAGTGGTTAGTACACCAAGTAAAGAAAAATCCTGTAACAAGCGCTCCAAAGTTCACTGAAATGGTCGAAAAGAAATAACGTATGACTTGCCATCCAGAAACTGTTCGAAGTGTACTGAGTAAAGGAAATTTATAAGATAGAATAGCCCGTTATAAACCTTTCGTAAGTGCAAAGAATAGAAGTAAGAGATTGAAGTTGCAGACGAAGTAGAAATAACCTTATTTGGACCAGATAGCAAATATTTTACATGGCACGATCTACTATACAACACGGCGGTGGCAGCGTTATGGTTTGGGCATGCATGTCATCAACTGGAGTTGGGAGATTCACCTTTATGAATGAACAAATATGTTTATTTAAAATTTCTGTGCTTGGAAATTACAAATTGAAGATAATTTTCGCTTTCATAAAGATAACGACCCTAAGTACAAGTCACAAGTAATACATACACATGCCTCAGAAAGTCTGCGTTCACCCTACAATAACTTTTTAGTGAATGAAACACACAACCTAATTTTATAGTTTTTATAAATTTGTATATATTTATATGTTAATTATATGTTTAAGTTTCAAAAACAAAAATAAAAATTAAAGATTCCTCACATAAGTTTTTAGATAACGGTGAATAATGGCTGTAACAAGTAAATAAAGCGACCATAAAGTCTGCGTTCAGTCTTAAAGTCTAATACAAAAACATGATATGCTATATGCAAAAATTAAATATAACATTTAGTTGGATATCCACGTTGCTTCAGGACTTCACTCAGCCTATTTGGCATTGACTTACTAGTTTCTCTGTTCCCTCTGCTGTTATCTTCCTCCATTTTGCCTACATGACACTCCCCAAAACCTCTTTACTAGTAATCACTTGCTGACGAATTCTTGTTTCCAATAGATCTCACAGATGATCGATGGGGTTAAGATCTGGGAACTGTGGCGGTGTTTTCAGCTGTTTTGGGGCATTGTACAAGAGCCAAAGCTTAACGATCTCGGCTGTGTGCTTCAGGTCGTTATCTTGTTGAAACCAAAATGTTCCTGATAAGCCGAGATTTTCTGCACTTTGCTTGAAATTCCGTTTTAGTATGTTCAAGTATCCCCATTTATCCATCGTCGAATCAATAAATTCTAACTGACCCACCCCATTTGCCGCCATGCAGCCCCAAACCATAAACCCGCCACCTCCGTGCTTAACCATACCAACAAGATTTTTCTTTTTAAGAGCAGTTCCAGGTTTTCTCCAAACAATTTGACGGCCTTTTATTCCGAATATACAAAATTTACTTCGGTCTGAAAATATTACTTTTTTCGAGAACTCGGGAGGCTTATTTATGTACTCATTAGCAAACTGAATGCGTTTACGTCTGTTCACAAGAGAAATGAAAGGCTTTCTTTGGGCGACTCTGCCGTGGTATCCAGCTTGACGTAGAACTTTTCTGGCAGTTTCAGCGCAAATACTTTTTATAAATGTTTGATTTATGTTTTCAACTAATTTTGAGGATGTAATCCGGGGGTTAACATTTGTCAAGTTGATTATAGAATGCTCTTCCCGGGTCGATAATTTTTTCGGACGACCTGACCTGGGCTTAGATGTAAAAATTCCAGTTTGCCGAAAATTTGTTACAACTCGCTGAATAGAGGAATACGTTCTCCCAATAGATTTTCCAATATTTCGGAAACTTTTTCCGTCTTTCCACATTTTTATAATTATTTTCCTCTCAGAAACGCTTATTTCTTTTCCCTTTCATTCCATGTTCTTTAATTATCTACAGTAATAAATAAATGTTCAACAAAGCTTTGTAATGCGCAATCAAAAATTAATATAAACAAGGAAAAATATCTTAAAATTAACGGGATGATTAAAATAAACAGGCTGAACGCAGACTTTTTGGTGCCACATTTACTGAAATTATTTTCCCGTTATCTAAAAAGTGAAGTGAGGAATCTGGTACCCAAATGAATCACCACTTCAACCAACCAACCAACCAACCATACCACGCAGAGTTCAAGCTGTAATTGATAATAAGGATATCCACCAAGTATGATACTAAATACCTAACACATTTTAAAAATTAGAATTGCGTTTTTGCTCCTTTTAACTGTATCATTTAAGCTATGGCGTGAATTCACTGCACGTTTTTTTTTTGCATTTATTTCATGTTGAGAAATTAAATAAAACTAAATAAATAAAATATCTGCATACTCTGTTTTTCCATTTTCGCAAAATATTATGAAATATTGAAAACTTTGGAAAAAATCGTATCTGTATCAAATAAGGTTTGAGTGACTGTAGGTATAAGATCACCAGAAAAGTTCTGAAGAGTGGATGAGGTTGTAAGTAAACTGAAAATGTTCTGAACCGCAGTGGCATTCGCAGAATCATAACTGCACTGTCGGAAAATTCCAAAAGATTTAGTTGTATTTTATTACCGAAAAATGTAAACGGAAACTGAATAAATTCCGAAATTGGAAAGCCGAGCACTAAAAGACGGCAGCTAAAATCAAATATATTAAAGCTCACAGGTTTGTAGGAAACGAATTTAGTCTGGCACTGCGAGTACCATTCCTTTGAAGAAGATTACAGTTAAGAAAATTAGAGAAAATTCAGAAAAAGTTTAAAATTATCTTATCAAATTAATGCTCAAATGACAAATGAAATGCACCATAAATTATGAATAATAAAGTGGTAAACGAAGTGGTAATTGACAAATAAGAAATGGCAAATGATAAAAGACAAGTGAATGAATTGAAAATATTATAATATGAAATGAAATGAATAATTAATAAATGACAAATAGTAATTGGCAAATTACTAATCATAAATGACTAACGATAAATGATAATCGATAAATGGTAAGTGAATAATTATAATCGATAAATGATTACTGATAAATGGCAAGTAATAAATAAAATATTAAATTATAATTGACAAAGGGAAAATGATAAATAATAAATTATGTGTTAAATGATAAATTAATGGCTGATAGGTGGACGAGAGGGTAAGAGCCCTGAAATTTAAATAGCCACACCCCGTAGTTAAATATACTAGGTTGATCTTACAAAACTTTTTGCTACAACAAAATCAATAACATGAAGAGGTAGGAATTTGATTGAATTTCCTCTTCGCTTGTGTGTTTTAAGATACCAGATATTGTTAAGTCCTGGTTAGGTTAGATCAAGGTAGTTGTGTCAAGGAGACACAGTTCGATAAAAGAACAACCATACGTTATGGTCCCACTAGAAAAAGAAAAAACGAAAAGGCGACAAAGAAAAAAGAATTTTTAAATGGTAATGATTTGTTTGATTAGCTGGAGAACCGCTACATATTGAGAAGTCAGCTTCATAGTGTGAACTAAGGCGTTTCTCTCTTATCTTAGTGACATCAGAGCAATTGAGGGAGAAGAAAAGAAGATGCTGTGATAACTCCAGCTTCTCATTCGTCTAACAAGTGCAATAAAGGCTTAAAACTATACTGCTTTTTCGGGCACGCTTTTCAATACGACACTTCCAGGTTTACTCTCATGCTATCACAAATAGTCAAATTTACCTGGTACCCAATCTTATTGTTTTTACGTCCTTCTCAAGGTTTTAAAATGATGGCAAATGGATTACTGAGTCACATTCAATAAAGCTAAAATTTGTTTTTCTTATAACTATATTCTTCGTTCAGTGCTTTTGACTTTTCTCATTCGTCCGTGGCCCATCTTACTTTTTCAGTCTTAAAACCACCATTACGCAGATGTTATTTCACGCCAGGAGTATTCAACATTATGGAATTGTCATCATAAACGACGGTTCTTTGGCTCAGGTTAATCACTGATTTTTGCTACACACCTTGGCGTGGACTTATGAATGGAGAGATCTAAATTTTTGTATCTATTCCGAGCGGCAGATGGTTATGAAGGCAAATAGATATTTAATTGCAAAAATTCACTCAGAGATCTGGCATTTCCGGTGGGTGCTTTCTTTGTTATCATTTGATATTTCATATCCATTGTGTATATTAAAGTCTGGACCAATGCAATGGTTTTTTCCAGTAACTCCCACTTCACTCCCGCTATTAAATTTGAACTTGAACAGTTTTAGAACTGATTACTGAATTCATATTAAATGAAGGAACAACAATTGTTCCCATGGGCAATAATTATGACTGACATTGCATACAAGGCCTCGTTTGATTGCAAATTTATAATACATGCACTCGAACATACATATACACACACATGTAGGTGCATGCATACACGCACACACATAACCGAACATTTACACCAAGCATTCCAACGAAGTGTCAAATAACATGCGGGAAGATGAAGGTCGATATGGAAGTTAGTTACTACACTTATGTATGTATGTAAGTATGTATGTTGATGCCTGTGCCTATATATGTATGTGCGGGTACAGTACGGTGTTATTGGTATCGCTATGAATTATTAAAACACCTCCCCAATGACTATGTCATGACATAAATAGGACTGAGCTGTCACAACAGCGGCCACAAATGTCAGTGAACTAGCGTTAGTGGTGAAACATTCAAAAACATGACGGCAATTTATGGAATTCTAAATAAACGCATGAAACTTCTGTCGAATATTCTACTAGTTTTGATTTGCCTCGCCATGACAACAGAGTTGAGTGGTTTGAGGGGCGTAAAAAGAATGAATGTAAAAGAGAATATGGCGCAACATCATCGTTTCAGTCCATATCGCGGAAATTTACGTCTACTACTCCGAGAGCCACCTTTGAAGGGGCAAGAGAGTTTAATGCACAAGGATTTGGTGCAAGAACTGTGGATAGAGCAGAAAGTGGATCATTTTGATGAGGCAAATAACAACACCTGGTTGATGGTAAGTAAATATTTATTTATTTTAATATTGTATTTATAAAATATTTTTTCTTTTTGAGTTGATTACTTTATTTGAGTTGAAAAATCGAACGCCCGTGAATTTAAAGAATTTTTACGATTTTTTTTTTTTAGAATGATATTTAATTTATAAAAGAAAAGTATTAATTATGATTGCTCATAGATTGCTCCGATTTTATTTTGAAGAGAGGCGTCAATTATATTTGACACTTGTAAACTAGACAGCTGCAATATACAAACGCAAGCATGTGGAATAATGGTGTAGATTTTTTTTATCAATAAACGGTAGGTGGTGTTGGCAAGCGTGAACATCGATGTCGGTTTCCTAAGCGTATCGCGCCAATTGGACAAACATTCCGGCGCTTACCTGCTCGACTGGAACCACACGAGACCTTGCAGGACGTGATCGTTCGGGCTAGAGTGTCAAGGCTGCGGCTGCCGATGACGCAGAGAACGAAGATACCTAAAACCAGACGACTGGATGGAAGAGGACAATTTTATGTAGAAAATCATTAGGGGCGAAAGCCACTTAAGCGGTTGTTGCCGAAAAGTCGCGTGTGATGCACGCAGAGCCATTACATCCATTCAAAACCACTGTGTGGTGCGGCGTTCATGCGGAAGGAATGATTGGGCCGTATTTTTACGGTTGTAACCGGTGAACGCTACAGTGACTCTATTAGATGCGCGGGGCTTGGCGAGCATGTGGTTTCAACAAAATAGTGCAACCGCACACAGGGCACGGGTCACAATGGAAGCGTAATCTCCCGATGTTCAATATTAATTTTTGAGTCCAGCTCAACATCCAGTAACACTTCCAAATAGTTTGACTATCTAGACAGTCTTACTTCTTGAATAAAATTAAGAATCTTAGTATTCGCCAAATCCACAAAGTTCTATCTACTGGTCCAGCTTGCTTAAGGTACATAATACTATCAGCCCTGTAGGAGAGAAACCTATTAATCAAAAGAACCTCATGGTTAACATAAGCAACTACTTATAGGTTAAGTTTAAGCGGTTCTGGACTCGAGGGTTCTTTAAAGTACTTTTTGTGCCCAAACTCATTGCCCGCCGTTTTACAGATCCTTGCTTAGCTCACTTTTTCCTCTCATTTACTGATATTTTGAATCAAGAATTCGCGCCACAATTCACCTTGAGTAGGATTTAAAGCTTACGACTGGAGCAGTTTTAGTCCACGTGAGAAGACAGTTGATTAACCAAGTGAACCTTACCTAATTTAACCTGACTTTATTATAAAATCTTCATTGCTTCCAGCACTATTTACGCAACGATCGCTATTTCCAAGCGGCTGGTCCAATCTTCATATTCGTTGGTGGCGAGTGGGAAATTTCGCCCGTTTATCTCTTGGCAGGACATATGCACGACATAGCTAAACAGCATAATGGTATGCTCTATTATGTGGAGCATCGCTTCTATGGAAACAGTTGGCCTTTGGGGTGACATATGAAAAATTTCGCTGGTAATTAGGATATGTAAGAAAGTGTTCATTTTTTTAGTGATGCTGCTGTGGAAAATTTGAAGTTTCTGAACGCACGCCAGGCCTTAGCCGACTTGGCTCATTTTATACATCAGCTAAAAGCCACTGAAGACATGCTGGTAGATTCAAAAGTCATACTAACCGGGGCCTCTTACTCTGGTAGCCTGGTAACTTGGTTTGCCAAATTATATCCGAAGTTAATAAGCGCTGGATGGGCTTCAAGTGCACCGTTGGTGGCGAAAATGGATTTTTATGGTAAATAAAATCTAGAATGGAATAATGTTTCAGAGTTTGAAGGCATACTTATTATTTCTTTTTTTTTTTAAGACATGACTTGAAAAAAAATTTGCGTAGAAAAGAATTTCGGTTCATAAATGTTTAAAAGCTTCTCCACAGTCCCTTTGGCATTTATGCACGGGATTATACGCTAAGATTTCCGACTCTCTTAATATAGGGACGCTCTGTTAAACGCCACAAAGGTGGTTTCAAGTGATCGCCTAAACAGACTTAAGAAAATATATTTACATTGAATACTACTGTGGGCGAAAAGTAAGGTGAATTTGGTTTTAAAATGAAAAATCTTTATTTATTCTTGTAAATCAATTTCATTCCCTTTAAAATAATCCCCTCTCGATGAAATACACTTATGCCAACGATTTTTCCAATCCCCGAAACATGCCAAATAGTCCATTTCCGATATAGCCATCAGTACCTTCTTCGATTCAGCTTTTATCTTCTCAATCGACTCGAAACGCGTTCCCCGGAGTGCTCTCTTGAGTTTTGGGAATAGCCAGAAGTCACACGGAGCCAAATCAGGCGAATACGGTGGTTGCGGAACGATATACGTGGAGTTTTTGCCGAAATGGTCACGAAGAACGAGTGCAGTGTGAGACGGTGCATTATCGTGATGCAAAAACCAAGAGTTGTTGGCCCATAATTCTGGTCTTTTTAGACGAATTGCTTCACGTAAACGACGCATAACGCTCAAATAATATTCCTTATTAACAGTTTGGCCAGGTGGAAGGAACTCATAGTGCACCACACCACGAAAATCGAAAAAAACTGTCATCATGACCTTTATTTTTGAACGACTTTGGCGTGCTCTTTTCGGTCTGGCCTCGCCTTTAGCACGATATTCGCTTGATTGGTCGGTTGTTTCAGGGTCGTAAGCATAAATCCAAGTCTCATCTCCCGTAATGATGCATTTGAGCTTGTCCTGATAGTCTGAAAGCATTGTTTTACACACATCAACGCGACGACTTTTTTCCAAGAAATTGAGAGTTTTCGGTACCAAACGAGATTTGACTTTTCGTAGGCCCAAATGGTCTTTAAAAATGGTTTTCACAGACCCTTCTGATATTCCGATCATATCAGTAAGGTCTTTAACAGTCAACCGACGATTTTTGAGCACTAACTCCTTCACTTTATTGGCGTGTTGGTCATCTGTTGACGTCGATGGTCGTCCGGAGCGATCCAAGTCATCAATACGGTCTCGACCCTCTTTGAAGTCTTTGTACCACTTATAAACATTTTATTTTTCTGCGACATGGTCGAATCACCAAATGCCTTCTGCAACATGCTAAACGTTTCCGCGGCCGAAATTTCATTCCGCAAACAAAATTTGATGGCACTTCTCTGCTCAATCAAATCAGACGTTGTAAAAATCGAAAAATGCACTCTTGGTCGTTTGGTAAACACAAGCGTAAATATATTACTGATAATGACATTCACATGAAAGTTGGCCCAGATGTTATTAACAGTGCTGCCAACTCATGAAAAAAATAACTAGAGCGAAATTTTAATCCCGCGAAGTTTGACAAATAAATTCACCTTACTTTTTGCCCACAGTAGTACATGTCTATCGACTTAGGCGGTTATTGTTTGTAATCACAGAGATAAGAAAGCTTGTATCCCCACTTTCATTTCCACATACCTACGCATACTACAATACTATGCACGTACTCACACTATATACATACACACGCATGTTTGTTTGCCCAGAATATATGCAACAAGTCGGTAAAGTCATTCAACATCGTGGGGGTCATGAATGTGCTAGACGCCTCGAGGCAGGCCTTACAGCCATGGCGGCGATACTCGAATCCTCGAATAGCTCTCAATTGATGCGAGCCCTACGCATATGCAATAATTTCGAAGTAACAAACCAACTGGATCGTGCTGCACTTTTCAATGGCATTGGCAATTATTTTGCCGCATACGCGCAACTGTATGAGTAAGTAGATATATTTTATAATAATCTCATTTTGCAAAGTCTTAATTTTTTAATATCGCAACCTCTTTGTGAAGCGATCAAATTCCAAACATTTGCGCCTCGCTCACTAAACCGTCTGACAAGGACGACATGGCAGCCTTCATTGAATTTTTCATGCATATATTCTGGCCCGAGGCGTTAGAGCGCATACATTCCGATGACTGGTGCAACGATTTGTCTTATGAAGGCATGAAATCCATCTTCACCGATATAACCGACCGGCTAAGCGGTAGTGAGTATCCTTGGTGACAGGCCCATCCAGGTGGCGGCAACTGCCATAGTATCAGTAACAGAAAAGACTGAGAGTCAAGTTTGCATAATTAAATTGTAAATTAATTTCCATTCATTTTCAGCACGTCAATGGTTTTATCAGAGTTGCCGCGAATTCGGCTGGTTCACCACCACCGCCGCCAGAAACAGCAGCGATGATAGCAGCCACAACATTCGCCTACAGGTCGCCGGACAAGCAAAGCTACTACGCCGCCATGAACAGCCGTCCCCACTGGCGCACTCATTTGGCCGTCAAGTGCCACTCAATTATTTTCAACAGCTATGTCGCGATGTATTTGGCCCACTCGCCGCCAATAGAGCAGCGTATAGTGGTGACGACATTTTTACTAGCGTTCAACAAACAAACAGCCATTTTGGTGGCTTAACTGCTGCCACGACGCTACAACAGCGCGTCATCTTTACTCACGGCCAACTGGACCCCTGGCGCGCGGTTGGACTGCAGCTGGGTAAAAATGTCATTAACATAGCAGGTGAGTTGGCCAGCCGCTAAGTTAAACAGAGTCGCAGCAAGTGTTTGCTCTATGGCTGGGTTCATTGCGTAGTCAAAACAGAAATTTTGCCGCCTTTTGAAGCGAAACTACAAACATATTTTTCGGCACAAATGCTCAGCGCTTTTATCTGTTGGCTTTTACGAGCGCTTTAGCTGTTGGTTGGCAAGTTTACGTTTAATTATCACGCATTGCCATCGAAGACTGCTGTATAGTTATGCTAATTAGAATCTTCTCGTTTGTCATTTTACAAATTGTTATTGCTTTGTTAGCACTTTTTTTTACACTCACGCTTTTCTGCTTTGTGTAATCCCAGACTACTCTCACACTGCTGATTTGGACTCCATAAACTTCTCCGATTCGGTGGAAATGAATGTTGCCAAACTGAAAGTAGCTGCCTTTTTGCGACGCGCCTTAAGGAAAACGACAACAACAACAGCGAGAGCCAAAAATTTGTATTAATAAAGTTAGTGGCAACCGTTAAGAAGATTCTGGGGGCAGTCACAGTTGGGTCACGATTTGAGTTGATTTAATCTTGAAAGTAATTATAATTAAGTGCTATTTTTCTTCGACAACCTAGAAAAGAAATATAATATTGATATGTATACTAGGGTGGCCCAACTTGAAGAGTCCTAAAATTTTTTAATTTTATGATTTTTCATGGCACCGTTTTAATAGTTTCGTTCTTACTCTTTATTAATATCTTTTCTCTCTTAAACGACGATTATACATTTTTTTTTAACCTTTTCGTTTAAAATTATTACTTTAATTAAAAAGTATGTCGAACATTTAATTTATCAAATTTTGAGTAAAAATTTTTACTTAACTTTGTGACTATTTATAATTGATTTTAATTTGTATTATCTTACTTACTTACTTACTTAGGTGGCAATAACAACCCGTTACCGAGTTACGGCCGACCTCACTAGCTCTCTCCAGGCGCCTCTGCTCCGCGCGCGCCTTCTCCAATTCTGTACACCAAGCGAGCATAGGGTTTCTTCCACCTGGTCTTTCCACCGGAGCAATGGTCTTCCTCTGCGTCGGCTCCCTTGGACTTCGCCCTCGAACACCTTCTTTGCTGGAGCTTCTTCATCCATACGCACGACATGCCGTAGCCAACGCAGGAGTTGGATGGCGATGCGTTGAACTACGTCAATGTCGGCGTAGAGCTCATACAGCTCGTGGTTCATTCTTGAACGGTAGTCTTCGCCAACGCGCACAGGACCGAAGATCTTACGAAGAACTTTTCTCTCGAACACCCCAAGAGCGGCTGCATCGCTTTGTGACACTACCCATGCCTCTGCGCCATAAAGCAACACGGGTATGATGAGCGTCTTGTAAAGTGTCAGTTTGGTCATGCGAGAGAGGACTCGACTGCTCAATTGCTTACTTAGCCCATAGTAACACCTATTAGCAAGAGTGATTCTCCGTTTGATCTCCAGGCTGATATCGTTGTTGCTGTTAACGGCGGTGCCAAGATAAATAAATTCTGGCACAACTTCGAAAGTATAGTTGTCCGCAATGACGTACGTTCCAACACGCCGTGTGTTCCGCGTTGTAGACAGCATATCATTTGTTTTACCCACGTTCACCGCCAGATCCACTCGTGATGATTCCTTCTCGATAGCAAAAAACGCAGCCGTGACATCTCGCTTACAACGTCCGATAATGTCAATGTCATCGGCGTACGCAAGGAGTTGGACACATTTGTAGAAAATAGTGCCATTACGATGCACACCTGCTTTTCGGAGCTCCCCTTCCATCACGAAGTTGAAGAGGTTGCATGACAGTGGATCGCCTTGTCTGAAACCTCGAACGGTACTGAATGGCTCGGAGAGGTTATTTCCTACCTTGACGGAGCTGGTTGTGTTGCTCAACGTCATTCTGCAAAGCCGTGGGAGCTTCGCTGGTATACCGAACTCAGACATGGTGGCGTACAGGCAATCCCTTATCGGGCTATCGAACGCAGCTTTATAGTCGACAAAAAGATGATGGGTGTCGACTTGCTTTTCATCGGTCTTTTCCAGGATTTGGCGTAATGTGAAAATCTGGTCGATGGTGGACTTACCACTTCTGAAGCCGCACTGATAAGGCGGGCAAGCCGTCAGCGCCAGCCGCTTTGTTATTCTTGAGCCGCTGAGTGGCAACTCTGACTTCGGCATGACTAGGTGGTGGAACGTCCAAATTATCGTCGATTGGCGGTATCGGGTCATCTTCTACTGGGTCGGAATTGTGTGCGTCATCACCAGCAAGTAAATTGCAGAAGTGTTCCCTCCATATGCCCAGTGTGGACTGTGTATCCATAACCAGATTTCCGTTTTTATCTCTGCAGGCTCATGCTCCGGTCTTGAAACCTTGTGTCAGACGCTTGACTTGTTGATAGAATTTTCGAGCATCATTCCTGCCCCTGTACTCCTCTAGCAGCTCACGCTCACGCATCTCCTGTTCTCGCTTCTTGCGTCTGAAGAGGCGCCTCTCTTCCGATCTCTTTTCCCTGTAGTTATCTCGCACGGCCCGCGTTGCAGCTGACTGCAGAGTTCTTTTGTTAGCTGCGTTCTTCGCTGCAGTAGCTTCGCGACACTCTTCGTCGTACCATTGCTTTCGTTTAAGTGGGCGTTGGAACCCAATGGTTTTTTCGGCGGCAGCTGACATAGAGCGGGATATATGTGCCCAAAGTCCGCCTGCGTTTGCAGGTAGAGAATCGTGGAGGAGCAACTCCGAGAGGGGAGCGGAAAAAGTTTCGGCAGCCCGTTGTGATAGCAGCTTAGCGACGTCTAGCTTTCGTTGCGTAGTGGGGCGCACGTTCTTCGCATTGCATAACCGCATGCGTATCTTGGCTGCGACAAGATAGTGGTCAGAGTCGATGTTCACTCCACGGAACGTTCGCCTATCCTGCACACATGAAGCATGCCTTCCGTCGATCACAACATGATCAATTTGGTTGCGCGTTCTTTGATCAGGGGACAGCCAGGTGGCCTTATGGATGTTGAGGTATCGGAATCTGGTGCTACTAACTACCATGTTTCGCGCCGCAGCGAAGTCGATCAGCCTTAGACCATTGTTCGATGAGGTCTCGTGGAGGCTGAACTGGCCGACAGTGGGATCGAAGACAGATTCTCGCCCAACCTTTGCGTTGAAGTCCCCGAGTACGATCTTCACGTGGTGGGCTGGGCAGCGGTCATATACTTGCTCGAGTCTCGCATAGAAACTGTCTTTAATGGCATCGTCCTTTTCCTCCGTTGGGGCGTGCGCGCAAATCAGGCTTATGTTGAAGGTGTGAACATAGAGACGTGGGCCCGAAGTCTCCCGCTTACAACAAATCCGCATCCTAATTCGCGCCGCTCCGCATGGCAGCTGTAGTAGATATCGCAGCCTGCTTGCTTAGAGCAGCGTTGTCATGTCCATCTTATCTCCTGGATGGCGGTGATATCAGCCTTAATTTTTTCGAGGGCTTCCGCCAAATGAATAGAGGCACCTTCCCTATTTAGGTTTCGGACATTCCAGGTGCATATCCGTAAATCGTAGTCCGGTTTTCGTTTGCGATGGTCGTCAACGTTGAGGGGTTCATTATCCGAGGCTATTGCGGTCTTAACTGGTTGTTTTTGTTTTCCGTGGTGGGTCCCAAACCCAGCGCATAACCCAAATTTAATGTCCTGAGGGGACATTCGTCTCACAACGCGAGCCATATAAGATCGCTACCAAGAGCTAAAAAAGGAAGACAGACGTATTATCAGAACGAAGAAAGGAGAAGAATAAATACGTGAGTGCGAGGAGCTTGAGATGCTGGCCAATAGGAGCAACGCTCGAAAATTCTACCAGAAAGTGCGGCGGCTTACAGAATCGGCGTTTTCCTGTTAGAACAAAGACGGCGATCTGGTGACTGACATCCAGAGCAATCTTAATCTATGGAGGGAACACTTCTCGAACCTGTTCAACAGTGACAGCTACGCATGTCACAGAGAATGTGAAGATCCCGATAACCCAATCGTTAACGACAGAATTGTCGTCCGGCTACCCAATCATGACTAGGTGAGAATAGCGATAACGCGGCTAAAGAACAACAAAAAGCCGCGTGAGCCGACGGACTGCCGGCTAAGCTATTCAAATATGGTGGCGAGGAGCTGGTAAGGTGCATGCATCAGCTTCTATGCAAAATATGGTCAGATGAAAGCATGTCTGCCCAATAATACATTCTGTGCCACTTATCGCGCTGTTAGTTTTGCCATTTTCAAATTGGATAAAGAGGCAAAGCGAATGGGTCTGGTGGTAAAATAAATGTATTCGATGCGTGGCAAACGAGGTGGGATAGCTCTACTAAAGGGCGTTGGACTCACAAATGCACTCCCAAAATGTTCGCGCTTCCGTTAGACAAACGAAAAACTCCATAGAGTCTTTAGAGAACCTCCTTCGCTCGAAACAATCTTGCAACATACATATGTTGATCTCGAAGGAAAAGTGGAAAGCGGCATGCGACACAGTGGCCGAGACTGTGGAAGACTGAGACACAGCAGCGGTTATTAATCGGGGCCGTCAAGTATCACCCCAGTGAGAATTTATGAAAATAAATAGGCTTAGCCTGGTTTCAGAAGGCCACTTGAGGGTAGCAAGCTATCACAACGCCTATGAAAAAAAAACACTGTTGGTATATATGCCAGCGCGAAACTATCTTGCATTATTCCAACAATATGTAGTCTAATAAACTCGCAGCCTTGTTGTAGTAGCACTGGGTATACTCCATCAGACCTGAGGGTCTTGTTTGGCTTAAAGCAGCTATTGATCTAACTTATAAACAATTGTTTAGTTAGTTTCCAGTCGGCTCCCGGAAAATGTGTAGCCAGTAAAACGCATGTCCTATCCTCCTCATTGCACGTATATGTGCCATCTGTGTTTCTGATGCCTAACTTAATGTGAACTGTTTCCATAGCCACAGCTTTGTGGAGCTTAACCGCAACGGGGCTACAGCTGTATGATAAGGTATGATTTCCTGCCAAAACATAACCAGAATTGTTGCACTCATTCAAAGTTTATAAGAAAATATTCTACCTTGATGAATTTTTGTTAGCTTCTAAGAAGAAATGTCGATTCAGCAGCCATATGCATTTCTAAAAATGTGTCAAGACATAAACGGTTAAACAGCCAAATGAACTTCCCAAGCGCTTTCATCTCCTTGGATGTTAAAATTGAAGCGGACTTATAGATTGCGGCGAGTAAAAATTTAATAGCAAAAAACAAAAGTCGACAAAAGTCGCAGAACAGCGAAAAATTGCTGAACAACAAACAATAAAAATAAAATCTTTATTTATAATCTTGTCAGCATGCGCTGTACTTACTTACCTACTCTATTACTTTTTTATTGGTTTCTCTTGCTTGCTCAAACCCATTAGATGCTACCATAAAGCGTTGGTGGAATATGCGCCTGCGGCAATGTTGCAATATGTGGTTGGGAAGCACACACATGTACATACACAAACATTATAGCTCTGAAAACAGACTGTTTGGTTAATAACAGTAACAGCCGCAAACCATACGAACAACATACGCAAGATAAGAAGAAGACGGAGGTGGTTGATGACAGCAGCAACAGGATTGTAACAGTGGCAACATGTGGTCACCATTAAAAAAAATTGCCGTAATGCATCAATAAATTAGTTTTCATACTGTAATGCGCAGATGGCACCTGACAACATATACAATTACTTTGCATATGTAAATATGTATATATATGTATGTATACACGTAGGTAAGTTGCGGCAGAGCTAAATACATATATGCAAATGTAGCTATGGATTTGTCATATTTTCTCAATTGCGACGTTGTCTGTCGCAGTCGTTTTTCCTTGCATTGGCGTGCTTTTATTGTGAGAACTATACACACATCGTCTCGCGTAATAACAATTTATCGCTTTCAATATATTAAAGTGGCTTTTATAATATTCACACCTCGTAATTTATAAGGGCTCAACAACTTTTTGTTGTTTCGGTTTTCATTCGCATATTCGAAGAATATTACTCATACGCCATGTGGGGCGTATGTTTTGTGCGTGCAGACATACATGCATACAATAGAACATGCACTTATTAAGGCAACACTTTAGCTGACTAATAGTACTCATTTTTTTTACTCTCAGCGTCAATCAGACACAGAGGAATCATTCTCGGGATAAACAAATTCGCAGTGGAATCCTTCTTCGATATCAAAATTCATCTAATCAACGTGGTGTTCGCTTAACGGCCTGCTTTAAAGAATGAAAGGGCGGTCTGATGATTGCTTTCCTGTAACTCAGAATGGAGCATAGGGCATCAACTACTCCAGAACACCATCGAATACGGTTTTGGATAATTTGGCACTTATTTATTGCATGTATTGTATTCTGTCATACCACGGATGCGCAATTGCAGCAATGCATTAACCAAGTTAAGTAGTAGTGAGTCGTGCGAATCATCTCCAGAAAGAATTTGATCTATTTTCGATGAGATATAAGAAGAGATAGAATCCAACCCCCTCAATAAGAGCGTTTCACTACTACTTTCAAAAGCCAAATTTTAATCTGCCAAACTTTAATCTCCCAAAACTAAACGGCGTCAGCCTCACGCTAACCAAACAGGCAAAATACCTAGGGGTTATCCTGGTCCACAAACTCAGCTGGAAGTCCAACGTAGAGTACAGGGTAAAGAAAGCAAATATAGCACTTTACACGTGTAAGAGAATGTTGGGAAAAAAATGGGGTATCCAACCAAAGTTATCCAACTGGTCCTACATAGCCATTGTAAGGCCAATACTAACATATGCGGCACTAGTTTGGTGGCCTGCAACAGAAAGGAAATACAACAAAACTAAGCTGAACAAGATACAAAGAACAGCGTGTATCTTAACTACAGGAGCGCTTAGCACCAGTCCTACTGAAGCGCTCAATGTGCTAACAGATCTATTGCCATTAGATTTGCACATTAAAACAATAGCTACTTGTAGCGCGGTGAGACTCAGAGACATAGGAAGCTGGACAACAAGGTTGTACGGTCACAGTAAGATCCTCCTACAGGGACCCTCGCTGCTAAAAACGGATCAGACTATACAGTCCCCGACCTCAACTTCAAGAAAGGCTTTACGGTACGTTTTCCACCGAGAACCGATTGGAGCAAAGGAGAGGTGATTGGAAGACACGATATCAAAATTTATACCGATGGTTCTAAAATGAACTGTGATGTGGGAGCTGGCTTCCATTCGGAGCCACTCAACCTATCTCAATCAATTCGTCTTCCTGATTATGCCACAGTGTTCCAGGCAGAACTTTTAGCGATCAGAGAAGCATGCAAATCCCTAGAGCTCTCCAAGGAAGTTGGTGCAAGAGTAGCTATCTTCTCAGACAGTCAAGCAGCTATTAAGGCCTTAGACTCCAACTACATTTCACCCAAACTGGTCTTACAGTGTAGAGAGGAGCTGGAACTGCTCAGCCATTGGCTTGAAATTACTCTGATATGGGTTCCCGGCCATAGGAACATACGGGGCAATGAGATAGCGGGTGAGCTAGTAAGAAAAGGTTCGACACTAGACATAGCAGAGGCGGTGGCAGGCTCCACCCCACTGAACACATTAAAAGCATCCATAGCTTCACACTGTCTTGCTTTAGCCGAAAGAAGATGGAAGCAAATAACTATCATACATGTATTACAACAAAAAACACATGGCCGTCATATAAAATCCAAAGGACGAATGACCTGCTAGGATATTCTCGGCCAAACATTTCACGCATCATTGCAACCCTTACAGGTCATTGAAAAGTAGGGGATCATGCAGCTAGACTCAATCTACCCTTCAATCCTATCTGTAAAAGCTGTCAAGCGGAAGGGGCGAAGGAAAGTCTGTTCCACTATTTATGTGAATGTCCGGGACTAGCCAGGGCACGACTCCGATCCTTCGGTAAGCCTTTCCTACAGCAAATTAATGAGATCTCAGACATCGCGATAAAGGATTCGCTGCTATACTTGGACCTCACTAAATGGATCTGACTTGGAAACAAAAAACAAAAAAAAAAATAGACAATACACAATACAAAAAAACATCATCACACGAGATAGTGGTAGTAAAACGGTGCTGGTCACTAATTAAAAGCATTTCAGTGAAAATGTTCAACCACCTCAACAACAACAACAACTTTCAAACAAGGTGCATTACCTGGGATCAAACTTTTAAGTAAATCCAAACCTTTAAGTGAATCCTTGTTGGATATCCAATACTATGGAGTGGGTTGAAAAAGCATTCGTTGCCTCGTATGGGGAAAATCGCAAGAGAATTCGGAATTTTTTAAGCAGCTGGGGCAGAGTTCAAATCACTGCCCTCTTTGAGATCAGTACGTCGCTCCGGACCACTTCTACTCCAAATTATCTCTATGTTATATGTGACATCCTTAGACATTACAGCCGATATATCTGCTGTCTGTGCCGTGCTTAGCCTGGGAGGGTGTCTCAAGTGTGCCCCAAATGCGCCTCCTACTATCAGAGGAGAAATCTACATCACTCTCATATGGATAACGAGTCAAAGGGGCTTCTAAACTGGAGAGTTGATGAGCTAGCTAGGCTTGAAATCCTTTTATGGTTCTCTCCGCACAAACAGAGAATGGAGTTTTATTATAAATGCTCTTGAAAAAGTGGACCACACGTCAACTCAAACTGCGTTGGGTAAGAATACTAACATACGAGTATAAGGTCAACGAAGCATTTGAAAAAATAAAGCAAGCCAAGTAAAAAAGCTGCATAGGAAGACTCCCTGATACCTGAAAATCTCAAGGCAGAAGCGCAGAGATAATGAATTTGTGTATAATCGCGATATCGGATTCAGAAAAGCCTCCACCATCTTGCACCACAGCATTATTATTAAAAAGATGATCTACTCCCAAAAACATATGATCTTCTGAACAACATAAATTATAGAGACAATAACATTTACAGAGTATTGACATCGATCGTGTCTTCGTAGTCTTCGTAGAATTGAGAACTCTTTCTAAAAACGCAGTGGTATTTTACGATTTATATCCAAGAAGAGCGTCAGACCTTCAGGAAGACCAAAATAGAGAAGCTCATCGTGCATAAGTCACCCCAACCTCGTTTCACGGCATCAAGACGTGGCTTGTTTCCAACACCATCACAAACTCCAAGTATTCATCAACAAACATCCGCGCATCATCGGAATACGGAATCTTCTGGCCAAAGCAGTCGCCCCCATGGGGCTAGGAGCTGAAGAGAATAACATTCGAAAGAATGCAGATTACTTAATGATCCAAGTATTACCAGATAGTCGCTTCAACGGAATTCACAAAAAAACAAAATGAAGAGATCAATTCTTCGCCACCCTCAAAGCGTCAATATGAACTGCAAACAAGTATTAAAAAAACTTAACCCTTGTAGAGACCCTGGCTGACAAGGAGAGCCGTAAGTGGTATAAAAAAGTAATAGAGTTAATTAATAATTAAAAACCGAATGAGTTTTCTCTGAGACTATTTTTCGTAGTGGATTTGCCGGGTTCAAATCGAAATTAAAACAGTTTTCCACATTTCCCTTGCACCAACTAAGCGAACTTCTGCTGGTACCTTCGTATGTATGTCTATTTTCCGGATTTTAATCTCATTTGTGCCAGCAATTAAAAGACCAGCTAAGAGTTAAAAGTTCAGTCAGCGACCATGACCGGCATGGCTGCCACATTCGCCAACTAAGCAGCATATGTGTTGCCTCTATAAATGGGCAAGTTAATTGGTGACAACAGAAAAATTGCAAAAAAACAGCGCCAACGCTAGCAACAACACCAGAAACAGCAAATATAAAAACACACTCATCTAGAACCATGAGTCGATAATAATGAAACTAATTTAACTTTTTGCACAATGTTCGCGGCAAGTAAATTTTTCAGCACACATGCCTATACATATGTACAAGGAAAAGCTTATTCGTATGAGTGAAAACTGACACCAACACATGCATATGCACTTTAATATTATCCAATCTGTATAACGATTTAAAGTTCAGCGTGTTTGTGGCGGTGGCGACTTCAATGACATTGTTGTTGACCTTTCTTGTGTACTTTCCTACTGCTGGCACTTTAGCTTAGGTGTAGTAGTAGATAGCGCCAGCACTTGTGCGATTGATTGATTACAGTCACACGCTACTAATATTCAGAGGGAAAAAATTTGTTTTGCTTTTTATTTTTCACAGCAACAAATCGCCTCCAGGTTTCGTTTTGCTTTTTTGTGTTGGGCGTGCTTCAACCGCTATTGGTCCCTCGTTACTCGTATTAGAACTTAACAGCGGAACTTTTCGTAACACTATACATACCTACATAAACACATACATATGGATCTTTACTTTTTTCACATAAAAAAGCGAATTTAAGCTGAGTTTAAAAGGGAACGAAAAGTGAAGAATTTTTACATTACCTACAGTAAACAACTAGAAGGCATGTCAAAATATATTTGGATGGGGAATGAGCATTAAATTTGAATAGCTTTCATTGCGCAAAAGTGCTTAGCATGGATTAAAAAATCTCAGAATACTTGTATCAATATTCAGATTCCTTTAATATTTTTCAGTAATCGCTTTATATTTAAAACCAAGATATGACAATTTTCCCTTGGTGAGTATTTGAAAAATTGCAAATAATTCGTGTCCTTCCCATGGGTCTAATCTAATGTATCTGAGGTTCTTAAATTTTTGATTTCATTTAAATATTATTTCATTTAATTCCAGAAAAGTTATCTTACACTTTTCTATATTGATTTTTTGTATCAATCTTCAACTTGCTCTCATCATCATCATCATTTAGGGTTACAACACGGCGTGGGTTTTATCTTTCTCTACAATATTCCTCCAGGCATCCTTGTCGCCTGCTAGATATTTCCAGTTGGTTACTTCGAGCGTTCGGAGGTCTTCCGTGTGCGTCTTTTACTTCTCGTTATCATAGGTTTATGCTGCATTATTAGTTGTTTCTCACTCAACTTTCTCACTCAACTCACTTTCTAACTCAAGTTACGTAATCAATGAAAAAAGAAAAAAAAAATTTTAGAGTACAGAAATTTTATTGTCAAAAGTAGGTAATAATTAGCTACATTTAGGTATATAATAAATGAACTCTTCGAGGCACTGAAAAAAACTCTTTCAAAATTATTTGCGGATCGATTTTGACATCGCAATGTACATTGAGTGAGGCTAAGCCGTTCAGGCGATCTTCAGACATTGTTGATCTCAAATACGTTTTCAGTCGTCGCAAAGTTGAGAAGGATCGTTCATTCGTCGCTGTTGTCACAGGCAAAACTGCCATCACGCGAAGCATCTGGTTAACATTTGGAAACGCATCTTCATTACAAATATTGAGTGCTTCAAGTGAGTTTTTTATTTCCTTTCCGGCAATAAGCTTCCGCCAAAGTTGTACTTCGTTCACCCAGATTTCACGGGAATCGTCGTGCAAAATTGAACAGTATGGTTGGAATAGTTGAGCGCAGGACTCTTCCTCGAAAATTTGCATTTTGTTGGGAAATGGGCAAACGAAATTTGATAAAATATTGCGGTGATTTAAGAATCGAGATTGCAATTGTACCAGAAACGAATCAATATACGGTATGCAGATTGTTATGCGGAAATAATCTTCAGCTGAATCAGTTTGTACGTTGGAACGTTGGGTCTGTTTTGACGCAATCCTTGGCTTTCGTAATTCAATTTCATATTGTTCGCTAATTTCGCTCACGCTTTTGAAAATTTGTCTAAACTCACCCTCAGCGTTCTCTCTTCTTTCCATCAAAATTTGTTTCTCTGCATCAGCCAATTTGATAGCCTCTCCCAGATCTTGATTTTCTCCTTGAAGTACTCGACTCAGGGACAATGTGAGAGAATGCACCGAGCTCAAAATATGCATGGATATCTGGAAATTTGCGGTTTTTATAGCTGAAAGCAGTTGAAAAGCTCCAGACGAAGTCGTTTGGTCTTTCCAAGTAGTTGAAATCACTTCAAGAGCGCGAATCACTGCTGGTTGCAAATGAAGATATGTTGCGACGGACTCGTGCTGCTCTACGCATCTGGTTTTACAAAATTGTTTCAATTTCTTTACTCGAGATTCCGATAGATGTTCGTTTTCATTTATCGCACCCTGAAGGGCATTTTGGCGTTTCGGATAAATGAATAAGGAATGGATATTCTCTAGAACTCCCAGACAATTTTTGATTCCTGTTATATTGCACGCAGAGCTTACCGCCAAATTGAAGCTATGAGCAGCACAATGAGAGTAGAGCGCGAGGGGAAAAGTTTTTCTGACAACAGCTTGGGCCCCTTGGAACATATCCTTGCCCGAAGAAATACTTGCAATCTAGTCCGGAGGATTTGGGGAAATCTAGGTAAGCACTTCCTATTCCCTTTCCAGTAAAATCGGTGATAGGAATAAAACACAAAAAATCTTCCTGAATGGTGAACTTTTTGCCGCATTTAGCCAAGTAGCGAATGCAAATTGAACTTTGTTCTACTCCTGCAATGTCTGGCGTATTATCTCCGAGAAAAGAAAAGCCCTTCGATTTGTTCACTCGATCGATGTTGTAACTCATGATGAGGTGGTGACAAATGTTTATTATTTCATTCTGGGCGGTTCAGTTATAAGTAATAAGGCAAATTTAAACTGCTTTGCACTTACAAGTGAGTGCACGAAAGTAAATGACAATTTGAATACATACACCCACCAAAAAATTCGATCCGCATCTAAGGCTGTAAAGAGTATCAGATGGAATGGAATTTTGCCATTTGAAATATAAATGTTTGCTGAAATCTCCCTAAAAGGGGTTGGAGGGGGGTTGAGCCCCCAAACCACCACCCTCCCCCCTGCGCACAGGCCCAGGGCCCAGATAGTATCTTCGCTTTAAATAGTTGCATGTGGCCAAATAATATTTCATTTGCAGCAATGGTTTCGGTTCTAAATGCACGCCCTAGCGCGATTGCCGTTTATGATCAAGACGATATTTGAATTTATCAACACCTTCAAAAGTGGTTTGATTTAACGTTATGTTTTGCGGCCTTCTTCTCTCAATGCTTCTAAAGAACAAAATATACTTAGTTCTTTGGTTATTGACCACGAGCCCATCTCACCCTGCTGTTTGTCTCTATGTTTTCGAATGTTTCGAATGCAGATATAAGTCAGAGATTTCTGAGGATAAGATGTCTCTTTGACATTCTCGCCCTTCTTCTTGAAATGCGGTTTTCCTCCATTCAATTATGATAGATTTTGAAAAACTCTGAACATTTTCAGAATTAAAAAAAACAGTGTATATGAAAAAATCGACCTTCTTATTATATGGTGTACTATGGCGAAATCCATGAAAAAAGGAGTAACTTAATGAAATTTACCGCCCTATACCCCAATAGGAGCGATAACTAAGTTTACAAATACCAATTGTAATTTATTAATTATCAAGGAAATAAAATAAATCAAGAGAGTGCACTAGTAGCGAAGTTTCCAGCAGAGATTAATATTTCTTTGATGTACGAACGGAGAATTTTTTGACTGGACGAGTAGAGTCATCTCATAAATGGAACTTTTAAAAATAATTGGATGGCAGTGCCACCTGGAGAATAATACTTTCACAAAGAAAGTATATATAGTATATATAATCTACTCAGAAAACTCATCTATGTAACAGTGAACGCCCCGTCAAAACCGTTATCGTTAACCTTTACGGAGATTAGCATGATCAAGGAGGCGCATTGACATAAAAAGGATGACCAAAGAGCAGTTATATGTTTATTGATTGTTATGTTTAACCCTTTCTCGGGTATTTGGCTGAGTTCGTCCTCCGTTTGTAGTACTCCACTTCGAGTTTTTCCCACAAATGAGACGCTTACAGTATTAAGCGGGCTCCCAACATTAGATGATTCGTATGAGGAGATTTTTCTTGACAGAAATTTACTCAGTACACTTTTTCTGTCATCGGTGTTTCATGCCCGGGGTCCGAATCCAGGAACTATATAATGGTGGTCACGCGCCAACACATTCGGCGGTCAACTGCTTTTTAGACTAGTAAACACTCGGCAAACGCTGCTCTACCATTAAGGCAAATAATAAGCCTGAAGATTTAAAAATCGGTAGGCATACATTTTACGTCTTTGTGTTGCCTACTTATTCCCTTGGTTCTTTGATCCTTGGCTCTTAATGAAACTTCATGCATTTTTTACAAAACATTAACTTATTTATATTAATAAAATCATTCAACGAAACTTCCATTAACTGCAATGATCTCCTCAACTCGGGCCCGGAAACGATTGCATGTCCGAATCCAATTCTTCTTGCTCAAATGGGCCATTACGGTATTAATTACAGCCTTTAGAGAATAAATGAGGATGCTTATTGGTTTCAAGTTTATTTAAGTCTCATACGTATGGATCCAGGGTATTAAGGTCTGGATAGTTAGCGGCCATAAGTGCGCTTTTATGTGGTCATGGAAATTTTCAGCCATCCAAGCTCGTGTCGTCATCGTGAAGGAGCAGAGTCTTGCTGAAAAATGTATGGGCTGTCACCGCTTACACTATCAATCCAGGGTTTTACTACAGTATCTAGAACCTCACAACACCTGAACCTTTAACAGTGGCTGGGAACATCGTGTGCATGACCACAGGAACCTATGTAGGATTGGAAGATAGCCATATATCATTTCTGCGGTTGATCTCCAGAAAAAAATCAATAACCTCTTAGACGCTTCAAGGCCTTAAATTTTGTTTAGAAAGCGTTTCAATCGGATAATTCGCTGTTCTAGTGTCTGCTACGATATAAACTGTATTCTCCGCATAGCGTTGGATTTATACTGGACATCTTCATGGACAACTCGATATTAAGCCTCTTCACAAGCGCCCTCATTCATTTTTAAGAGACTTTGTCAATGTTCGCTTACAATTATTGAATGAATTCTGCAGATCAGACAGTGTCAGAATGTTCCTCGTGCTTTGCGTTGTGCAACAGATTCTGCATCGCCACCTGATGCTTCCAATTCACGGCGAACCTTATGGGCGAATGAATGGATGCGCTTAAGAAAATTTGATTTTTAAATCGATGTGATTTGCATATATGAGTATACCGACGATAACTGCATACCCCTTCATTTCTTGAGTTAAGTTGTGGTTTTCCATGCCTTATCTGAAACGGAGCAAAAAGAAAAATTATGGTACAGCTAATGTCGGAAATAATCTTAGGGCAAGGATTAGCTTAAAATAATTCCTTGCTTAGTTATTAGCATACATAAATATTTTTAGTCCTTATTTTTAATATAATACATATAAATTCACATAAGAAGACAAGTATCCATTATTTTCTACTGTAACGTACCTAATTTACATATAAATTAAACTCAAATTCAAGTTTTTAATTTTTCAGTATCGGTCATAATTCCACGACCAAGGACTGTACTCGTATTTGTGTGAAAACTAAATGCCAGAATAGTTTTCCATAACCTTAACTCGGTTTTTTTTTATGTTAACAATATTTCAATTACACCAAGTGGCAACACCTTTATCCGTTCAACTGTTGCGTTTATTCTCAAAATTTTCTATGTTTTACTATTCATCGCCGCTCGTCAGAACGCTACGCTCTACTGCGACCACTCGAGTGAGCTTTCTCTGCCACCAACATTTGGCATTTCACACCTATACACCAATCTCTTGAAACGTATGCTCAATTTCATCCACACAACAAATTACAGCCCCTCAATTGAGTATCGGATTTCGGCTTCGACTTCGTCTTACAGTCTAGCTCTCTCACAAATACACACACACGCATTTCACTTTTGCACTTTCATTGAAAGAAAAATGTATATATTTGCGTGTCCTTTACACTTCAGTGGCCTCCTGTTGCTTACACATAACAGGTGGGCTACGTCATCATCGGTCGCTGCGACTACAGCGACGGTAAGGACAACGAACATGGAAAAGGCGACGCTAATGACGACTGTGTCACTCGGCTAAGCGAGTAAATATATTTGTGTATTATATGTACATTTGTATGGGCGAGTACTTGTCGAAGTGAAGCGCTGCATGTCGAGTTGTATGTACGTTTGTATGCTTTTTACATATTTTATTTGTGAAAGGCAAACGTACATTACTTGCATGCACATATACTTACGCATGTATATAGTTCATTGTATATCGGTTTTACAGTATGTTGGTGTACCTGTGTAGGTGTATGCTCATGCCCTGTAGTCAAATTTACTAGTAAACTACCTCACAATTAGTATGAGTCACAGATCCAACTAGTTAGGCAGCTGCCTTTTTACCATACAACAAACTGGTATTTTTATCATTGGGATTGCATAGGAGATTACAATTGTCAGACTTCGATAAACAATATACCAGTCTGACACTAGTTTAAAATAGACAAAAAATACTAGTGTTGTAGAATAAAGCAGAGTGAAAGTGTTCTTCCACTTGTAACGGCCATAAGGGCCCTCGGGTCTATGACGGTGCATTCGGAATTGGTCAAGGAATGCTTGACCTCACTTTCGACTGCTTCCGAATTCTTTGACATCAGCCTCATCTGGGTTCCCGGTCACAGCGACATTGCGGGAAACTGTGAGGCGGATGAGCTGGACAGACAAGGGACATGTGAGGTGATTTCCCCGCGGAGGCAGAAAATTGGGATCCCCCTGACTACCTGCGGTCTGCTCCTGGAAAGATGGGCATCGCGCCAACTCAGCGAGCGCTGGGCAAATACACAAACGTGTAAAGTCGCGAAATCCTTCTGGCCACGTGTGGACCGAAGGCGCTCGGGCGAGCTTCTGAGGCTGACAAAATATCAGCTCTCCAATCTAGTGGGTTCTCTCACAGGACACAATGCGCGAGGAATGCATGCTGTGAGACTTGGAATCACCTCGAGTCCTTTTTGTGCTGGATGTATGGAGGATGAGGTCGAATCATCTCAGCACCTTCTCCTTAGCTGCCCTGCTCTGGCGGGGCTAAGATTCAGGCATCTTGGCTTTTACTTCTTTGCCACGCCTGCTGATATAGCTGGCGCTGACATTAAAAATCTGATGAGTTTCATCAGCAGCACAAAGCGGTTGACGCAAACATAGTCATCGTTCATAATCCGCACGCTCCTAACCATTCCATCACCACCTCTCCCCGCCCTCTCCCTGCACCTCATCGGTCCTTCCCTTCACCTCACTTCCTTGACAATGGTATCACAAAGGACGAATCCTTCTTCGTCCAAGTGTGCTCACTCCCTAGGCAACCATACTAACCTAACCTTGTAACGATTTTAAATTTAGTAATGCACACTCCATATAAAGACGGCATACTCCAGCTTAGACCGTACGAGCGAGGTAAATAGTTACTTTTAAATGTGTGGATCCGAAAAACCGGTAGCAAAACACCAAATAAAATGAAGCGTGGAATACGATTTATCGATGATAATTGCAAATGGTTAAAACCTGAAAAATGAAATCAAAGATTACTCCTAAATCAGTAATTTCACTAGAAGTATTTAGACGCGAGTTCTTTATAAAATGTGAGGTACAGATTAAATGATTGGACTTAGAAAGTGACACATGAGTACAAAATTCTCATCACTCCACGCTACAATAGGTGAATTGACTCCGCCAGCTCGTTAAGAGATGTGCCGCATGTCATGACTACCTTGAAGGTTGTCGACTGCTTTGTGAGGGATTTTATTGCCGACTGGCCATCAGTGAAAATATAGATATCAGTACCAGTGTCACGGTTCTTACTATTGCCATCAGCTCAACCTGAAAGGCACTGCTGTAGTAGAGAATGCGAAAACTAAAGACGATCCTCAGATGCTCGGAATATACACCTCCGCCCACACTAACCTTGAACTTTGAGCCATTTGTATAGCCTGGATGGACTCATTCTGTCTTACATCGTCGAGGGTCGTGAACGTTGTAATGGCAATTGTAGGCCGAAATGCATAGTCTACCAGCCTGGGAAACTCCGATATACCAGCTAGGATTTTACCGTAACCGTAGACCGTGGTTGACCATTTAGTTAAAGTGGTCAACCTTATTGCCGCACTGCGAACGATTTATCTTTAGCCAATTCCTGAAAAATAAGCCTGGAAGGAAGTTTGATGTCACACATAAAGCTTTCGATTTAGCATCCTGTTACTTCAAGGATCGATTTCAGCAAGTAATTCCATTTCTAAACTAGTATTTTTTACACTACTGTTTCACTGCAGGGTACTTATCAAATATATATTTGAAAATGTGTGCGTTTTTCCCTCTGTATACTGTTGACGCTGTTCCTCACCTTTAATGCGATTTGTCTTTTTTGTATTTATTTATTTATTTTTGTTTTTCTTTTTGCTTTTTCTCTATCGCCAAACCGCTTAGCTGCATTAGTTTTTGCCATAATTTGCATTTTACCATAATTTCGATATTTCTTACACGCCATACAATACCCAGTC
The DNA here is from genome assembly GCA_037575425.1 of Anastrepha fraterculus. Taxonomy (NCBI): domain Eukaryota; kingdom Metazoa; phylum Arthropoda; class Insecta; order Diptera; family Tephritidae; genus Anastrepha; species Anastrepha fraterculus. The sequence continues at coordinate 237,516 of JAYXIM010024593.1, read as the reverse complement.
GCAACGCTATTATTATCTATGGGGGTGTAACGAATGCTTTTTATCCACATAAGTTGGTATTTTATCGCTCTTAACGGTAAGTGGAGCAATTTTCCCCTTTGTTGCAGTCAACTGAGCGCTCAAGCATCGCGAACTAAGTCTGATATTTATTGTACGTACGGGAAGTATATTAAAAAAGTTTGTTTGGAAAATTACTAGTTGTAAACATGTTTGGGAAAATTAAATTTTGCGAATACAATACAAATGAATAACTGCAAGGTTATTTAATTTTGCATTCCGAAAGTATTTATTTAACACTTAATTTCTTGCAGTCACCCACAAGGGATGGGAGTTTATTCTGAAGTGACTCTAGAGTAGCAAATACGTTGATTGTACCTTTTTTTAATATAAAAATATTCATTTTTACATATAAGCTTTTAAAAAAAGGATGAAACAGTAGTGTTAAATCATTAATTATTATTTTATTATTATTTAAAACATAGCCTTTATGTGTAAGTAAAATGTTTACACAAGTGCAGCCATGTTGTTACTTTCTTAAGTTCAATTTATTAAAAACATTTAATTTCATACCTGATTAGTTTTTAATATCAAATGTAAATATATCTGGAATTTAGCTAAACAAAATGTTTTCGACTTAGTTTGGCTTGGAAATTTCAGCTTAAAAACTATTCACAATATTTAATTATACGCCACAAATAGGGGAAGGTGTTCGGCTAAACACAGTGTACGCGCCAACTATTTTTTGTTTTTTTGTATAGCAAAGTGCGTCAATCGTTTCTTCCTCGCGATCCGCGGTGCCAAGTGGACACACCAAAAGCCAAACCTTTCTCCACTTGACCTTTCCAACTCAAAAGCGGCCTCCCTCTTCCTCTACTACCAGCAAAATGGTATTTTCAGCAGGATTTTCTTAAAGAGGAAAAACCATAGCCAATAGTGTTACTAAGCTGAAATTCACAACAAGCTGTCACTGAATAAGATTCATTGGAAATGTAAGGCCATTTTATTTGTTAATAAGAAAAAGCTCCTCGTATATATCTACTTTTCAAAAAACGCATAGATTGGGCAACACGTTTCATAGTTTTGAAAAATATTTTCGCGAACAACGAACATCAATTATTTCAGTTCCGCAAAGGTTCCGAGATTCTGCCACTTTTTCAGGAACGAGTGCAAAACAAACATCATGGCGACACTTTGCCACTACCTAAACCACTCCCGGTCTTGAAATTACAAATAAGTTTAGCTAATGATCCTTTCAATTTTCTTAGACACTTTTACGTTGGTGACATGAAGGTTTTGCCTGAGAACATTTTAATCATCTAACGACTTCCGTATTTATTTTTAAAAGAATTGTTGAAGTATGTGTCAAAACTATTCTACTAGTTAAAAATATTCTACGAAAGTACTTCTGGTGAAATCTTATTACATACATCTCAGCCTTTCATTTTTCACAGACATGCACAATACATTTTAGTAATTTTTACCAATTTTTGAAAATAATATAGGCCGAGAACTCAAAACTTTACTATGCCGTCAAAAAAGTAAACTTTTTAAAATCCATCGTACATACTGGACAGGTATACTTCCGAAAAATATTAACAAAATCCTGGTTGGTTTGAATTTTCATAAAATTGTTGCACAGTGTGACCCATAACAGCCGAGATTTTCAAATAAAGTACGCAAATGAAACGCTTCAAATAATGTTGAAAATAGAAAAATGTCAGAACTTAGAAAGCGGTTTGAGATGCAGAGTTAGAGCCATTAAAAATAAAAAATAAATAAATAATGGGCGCGTACACTTCTGTTAGGTATCTGGTCGAGCTCCTCTTCTTATTTGTGTCGAGGGTCTTAATGGTATTCCACAAATAGAGAGGTCTACAGTTTTAAGCTGATTGCGAACGAGAGGAGCTTTTCCATAGCAGAAACACACTCGGAGTTTTGCCATTACCTGCCGAGGGGCGACCGCTATTAGAAAAAAAATTTGTATTTTTCTGTTTCATGCATTACTGTTTGGATATCTCAGTCAGACACAAAGAAGAACTTTCAGACTCATTGAGGTTAACTCAGCGCTCTACTTTCTATTCTTTAAAAACCTCGTGAATGATGTAAAGAAAGTGTGGCTGTTATATGAACTAAAATGTTCACAGCGGAAAAAACTGTGCGATCTCGCCGACATTCATCAAAATAAATAGGAAGGCCAAATATTTATTACCTGAGACTTATGTAACGTATATGCTGGACTCAGCTCAGTTTAAAAAATACTTAAGATTGTTGAAAACTAATAAAATGTACACATAAAATCTAAAATCATTATAGAACACATAGAACACAGATGAGCATTGAACGAAAAATTACTACAATGCATGGAAAGACACGACAAAGTGATGCTCTGATCCTGTCTCCACCTATTCACATCAATGGCAATGAGCAGCAGAAGGGAAAAAAATGTAACGATTCTTGGATTGCCTTAGAAGAGGAAATGTTTTTTCGCCACGTAACTAGCGATACAAAATACTTTCGGAAATAAGTGCGTAGCCACTAGTACAAATAAAAGCCACTCATAGCAGATTTCTAATTATACGCCCACTAAATAAACTTTCTTTTTTCATGCATGCTGGTTTTAAGTACCATAATTAGATTTGGCAACAAAAAATGTGCTAGATACAAGTTAAAGAACAAAAAAAATATACCCCTTCTGAAAATTTTATGTCAAATGTGTGTCAAGCTGAAAGGAATATTTACTACTGAGACAAGCCCAAGCTCCCATACTCATATATGCAAGTATGCCTGTACATAACATGAAAGCCATCGAAAGTAGAGCACTCCCACATGAACGACATAAACGGGAAAGCAAAAACTCGTCCGAAAACAATTACAAATACTGTTTATTACTATGTGTTAATATAGGCGGACATCTTTGCCTAAAGGAACGGCCCAATACGTAGTTTATCACATTCACACACATATCTAAATGTATACATGCTATTTACCTTGAAAAAAGGTAAGTTTCGGCTGCTGTCATTGTCCTTTATGCAACAAAAAAAATACAATCGGAAAGTCGGTTGGTGGCCACAAAAAAGTGACCGCTGAAAGTTTTAAGCGAATTTCAAATCTTCTGAGTACGAATTCATGATACTGGGTCCTAATTTACATGTGAATAAAATTTTACAGTTAGAAAATGTTCTACTTTCAAAGTTCTTTCAATGGGATTATGAATTATTGAAACAGTTAATATTTTATATATTATTGAAACAGTAAATAAAACTACCTAGTACACCTAGTACGGATATCACTGGAAAGGTCTTTTTGACAGCTTTCATATAGGAATTTTGTTTGGATATGTTTACCACCAAAATTTTAATTTAAAAGTTGTAGCTTATTAACTACACTCCAACCATTTTACAAAAATGTTAATTGGCACGAACAAAAGTTAATACTATACTTCCAGGCTCAACCTTACAGTTCTTCTTTTTAACGGTCAGTTAAAGCTTTAAATTTTGAGCGAAAGTGCGAAATAGTTCATCGACAATATTATATGTAAAACGATTTCAAAAATAATTACTGTCCTCAAGCTTCTATAATGCGAATAGGAGGTCTTAAGTTCGTAATTCCAAATATCCTCATGTTAATAATAACTTCTATAGTAGAATTTAACAAGGAAGTTTTCTTCAAGTACATTTTAACCCTCTATCTCTTCCTTAAATGGACATTTTCGAAAATTTCTTAAACGGATTACACCCGAAAGTTTATTAAAAAGGGTAGTTAGAGAGTTGAATCGTTCCACAGAAATTTTAACAGTCAATTTTACTGGGGTCACCAAGAACAAAAATTTGCGTAGAAAACAAACGAAATAATATCCCTGATGAAGGCGTATAAAAAAATGTAATAAAATATCATAATTGGGCTACCACCTCTTTGAAATTATTAAAAAATTAAATCACATATCTTAAGCAAAAGAGAAAACTTAATTTATATTTTTTGGAATACTCAAATAATTGCTTTATATGAATCAGTGGTAAGTTAACCAAGACCTCCAGTGTATCTGTGCACGTAGATGTGCAATGGTGAGGTCCCCACACCTGCTGGTAATCCATCAAAAGTTTCAAGCTGTACAAGTATATGAACAAATCTATTTACAAGCATTCAAACAACACGTATACGTATAAATGTATAAAATATGCTTTCGCAAGGGTACAAGCCCGTCCTTCTCTCTACGTTTACATTTGTTCGTCTATCCTTTTCCATGTATTTTATTTTTCTTTGCCAAGTCATTCTTCCTACAGGAGTTTGGTTCAGCTCTTTCCATCGACCCAGAAAATAGGAAATGTCTGCGAAATGATTTTATCCTAGCCGCATTTATACTGCGTCATGTTAAGGTGCTACCAGACATAGCAAGGAAATTACTTATTCATATGGGTACGTGAAACACTTCCCATTTTTAAGTCTTTCTCCAGGAAAAAATACCAAAAGTCGCTTCCTGCTTTGCTACTAACAGAGCAATGTAATATTTTCGCAACAACAATCATACATACAAATATATATCAACACAAACTGCCCGGCCGTAAAACTTGCGCCTTCGAACTCTGCTGCAATGAACAAATGTTTCGTTAGACTCAGCTTAGGACACTCTACTATCACACGTACACATCTGCTAAGCAATCGGCCCCAGCGATCATTTGATTTTACCGTACAGCTACACTTACGATCCCTCATATCTTTTGGGAATGATCACTCCATACTCAATCTAAAAATATTGAGTACCCGAAAAAGTCTTTTCGTATTTTGTCAATAGATGTCGTTGGAGTCATCTATCTCCAGTTCTACCAATCACATTGTGTCATATCATATGGTGTTAGAAAGGTGACATTTTAAGCCTCATTTAACCAAAACAAAATTAAATTCGGAGAAGTTGAAAAAAAGTTATAGCTGTTCAAAAATGAGTGAAAATAATGAAAAAACTCGCTATATTTTCAAATGTTTGTATTAAAAAGGGAAGAATGCCACGCAAGCCACCAATGAAATTTGTGAAGTTTACGGAGACGATGCTGTATCAGTTCGTGTAGCACAACAATGGTTCGCTCGCTTCCGTTCTGGAAATTTCGATGTGAAAGACGCACCTCGCTCCGGTCGACCTATCGTTGAAAAAGTCGATGAAATTATGGAAAAGATTGACCAGGACCGTCACATAAGCTGCCATGACATCGCCAAGGCACTAAACATTTATCATCAAACGGTTTTGAACCATTTAAAAAAGGCTGGTTACAAAAAGAAGCGCGATATTTGGGTACCACATGAATTGTCTGTGAAAGATTTAATGGACCGAATTTTAACATCTGCGATTCTTTGCTGAAACGAAATGAAATCGAACCGTTTCTGAAGCAAATGGTAACAGGAGACGAAAAGTGGATCAAATACGACAATAATGTGCGAAAAAGATCATGGTGCAAGGGTGGTGAAGCTCAACAAATGGTCGCAAAGCCAGGATTGACGCCTCGAAAGGTTATGCTGTGTGTTTGGTGGGATTGGAAAGGAATCATCCACTATGAGCTGCTCCAGCCTGCTCGAACGATTGATTCTACACTTTACTGTCAACAACTGATGAGATTGAAGCAAGCAATCGAAAAAAACGGCCAGAACTTATCAGCAGAAAGGGCGTCGTCTTCCATCAGGACAACGCTAGGCCACACACATCTTTGATGACTCGGCAATAACTGGGAGAGCTTGGCTGGGAAGTTTTGATGCATCCACCATATAGCCCTGACCTTGCACCATCGGACTACCATTTGTTTCGGTCAATGCAGTACTCCCTTAACGGAGTAAAGTTGGCTCTCGCCGAGAAACCACAAAAGTTTTACACTGATGGAATAATGTCTCTAGAAGAAAAATAGCAAAAGGTGGTCGACCAAAATGGTACATATTTGGTTTAATAAAGTTCATTATAAATATAAAAAAATGAGTCGAAGTTCGATTAGAAATACGAAAAGACTTTTTCGACTACCCAATTTTTTTTCCGTAGCCAAAACCCCGTAAACCTTTTGAAAGAACATAACATGGATAACATAAAAAAAATACCTATATAATATAATTTTCTCAAATATAACTGTATACACAATTTAATCTAACTTTAAATTATTTCGCTCACAGGTCGATATAAAATATGCAGATTCAAAGCTCCATTACTACGAACTTAAGCCTGCGATTTATTCTTGACTCAAAACTTCGCCTAATCACGATTCACTGGTGAGGGCACGAGACTACGACCACAGCTGCATTATCAAATCTATTATGCTATGTTTATAAAAACTTGTGAGACGGAGGCGGTTTATATCAAAACCAATCTGCTCAACTCGCAAAAGCTACGAGGGCTTGTATATCCATCACTAAAACAGATAATTCGCTAGACATCTCAACCGGCGCTGGAAATACTACTGGGCATTCCACCTATAGATATAGGTTTAAAAGACTGTTATGGTAGAAGCGTTCTAAGCATCATATAAGCAGCGTATAACGGACAAAGGCAATAGTTCATCCCAAATGAAACCGGGATGAGGCAGAGAAGCTTTGACTATTAGATCACGGACATTGACTTTGGGCACAACTTCGATGTTCACTGCCACCTTCTCCCAGACAGACTCATTGAGAGAAGCTTATACGCTTCCGACTACTGTAGTGTTTTTAAGCCAAGACCTATGTAATTGACATGACATCAAAGCTGGTATACATGACGAGTCTTACTCCCTCCAAACTCACATGTATTGTACGCAATTAAGCTGCGTTCAAAACCTTTGAGCCGGTAACGACAAATTAACCCTCCGTTGGACAACTCTTTTAAAACTTTCGGTTGGGCACCTGGGTCTGGACTTTTTTCGTTTTGTTTCAAGATCCTTTTTATAAGCTATTAGATAGAAAATTTAATTGTAGGACGCTACCTAGAAGCTCAAGTCGTTAGCTATAATAGAAATATGTTAAATTCCCGGTCAAAATCTGGCCAGACTCGGGTGTCCAACTTAGGGTTGAAAAAATATCGAAGAGCCTTATAATATCTTTCAGCTTTCAGCGTTCAATTTTGGCCAGAACTCAATGAATAAAATATGTAATAAGCCCTATTCGAGGGCTTTTTGCGAAAAAACTAAGGAGGTACTTGATTATTTGCGATATGACTACCAGGTTTGGGGCTTTGCATAACAAATTCTGTATAAGCTGAAGACGTGAGAAAGAAGCACTTCCTATGCGCTTCGAAAACCATTTTCCAGATTTCTAGGTAACTGCTTTAAACAAAAAACAGGGAGGTTTAGGCGCAGCGTCACAGGAAGGACTGATTTAATTTATCAAAATATCGGGATGGTTAAAAAACATGAAGGCATTTGATCTTGGGTAACGCAATGGATCTTTGTAGCCACCGAATGAAGCTTCCTAAGAAAGCTGCGCGACTAACTTAAAAAGAGAAAATAGTCAGACGAACTATTTATTCTTCTCTAATACGCAAAAATAGCAGCACTTCAAAGCTCAAGGAGAAACTTTTCCTTTATACATCCAAAGCATTTCGGCAGATCACCTTAAGTTCGGTTAGGTTAGGATAAAGGGCTGCCCTTCAGAGGGTCCCACTTGAACAATTATTCAGAATTCATCCGTTGTTATGCCATGCAGGGGAAAGGATAAGGTAGCGACAAATGTGCCTTGGGATTAGAAGAGGACAACCAGCAGAGGCAAACGTACGTTCTTAATTAGCCGCTTCAAGCTACTGCTGCACTTAACCAGATGTGTGATATTTAAACCCTCATTATCCGCAGGTGCAGCGAAAAAGTAAGAGCCCAGATGTCAGCTCAAGTTAATATTTAAAGAAATTTAACTGCCCTGTTTTCGGATGTGATGCGTGAAAAAGTTGGCGTCAAAGAGCTGCCATATATCTTCACTGTAGGAGTATTTTTGAGTGAAATTTTGCTTTTCTTTTAATATCTTCAATTTTAACTTGATTTGATTATTGTGGATAAGATCTTCTTTTGAAAGGTAAATCTTTACTTTTGGCGGTATTCATTATGACAAGTACTGCACCTCTTGCTAACAGCACTTTACCTGCCACGTCTGTGGCCACCTTTAAGTTTTTATTTTTTTATTTTCTGTTTTTTGTTTTGACGCCAACCCGTTTTCTTTTTCGGTTTTTAGGCTTGCATAGAACCTTTTTTCTTTCTTTCATTTTACCTTTCTTTATTTACACAATTTCTGCAGACTTTGCTGCTTGAGGCAAACTATGTTGTTGTTTTCCCTGACTAGCCATACTACAGATAAATTTTACTTTAGTACATTTAAGAGAGGTAGACAAAGTTTATGAGGCTATTTTAACAAAAACATAGTTAAAGATAAATGAAACCAATCGACATGATAAAAATTTAATTAACTTTTAAAAGCCAACTTTCGATGGGAAAGTTATCTTATTTGATAATACAAATTCCTACTCATCCAATACGCCCAATCCAGAATTTACTTCCTCTGTTGATAATGCGCGCAAGATCCCGAAAACATAAGCGTAAATCTTAAGAATTGGCGACCGCCGTAGCCGAATGGGTTGGTGCAAGACTACCATTCGGGATTCGGGGAGAACGTAAGTTCGAATCAAAACGAAGAAAAATGTGTCTTATAGTTGTCACACCTCGGCAGGCAATGGCAAGCCCTCGAGCGTATTTCCGCCATAAAAAAGCTCCTTATAAAAAAATCTCAAACGTTCGGAGACGGCTATGAAGCTGCAGGTCCCTCCATTTGTGGAACAACATGAAGGCGCACACTAAAAATTGGAGGAGAAACTCGGCCAAGCAACTAAAATTGGTGAAAGTATGTACAAAACTACGAGTCGCAATTACTCAATAAGCCGTGTAGTCTTCATCGTTGTCGAATACAGCCTGGCATCTTCTTCATGCTTTGAACCAGCTTTTCTGCGTAGCTCGTCGACAAACAGGACTAGATTTTGGGAACTTGGCGCATGAGTTGCTTTAAATCATGGACTGGCCTTCCGACAAAATGCATCTTCATAGTTCTCCACACATTTTCAGGACTGGGACTGAGGACTGGGAAGGCCAGTCCAATACTGTGACGCCATTTTCTTGTTTTGTTGTTTTTCAATGGGTTTTTCTGAGAGCAGTGGTTTTGATGATGTGGAACGGTAGGATATGTTCGTTTCTTTCAGTCGACGATTGATGGTGTTGATACTCACATCTATTCTCTTTTTAGCAAGAACTGGTCGTGCTTGGCGTAGTCAAAATAAGGGTCCCGCTTAAAAAGTTGAACGATCACTTTATCTTGCTTTTTTGTCGTCACTCGCTTCAAGCCGCGCTCGGAAAAGTCATCAACATATTTGTACACCTTATACCGCTGCTTCCACATCACAACAAACTTTTTTGATTTTTTAATTACTTTTTCAGCCACGGCGTAAGATAATTTCGGCCCTTTCGAATGCGTGCATAAAAATATAATTCCGCCTCAAAACGCTTTGCGTACTTCTCACTCATTTTTGTTTGGTTGTGTTTAGAGGAAAGTTTCGAACGACACTAACCTGAGTTAGCACTGGCGTCGTAACCCTTAAGTAGGATTATTATGCAGCAAAAAGTAGAACGAAATATATCTTGAAGTTACAAGAAAAAAATTTGTTCTTTTCTTCTGACACAGACTGTATATAAAACTTAAGAACTCAACAATAGCTGTAATATGGTGAGGATACTACTCTACGGAGACGCATCGGCTTAATCGCTTATAAGCCGCAACTAACTCAGATTTTGAAAGCTTCCATTAGGTCTTGAGGAAAGCAGGAAAGCTAAAAGATGATGGAGATTTTTTTAAATAAATGGGAGTGAAATGCATCTGAGATTCTATAGTAATTGCTACACCACCGTAGGTTTCCCAAAATGAAGTGGCTGGCAGAAGTGAAGCTGCACGCTGGCTGTTTAGATTTGTTTTTCTTTTTATTTTCTGGGCCTGCAGTCAATTCCCCTTCTTTTTAGTTTTCTTTTTGTTTTTCTTCTGTTATTCAACCTACTTTCATTTTAGTTTCTGGACCTTTTTTATTTTTTTGTCTTGTCTAAACCAGCAATAAATTCTTCTTCTTTTTTCATCTTCTTCTACTTTTCTTTCTATTCTTCACTGAACTTGCAGTCAATTGGATTTGCCTCCAATGGTGGAGCAGCCAAGAATAAAAATTGTAAAACTATATCGAGCATATCAATCGAGTGCTGCTCTAAGTTTTGTAGGTGTACCAGATAACTTCATAGCAGATGAATTGGAGAGGAAAGTAACTTAACTTTTAGAACAACGACAACAACAGTAGAACCGAGTATTCAACCATTTAGGTACTGTCCACTACTAGAGGACACAAAAATGTATAGGGATTTTTTTACGCTATCACAAAAACAACAACCCTTCTGTCTATAAATCAATATCTCTCATAATACGGGCATACCACTAACTTCTTTCAACCTCCGGCTTAGAACAAATTTCATCGAATGCTCAGAAAATGATAGCCGGGAAGACCACCTTTTAGACCACAGTGACAAGCCCGTTTTAAATGCCCATACAATAAAACATTTGACTATCTGAGACATTTGCGGCGCTTTTTTATACAATGAGGGACTGGAATTATCATTAGACACCTCCCAGTGAAACCGCAAACCAGTAGAATGGGCTTATGGGCAAAACGTGTTTGTCTTAGCAACCGTGACGACGAAGAACTCGAAGGCATTGACCACAACCTAATGTTTTATACTCTTGATACAATAGTACTTCTGTCACTATCCCTGGTTACTCTCGTATCAGCGCTACCTCCTTGGTTGTTTAGTGAGCATCCGTGAATTTAAACTCATAAATTGGTTTTGTTTCTAAAAGTAGAAGAAGTAAGAATAACACAGTGGACTCAATGAGCCTAACTGTGTCTCCATCTAGGACAAGCAGAAAGTGAACCACAATTACCTAACCTAACCGAACCTAGCCGCTAGAGTTGCATTTTCTACTACAGGGGTTTGTATGTAATTTCTCGTACATTTATATATGTTCTCTATATATTTATATTTTTGAAATTGCATCTTAAGCTTATGAATACATTTACAAAAATTAAATAATGTATTTTAACTAAAATTAACCGCGTCGTCCTCATTTGCATTGAGTCATTTAACAAATTTGTGAGAAAAACACAGCAGCACAAATTATAGCTACGGATTTACAAACAACACCAACAAATGTGCGTATGTATGTATACGTCTAATTACAAGAGCAGCTAACTTTCATACTATTTCACGGACTTGCACAAGCCCAAGTTTTCATGCAAGTACGTACCTCATACGCCATGTCGCACCGCCCCTAAGCAACGAGGACGCGAAAGAAAAACACTGGTGTCAAGCAAGAAAATTTGACTTACAGCTTAGTACTTAACTACTTAATTATTCTCAGAAACGAGTGCAATCGCGGGTCGGTGCTCCTCGAGAAGCTTCAGCGCAAAAACAAAAGAAGGGGCAAAAAACAGCCAGGAATAATGCTTCCCTTTTGAATCTATTGCATCTTTATATCTGCTTACTTTTCTGCCACAGTTTGCCATTTTCGATTGCAGCAGCGCAAGTTGTGCACCCTTGATGACGATTATCTCACTAACTACTTGTAGCCACTTGGCGAAGCTGATTATGGGCTGCCATAATTTATCCATCGGTCTGCGTGCAAGTGTCGAGTGATTTTAAGTGATGGATAAAAGCACATGGTGGAGTTAAATTGTGATAGTCAAAATTTGTTGTGCCTTGAAGGTTATTAGTATCAATAGAGGTCAAAAATCTGCCGAAGCAGCCTGGGACATTTGCAACGTGTATGAAGAAGCTGTCGTAGGCGAGTTTGCAAAGTACAAAAATGGCGTCACTGACGTCGATGACACGTCCCGCAGCGGCCTTCTGAATTCGATGAAGAACGTCTCAAATCACTTTTGAAGAGGAACGGTCGCCAAACCAGTCGTAAATTGGCAGAAAAAATGGACTGCGATAATGAAACGATTCTTAGTCACCTTCTTTCAATGGGATTTACCGAAAAGTTGGGTGCCTAACGAGCTCAACGAAAAAAAAAACAAAGAAAGTCGCCTTAAATTGCTTCCCAGCATTTCTCCCGCCATCGGGCAACACGCAGTCATAAACAGCGCTTTTTCACAGAACTGTCACGGGAGATAGGAAATAGTGCCTATACATCAATAAGAAGCAAAGAAAAGATACGCGAAGGCCGAGAGTCAAGGCGGACCTTCATCCAAAGAAGATCTTGATATGTGTTTGATGGGACTAGGAGGGCATGGTGCACTGGGAAATGCTCGAAAAGAATGTCACGGTCAATAAGGAGTTCTCCCTTGTCCAGCTTCACCACGTGAATGAGGCTATTCGACTTAAAAGACTTGATCGACATGGTCAAACTATACTCCTTCACGACCATGCCAGGTCTCTTGTTGCATAACCGCGCTCCAAGAGCTCGAATGGTCCTTCAGCATCCTCCGTATTCTCCGGACCTTGCACCGACCGTTTACCATCTCTTCCGCTCTCTGTCAAATCATATGAAAGGCGTAACCTTCGTTAATAAAGAGGTCCTTAAAAACTAACTCAACAAGTTCTTTGACACCAGACCAGGCATTTTTTGGCAGAACGGCATCAACAAATTGGTCGAGAAGTGAGAAGAGGTAGCAAACAGCAACGGAAAGTATATAACTGATTAACTTATTGATATAATTATTGTTTTTTGTTTAAATAAAAGTCTTCGGTAAAAACGCTACGAACTTATTCCCCAATCTAATAGTTGGATGGAAAATCAAAAATCACAAGTGACTCAAAGCTGAGAGAATGAATTTGGAGCATTTTGTCTCCTAAAAATTGCTTTACTTTCTCTATCCCTTCCCCATGCCTACTATCGCAAAAGAGAAGTTGCTTGATTACCTAGTCGTGTAACCGCAAGTGGCTAATCTAAAAAATTTTTAATAATTATATTTTATGTGCAAAAAATTTGGTAAACATATGAGAAAATTTTTATGAAATTAGAATATTTTTTTAAGTTTTTTTATGACTTCTTGAATGTATCGGGTATGGAAATAAGTTTGCTTCCTTTCTTAGCCAATGTTACGAATTATTTAAACAATTAAATAATGCATGATATTATTTGAGGTATGCGACATTGTTTGAGTTTCTTTGTTTTAATTTCTAAATTAAATTTTCGTTTAAAAAAATAAATCGGCAAATTTCTTACGAGAGCAACACACACCTAAAATTCCTTATTTTCATTTGCTTTGCTCCCCCTGAGAGAATTCATCAGCCACCCTGTAAAATATTATATTTATTTAGAAAATTCAAATTTGAATTCAAATACCAAACATTTTTTTTTTAACTGAAAAGTTGTTATTTCCCCCTATTTGTATTCTTTATCGCACTGCCAAATTAACTATATTTGTTTTACTTTTCCCTCTCTCATTTTTTTTTTCTCTAAGCATATGACAAGCTTTGCAGGTAAATATGTCAGTCATATGGAAGCATATTTCTTATTTATAAGCGCTACTTTTTTCATTCCACACACCACTAGCTGCCACATAAACTCTATGGCAGAGCTTAGTTTGCATATCCTCCGTTGGTTATTATTATAGTTGTTGCTTTATGCAAATGTCATCAAGTTAATTCGCTGCTTTCGCTGTTTACGCCCTTAGCATTATAAATACAAATACACGTGCATCTCTTGTCTCGCACCCGCCCTCCCATCTGCATATGCTGCAAGGCTGCCCGCATGCTTCGCTGAACTTTCACTTGACTGGCAACCCCAATTGGTTTTGGAAAAGTTTTTCAGTGAAATTTTTTTACCCCCTTTGCATAAGCCAATTTTTCCTTTCGCATATTTTCTATTGCTAATGAATTTTTAATTTTCTACAAATTAGTAATTTTCCAGCAGACGCGCTCGATGTCAAGGCGCCAATCCACCAACGCAGGCGCGCTGTTGCCGTTCAAAGGTTAAGTCCGGTGTTTGATAATTTTTTAGCTCGGAATGACGCGCTGTGTGGGTGTAATGCGAATGAAAGGCTTGAACCCGTTCGATCATAAGCGAAAATTTGCAGTTTTATCCTTTACACGTGAGTATGCATTTTATTAATTTCACTAAATTTTTTTTTTAATAATTTTCTTTATTCCCCGTGTTTATTTATAACTCTGCCTTTTCCCGCTAAAGGTTTTGCCACCTGTTAATGCTTACCGTTCCCTAGCGTCCGTGCCATCAATTTGAATTTGTCGGTTATCCACAATTTTATGACTCTATTAAAATTTTCTACACACTACAACCATTATCATTGCAACTCCCTTGATGATTTGGTGACTTGCTCACTTAAAGGTACCCCGTCGCTTTGCTGTCGTTCGTCCTGCTGTGTGCCAGACACCACTATGTCTCAGCGCGTTAGTATTACTTAGCAGCAGTCCATTTCATTATCATCACTACTGCCCGCTCTACCACTTGCGGTGTCCATTTCCCCTTTGAATAAGTATATGCGCAATCCAACCACTTTTTTCTTTACATTTTTTTAGAAAAATAACTCAGCATTTATTTCTAAGTTTATTTATTTTTTAATTTTAACTGCATTAATTTGCTTTAAATTACTTCGGTTCGGTTGTTTTCATTAAACTGATGGTTTGGTTATTATTATTTTTTTCCTTAAAATCTTATTGAAGCATGAGGCTTTGGTTGGGTCAGCAAGAATTCAAAGCCAAGTTGCAACTAAAAGCAATTATGATATCAGAGTGCCCGGTAATTATGCTAAATCCCAGGAATATAGTTAATTACGTTTAAAATAATACCCAGCACCCCTCATTAGAGGTGAATACCTATTATTGTAAACTACAATCTGGCTGAGTGCCAATGAACAATGTACATAAATGAAATTTCTTTTGAGCTAACTAGGTCCGTATACTAATTTAACATTATGAGGAGTCCTGTGGCCCATTGTGTTTTGTTAAATATTAGCAGATTAGTAGCACTGCCTTTCTGTAGTCAACTGGTGCACATCGCATCGTTACCGCCCAAGCGATTTTTCCCGAATTCAACACAGCTCGTCAGTCGGTCCTCTCAGGTGCGGACAATGTTAAATACATAAAGCCAAGTTCTTATCCACTTCCTCTTTCCAATGCAGTTGAGGTCTTTCTCGTCATCAGCTACCATCTTCGGACATCAAATCGCTTACTTTCAAAGCCGGTGTGTTTGTGTCCAATCTTCGACATGACCTAGTCAGCGGAGCTGCTGAATCTTAATTAGTCCAGTCATCATAGCACCTTTTAAACGCGTTTGAAGAAATCTTCTTCAGCTCTTTCAGCGAATTCTCCTTAATGGCCTCTATCGACTCAAAGCGGCGTCCGCGGTGTGGCAATTTAAATTTTGGGAGAAGAAAAAAGTCACAGGAGGCTACCAGGTGTATACCTATGAAGTGAGACTTTTTTTCATTTTCAAACGTTTATTAACAAAAAATGGTTACAAATTTAATCTTCAAAATAATAGCCATCGCTAGAGACACATTTTTCCCATCTCTCAGGCAATTTGTGTCTTTGGCCGCAAAACCAATCATCGAGCAATTTTTTTGGCTTCTTCGTGAGAATTGAAGCGCTGCTCGGAAACTGTGTGGCCCATCGATGCAAACAAATGATAATCGGAAGGCGCCAAGTCTGGTGAATAAGCCGCATGCACCATCGGTTCCCAATCGTACGTCTCCACCAATTCCGGGTCGCTCTTGTTCGATGTGGCGACGCATTTGGCGATGCATTGTCATCAAGAAAAATTACTTGGTGACGCCGATCGGCATATTCTGGGTGTTTTCGGTGTATAGCGCTGTTCAAATCGGTCAGTTGTCGTTGGTAGCGTTCACCGTCAACTGTTTCACCTGGTTTTAATAACTCGTACCAAATCATACCACGTTGATCCCAGAAAACACACAGCATTTCCTTGCGGCCAAAGCGATTTTTTTGGCCGCTGTTTTTGGCTTGTGGTCAGGCGGACCATACAATCGTTTACGTTTGGGATTGGAGAAATACACCCATTTTTCATCGCCCGTAACGATTCGATGCAAAAAAGACTTCCTTTTGAACCGGGAGAGCAGCATTTCACAAGTGGTTTCACGATGTCGGCAAATCGTAGTTTGAAGGCACGAAATTCGACATTTTTAAGAGCGAAAAAAATGCATTGTTGTATGAAACGTAACAAACAATGAACTGAATATTGCTGACAGGTGACAGACGAAAAAAACAAGACATTTGGGAAGGTTTAAAAATACTCCTAGCGACATCTATGGGCTAATAGCTGAAAGTCTCACTTCATAGGTATATAAGTGTCGATGATATTTGTCACGTGTTTGGCCAAAAAAGTGTTCACAATATGAGCCTTGTGAGACGGTGGATTATCATGGTGCAAGATCTATGAGTTTTCTTTCCACAAATTGGGCCGTTTCCTATGCACGTTCCCTCTCAAACGTCACATAACTTCTAAATAATATTTCTTATTTACCGTAGAACAATTTTAAATGAATTTTGAGCGCACAACACCATGATAATCAAAGAAAACGAGTAGCATGACTTTCACCTTTGACCGACTTTGACATGATTTTTTGGATTTCGGCTCATATGGATAGCGCCATGCAGCCGCCTGTTGATTAATTTGCATGTCAAACTCATATACTCGCGTCTTACCACCTGTTTTGATGTCCTGGATAAACGTTCGGTCCGAATTCACTTGCTCAAGCAGGTCTTGAGCCACCTTCTTCCGAAGAATTTAATGAAAGAAATTCAACTCTCTTGGAACGAGTCGAGCAGCCACGCGTCTCATGCCCAATAGATTGTGTAAAATGATGCGAATTTATTCAGGAGATACGCTAAGGTCAGGGCTACCTCCCTCAATCTTAAATGGTGGTCTTCCAGTACCATTTTCTTGACTTTGTCACCGTTTTTCATCCGTTGAAGACGTTGATGGGCGACCAGATCGGGGCAAATCTTCCACAAACTCTCGACCCTCTACCTTATACTACTCATAGATCCGTGTTTTCGTGTTTTTGATAAAGCACACTCGCCATAGGCTTCCTGCAACATTGTCAATGATTAGGCCCACGAAATCCCATTCAAGCCACACAATTGAAGACAAATTCTTTGTTCGATATTTTTATCCATAGTGAAAATCGCAGAGAGCACCTGCGGTTGACTGATATAATAGAATGTCAAAAACAAGATAATTGACAGATCACGCTGAAACTCTGCGACACTATAGAGGACAGTTGTACAAACATTCCAGTAAAAAAAATTTACACAAGTGTGTAACGCGCGCTTTTTAAATGAACAATTCCCGATATTTTTTCGATAGAATGTATTTTAAAACCTTTTTGATTTTTCAAAAGAAAAATATTGCCGAAACGTGTTTCGTTTCCCATACCTATATACTGCCAAATATTTTCTGCACCCATTTGCAAAATTATATTGTAATATAACAATAGATGAAAGGAAAGTCTCTCTTGCCCTGTTCGTTCACAAAAAAATTTATTAGAAGTATTCTGAAATTCCACTTCGGCTCATTTGGCCTCTTACTCGTTTACGCTGTACAAGTTAACAGGTTGAAAAACTTTTAAAGCCTAATTCTCATTTGTCCACAAAAACATTTAGCAAATCTGTTAAGTATAACTAAGGATATGCACCGACTATTTTACTAATATGAAAGCAAATTTGTGCCTGCTTATTGTAAATAGGCGCTTCAATTACGTACACACACCGTACACCACTTAAAGACGCAATATATCAGTAATCATATTGCCAACATATATATATATATATTTATTTTTGTTTCAGTTAGAAGTTCTAAATTATTTATAAAACTTTTACTTAACGGGAAAATTAAGCTTCTTCGCCAACTTAACGCCTCCAAGCAATTGGCTATATTACGCCACTAACCCCCTCTTACGAGTACCAGCAGCAAAGAATTCCCGAAATTTCTTAATTTATCTATTTAGGTAAGTTACCAACATCAAAAGTTTCTCACAGAGATTCAATAAAAAAATTCCAGAAAATTTTACGCTTCATGAAAACGTTTTAAAACTTTATTTTGTGTACGACTACACAGACGAAATAATTAAATTAAGGTTGAATATCAACAAAACAGAAAATTGAGGCAAAAAGTGGCAAATGACTTAGCAGAAACAAATAATTAGAAGCAAGTGAGGGCAAATGGACGAAAACGTGGGCATTAGGATAACAAGGCAGTGGTGCGGAAACGGAGAAATGTTTTGGTATACAACCGAGTACCACTTTCTCATTCTCATATACATTTTTAAGCAAACCGCAAAGTTGGCATCAGAAGGATAGGATGCGAATGTGCGAAGTACAAACTTATGCATGTAAGGATATGAAAGCTTTACGTTTGAGCAACAATGCATCTGTATATCTGAACAATTTTATAAACTTCAATTAAGTTCTACTGATTTGACAGGATAAGACGAGGAAGTAGACACACGCTTGAAATAAAAGTTGAGGCTCATAAACGTCAAAACAACGGAGAAAGTTTGACATCAACAACGGAAGCAAAGCATGCGTAGGCGAACGAAAGGAAGTGCATTACTCCTATGATGGAATATAAATGATAAACCGAATTGAGTTTTCAGAATTTAAAGCAACTGAGCGGAAATGTAGAGAAATGAAGGAAGTAATGGAGATTGTTGGCAAAGAAGCTATGGAAAATACGATGGTAATAAAATAGATGGAGAATATAGAATATAAATAGAATACTCGTATATAATATAGAATATAGAATATAGAATATAAGAGCTGATTTCTGTCCTAATTTCTTAAAACATTGGTGAGTCATTTATATACATCAAAAATAGCGGAGAGCCCAAAATAGATCCTTGAGGTATTTATCTAACTACAAGCAGAAAGCTAGAACTTCCACCAACTACAGCTTGAGATAAACTACCAATGTAGTCAGGTCCGTTGCACGACTCAAAAATTTAAATAAGTTATTCAACGCGCGGGCTTAGTCAGTGTGGTCAACTGTATCAAAGCCTTGGAATGATCAAACAATGCTAAGAATCCGATGTTATTTTCGTAAATTTTTGACTTTTTAAAGCCTAAAAGTTCCGTAGTACAGGCTCTCTTTGGCCTAAAACTTGACTGCTTGTCAGTTAGGATTCCATTATTATACACATCTGCTTATGCAGAATGCGCAGAACTACTACAGAGAAGAAAAGGAGAATGGTTTTGGTCGTCATTTGCCTTGTGAATAGAAATTAGCTCAGCAACTTTCCATTTCATAGGTCACAGATCTTAGGTAACATTATTTCAAGGAAGAATTTGATTTCTCTTACACAACATCACAATCATCCGCGCATACAAAGCATTGACGCCAAAATTTATACATTCACTCTAATGATCAAGGCCTATTTTGGAATTTGGAATTGGTATTTTCACAAATTTTTTTTAGCTCGCCGGTGTCGGACTGCGGTGCAAGTTGTTTCAATTTTCTATTCTCAATATCTCTTACGGTATTTCATGTTTGTGTTGGGCTGAGCGCAGAGATAATTTCTTTATAATATTGGGATGGGGAAAAAGTAATGTCGTATTTTGTCAATTGAGCGCGACATTTAAACATATCTTGCGTTGTACTTATTCCATCGGGTCACACTAAACGGCGATTTGAAGACGCCAATCTGAACTACAAGAGTCTCTTTGACAGTGTTGTGATCGTACGTTTCAGTCTTAAGTTATAGCGCGTCAAAGATGGAGTCCACCAAGCAAGAAATTCGTCATATTTTACGTTTTTACTACCTTAGAGGTAAAAATGCAACGAAGGCAGCGGCAAAAATTTGTGAAGTTTATGGGCCTGATAATGTAACGATTCGCACAGCACAGCGTTGGATCCATCGATTTCGTTCTGGTGTAGTAGATGTCGAAGATGCACCCCGTACTGGTAGGCCAATCGTCGTAGAGGCTGATAAAATCGTTGAAATTATCCAAAGAGACCGGCATGTGCGCATTCCCTCGATTAGTCAGGAACTAGGTGTAGACCACAAATAAAGGGGGATAATGAAGTTGCCTTCCAAATGGCAACAAGTTTGCGAACAAAACGGGGCATATTTGACTTGAATCGGATAATTCTGAGTACGTTAAATAAAGCGTCAAATTTCGGTCACAAATACGACATTTCTTTTTCCCCAACCCAATACTTTAATATAGCTAACCTTTTGGGCTCGATTTAAAATAAATTTGATTGCGTATGGTAATAAGGTATTGAATAATTGCATCAAACTAGAGTCTCCTATGGAGATTTATAACTTTGTCTTTAAGTTTGACACATTTGTCAAAAAGGAAGTTAATATGAGCCTGCAGAAATCAGGTCCTCCTAATTAGGCGCCACTGATTAGGCGGCCACTTTAAGTAAAGTGTAGACAATATTTTTACAGTCTCAGTATAAAAATGTTTTGTTAATCAGTTAATCAGATATTTAAAAGTCACAAGTCAAGAATATTTGGTCATGCATTGAGAAACCTGGCGCATCTGTTAGAACACACAAAGGGTCCTGCTATTGGTATACGCAGCACTGTATGTTGTTGTAACTTGAAATTAATCAAAGGAATCAGCCAGAACATCGCCAACATTAGCAGTCTAAAGATCAAGTGAAAAATAAATCCTGCAGGCACGAATCTCTTTGTACTTGAGGACCAACCGAAAGCAGTGTCTTCTCGCGTAGAAAAGCTACAATCTTGAGATCTCACATTATGTTTGCCCTTTCATATCTTGCAAAAAAAATCATATGATGCAAAAACGTGGGAAGGGTATATCAAAAATTCGGAAGGACAAGGAATATCGAGAAAAAAATTTTACGCGTGATCTATGGCCCCCCGGACCGCTTCATAAAAAAGTATTAAAACTTTCTTAAGGCGGAATAGTAGCTAATAGTAGTAAATGACTTGCCAAAAACAAGGCAGTGATGCGGAAGCTAACAATTGTTTTGATCTACAACCGGGTACCACACTTTCCCATTCTCATATACATTTCTAAACAAAAGGCAAAGTTGCAATCAAGGAAAGGATATTGTGCGAGTGTGCGAAGTACCGCCGACGAATACCGAACTCTTAAACTCTCGTGGAAAAACCTTTCAGTTGCGCATTCAACGAAGGCAATGGTAATGAAAGTATCAGGTGCAGAAAGGCTTGTTAGTTTGCGCTTGGTACGAAGGGAGATAAGAAAGAAGAGAGGTTAACGCATGCCCTCATGAGGCATGCGTTCAGAGCCAGACCGGACACAAAGACGGGAGTCATCTCAACCACACCTGCACCGCCAATCCAATGGCGACGGATTTGGAACGTACTCCGAGACCTGCCAGGACTCTAACGGGACGGTGGCGGTCACGGCAATAGCCCACCAGCCATTTCTGTTAAGTTTCACCCTAACATACTCAGGTAGCAGAATGCCGCAACCATCAGCACAGGGGTCAGAAATATTCCAAATCGTAAAAAAAAGTAGTATTAGTCCAAAGACGATTGCAGGGGTCGTCACCGTTCAGGTTGTCAGAAAGCCGTTCAGGCCGCAGATCATTTGGCGCCATCCAGGGTGCACCACGCGGAGGCGATCTGCCAATGTAGATGTAGGAATATTAAACTTCTCGCAGTAACTTTCACAAATGTTTAGTTTAAAATGTTCCATACTTATTCAAATTAGGCAGCCTTCATATACACTCAACATCTGCAGTAACTAGTAAAGCTAAGAAGTTTACTGGTAAGGCCAAGGAGCTGGGATATAAATACTTCTACCTAAGTAAGTAAACAGGAAACCGCAGGAAATGGCTACCGCTTTGTGCATTATTTAAGTTAATTGGCAAATTACTGCAACATCTTGTGGCTATGGCTGCCACTGGCATTAATGTCAAGATAGAATTGCGAGCCAAGGGGGGAAGACGCTGCTTTAGCTCTTGACTATGCTACGCTGAATCATGATCTTATGGAGAAACTACTTAAAGAGAAAACCACTAAGAAGCTGAGTTATTTTAGGTCAAGGTAAATTCCGGCGTTCACAATTTACCACAAAAATTTAGCAATAACAAAACAAACAAGAAGTAGTGAGCGAGACTAAGTTGAGCAACAACCAACACTAGTTACCACGGAAACCCCAACAAAAGCAAATTCAACTTTGCATCTATAAACAAAGCGGTAAATTGCTGTAATTGGATGCAGTTCAAAAGTTGTTGCACACACTCATTTATCCACCTCCCACCTAACACTACCCACTCAATGCGCACGGTACGCCAAGCTTTGTTACAAATGTAAATATTACAGATATATTGGAGACCCACACATACATTTGCACACTCACAAACTACACTCACGCAAGTAAATAGTTTTACACTTGGATTTCATGGGGTTGCGCTTCCTCTGATTTCATATATTTTTAACTGTTTCATGTTTCCCCCTTTACGCACTCTTCGATTCGCTAGGACACATGTAAGCTCGGATATCTACGTACGCGTATATATTTAATGACTCGTGGGCAGCTGCAGTAATCTTCATAAATTAACTATTTTCGTACGTGAGGTCAAGTTACCGAATCTAAAAATGTTCGCCCCAGTAGTAGGTGATCTAGGTAATCTAACTATTCTAAATAAGCTGGCTGAGCGGTGCACCACGAATGTTGTCTAGATTCCAGGACACAGAGGTGAAAATTACATGAAGTTACAACAGAGATAAGCTGGTTAGGAGAGGAACCGATCTTAAATCATTCAATCCGGCCCATTATGTGCGTATGCCTTTATCTTCAAACAAGCTCTTGATCAAGTCGGTTTAAACCGGACAGACCAAGAAAAGATGGACCACCAAGTCCGTTTATGCGATAACTAGACAAGTCTGGCCTGTAATGGATGAATATAGAATTAGGTATCTTATCTATGTCGACCGACTCTTCATTGCTACAGTAGTTTGTATCAAGCACTTGGAAAGCATATGGATACCCCCTCAAATGACATACCTGCGTCGGAGATGCTAGAAAGAGAAGGAAATGGAGAGTATTAAAAACTCTCTCTCTGCCACTGTCCTGCTTTTGAGTACTTACAAGAAATGATTATTCGTGCAATTAAATTTATTGGCGATTTTCAAAGTCATCTTTTTTTACGCAACTAACATGTACCACTGCAAAACAAGCACTTTATTCCTTATAAGCGCTTGTATTTATTCCCCTTTTCTCTTTATATGTACATATGTTTGCATGTGTGCGTATTTACTCCATCGAGAGAAACGTTTTTCTCACAAAACTGCACCCAAGAGAATATGTTAAAGACAATTTATTAAAAATGAGCAAGCAAATAACAAAACTTTATAATTCCAATTGTTTTCAACGAAGACTGCAGGAAATATTGAACTATTAAAATAGATTTGTTGTTCGGAAACGTCAGCCACGACTATGGCGCCGTTACACCTGTTACGCCAAATGGCGTTGTTGTTAATAATTTTTTAAGGGAAATATTTAGTATAATGTCTATTGCCTTGAAAAAAAAGGTTAAAAGGGGGAGATAGAGAGGTGTAGCCCCATCTTTAAACTGAAAACCGCACCCTCCGTTGGCACCTGAAATAAAAACGAAGTTCGTATGCAGATATCTAATACGCATAATACGAAGCTACTTTATGGATAGAATCTTGCAGTATGATACGGATGACGGTCTAAAGACATATAAAGTCACTGGTGGCATCCCTCAAGGATCAGTCCTTGGACCCTCACTGTGGAATGCCATGTACGACGGAGTACTTAGCTTAAAATTGCCGGATAAAGCAACACCGGTAGGCTAAGTCGATGACATCGCTCTCGTGGTCGCGGACAAGAAGCTAGACCACCTGCAGGAGAAGTATAATGATGCAGCAGATAGAGTCCAACTATAGCTCTCTGCAGCGGTGCTGAAGTTGGCAGTACAAAAAACAGGAGCGGTCCTCGTAACTGCGCGAAGAAAAACAGAGTTCATGAAATTGCGGATAGGTAGCCATGAAATACTGTCGCAAGAGGCAATAAAGTATCTAGGGATAATGATTGATATACGGCTCTGCTTTAGGCAACATTTAGCAACTGTGGGTTCCAAAGCAGCGGCAGTCAACGGTGCTCTTACAAGA
This sequence comes from Anastrepha fraterculus, assembly GCA_037575425.1. Taxonomy (NCBI): domain Eukaryota; kingdom Metazoa; phylum Arthropoda; class Insecta; order Diptera; family Tephritidae; genus Anastrepha; species Anastrepha fraterculus. Next base: position 213,389 of record JAYXIM010024593.1, on the reverse strand, counting down.
ATTCTTCCAAACATAGGCGGTGACAAAGCAGATGGGACTCATCTGTTAACGAACGTTGGACCTATAGACTTCTCCCCAAAATTAACCAATGGGTGACCAGAAGACACGGAGACATAGACCACTTTTTAACCCAAATATTGAGCGGTCACGGATGTTTCTTGGAGTACCTCCATCGCTTTCACATGCAAGACAGTTCGTTCTGTCCAAGCTGCAACAATGCAATAGAAAGCGCGGAGCACATGTTCTTCAACTGTGATCGTTTCAACGAAGAACACCGAACTCTTGAATTAGTCTTGGGTGAACAGCTGAGCCCAGACAGCTTAATCAATAACATGTGTGCATCACATGACTGGTGGAACGCAGTTAAACGTTTTGCAAAGACGATAATGCTGCACCTGCTACGCACGGAGAGGGAGCGCAAAACGCAGAGAAAAACAAATCAGCCCTCGATAGGAGGTGGACTGTCTACGAACTGACGACAAATAACTGACGTTCGAGTCATGTGGTCACGACTGCATAAGACAGTATAATATTACCTCAACATCTTTCGATGTATCTGTTTTAGTGGTTCGATGCAATTGACGACGGTCGCTTAAGTGCGAAACATTTTGAACCCTACCTCACCTACCAAAACAAATAGCATTGGAACAATTTCTTATGAAAGCCTCTGGTAAAGAAGCTTAACTCCCGGCTCCACATTGAAACTATTCTCGAAATAAATATCCGCGCTAATTTCAGTTCGCATAGGTAAGTACACAATTTTTTAGCATAAATGACACCAATGTCAAAAGAGGATGAATTAATTTAATTTTAGTAAATGGCAATGGCATAATCTCGGCGAACAAGTTCATTCGCCGTTCTCAATGCAAATTTTAGGTGTGTTCGACAACCCGTTGGCTTCATCACATATGTTCGCTTCGCTATCAAAACTAACTACGTGCAATTTTGGTTTCGCCGATTCCGTTCAGGCATTTTTAATGTTAAAGAAATTGTCGATAATGTCGAACATGTAGATGAAATCACAGAAATAATCGAAGTTGGCCGGTATGTTAGTGGTCGTAGCATCGCCCAGGAACTAAAGATCGACCATTAAACATTTTTAAACCACTTTTCAAGAAAATTCTCTCTTTCCTTTTTATGCAAATTGGTAAAACACCGTGTAACGCAAATACCGAGTGTGTCGAGGGATACTTGTACTTGTTGGGGTGAGGCCGTTCATACTTATCATTAATATCATCCAAGCAGCAGCACCAACTAGGTTAAAATTTTTTCTTATAGGTATAATTTGTCGAAATTGACATCGGTCCGGAAGTTCCGGCGTATAATTAACGCTCGGTCCTCCTTTAAAAAAAAGAAATTTGCCACTGCCTTACAAGTATAAGTAAAAAAGGCCAAGTGAACCAGTCATAGCTCTAAATTCACCTCAAGCGTAACGGTATCGGGCTCACAGTTTTTTTGTAGGGAGTCCAAAAGTGCGAAATAGCTTCAAGCGTTTAATGCACATTCGCACATGCCATTTGTGCCCTCTGTATATTTACACACATATAGATGCGAAAGAAATTGTGTGAAACACCAGCCAATTGCTGCTAGAATCATCGGAAATTTGTGTAACTTTTGCAACAATTTGCAGCAGTCCTGATAACATGTATGGCGTTTCTACCTCACACGCGTCCACACTCACACTCAGACCCACTTCGCGGAATAAACTTTTAAAAAATTTCGAATGGCAATTTAGTAGCCATAACTTTAAGTAAGCAACTTAACGCCTCACTTTTTTGGCGTTCTAAGCTTTTTCATAGTCGTAAGCAAAACTCACTTCCCAGCACCCAGCAAGCCAAAGTTGCCGAGATTAAGAAGAACTAGAAATAATATTGGGCCACTACTTTTCGCCAAGAGTTAGCAAGTGACGAATAGATGAAGCAACTGGAATAAATAAACATATATTGGCCACGCGGGAATAGAGCTACCTCAAATTACATGTGTTTGTACGACAGTGAGTTCTACCACTTTAATGACCTATAAGGCCTCTTTTTTTCGCCAACCAAATAAACATATTTCGATGTGCTGGTAAGACAGTGCGGCCGAATGATATAGCCATACTCGCTAGCGGCGAATCTTACTCGATAACTTTGTTGTTGCTTTCGCATGCAAATTTTTCGTTAAGTTAATCGAGCATAGAGATAGCGAGCGGGGAAATTACGAATAGAAGAAGCCTTATGACTACAGCTCTTAATCTTGATTCTTCGTAAGTGTTACGGAGTCCCCCTTATTGAGTTGCGCAGTCTACTTATTCATGTTGTTCCACTTTACGTAGTTAACCACCGTTCTTGTGCACCGGAATGCGTTTCTCCGCTTTTCTGGCTGCTCATATTAATGTAGGATAAATGCAATTTGTTAAAATTGTATATAAACATGATGAACACATATTTAAAGTAGTCGCCGGTCAGCCAGGAAAGTTGAAGAACGCACCGCGGCAGGTACTTGTGAATTTTCAATTTCTAGAAATAAACGGAATCATAGCCAATCGGGCCTTGTAAAATTCACGCCACTAGATCGGCGACCGTAAATATTTTACTTCCGCAGAATGATGCATCTCCCTCTATGCTTGAAAAATTATTGTAAATGTTACAAGCTTATTTACAAAGTAATTTGAGAAGGTCTACTACTACAATTGTATTCAGGTGACTGAAGGGACAGCTCTCAGTTGAGAAAAATTCTAGTTCTTCTGGTACGTAGAAACTGCTGTATCTTTGAACAAAATGATGCAATCGAGTAATTCATTCAATAACTACTGGGTTCGATAGCTTAATAAGCCAGATTCTGTAGAGTGCAAAATTAGCCCTCGGCACAAGAATGCCGTCATCGGAGACCAACTACCACAACCGAAGTGCTTCAGCGACGTCGTAAGATCCTCATTATACTGGTAGGATTACCCTCTCCATAGTGACGCAATTTAAGCCTCCACTTATTTAGAATTGAATTGACAATATATTCAAGAACAACAGCACCTATTTCTTCACTTGCTTCAAATAATCTAACACCTGCCTTAGGTCCCACTCTGTAGAAAAATATCATTTATTGGCCTACCTTCATTAACGATTAATGTTGGACTAGTCGACCTAGGTAGACCAGTAAAACCGCTACAAAACCAACAACAACAATGCGTAAGTTAGCGCAAAAGTTAATCGACAGTGCAACTAATCCCCGTCATACGGTGCATACCGACGGAAGTGTGGCTGCTGTAGCCAAGAGTGTGCAAATTAGCGTAAGAACAACGATTCGCATGTCATACTAGACTATGTTGAATTTTATACAAAGGTTTTGAATTATTCTTACAATTCCATTCCATTTTGTTCGACTATCTTTGCCTATGAATTAGTCACCGAAAGTACTTTGATACTCCAATTTACTGTCTGAATCGTATTCTTGCTCTATATCACTGTTTACTTCTTCTACGCAAATAGTATCCTCAACTAAGATACCGCCTTCATTTTCAAAATCTGAAGTAGACTCATCCTCTCTAAAATCAATCTGATCTCATATATTTTAAAGTTAAAATAAAGGGTCTTTCAAAAGAAATGCCTAGAGGTTCTTTAAAATAAAACATGTAAAAATTTAGTTTCTTTTGGCTCTTAACAATGAAATAAAAAATTACATCATTTAAATGTCCACCATGAGAACAGGTAACATCCGCCAAACAGTCGATTTACGAGTATGAATGCCTAATGGTTGACAATGTCGAGATATCGATGTTGGCGGTTAAACAGCAACACTTTGCGCTACGGCAGTATTATTCTTAGCAAAACATACAGTTTTTGGTATGCCGACAGAATCAGTATCTTCAAATTTTTTCACCAGCCTTTGCATTGAAAAATCAGCAAGTTTGCAATATTTTGTTCTTAATGGTCGACCATTTTCATAATTTCAATAATTCACGCATAAAGTTGTTGTACATCTGTTTACTTGAAAATGTCACGGATACCATTTCTGAAAGATCCTAAGAAAGGGATCTATAAAGTAATTTTTTTCGAGTTTGTCAGTAGTCTCATTTCTTTCAATTCCAGTGTATTCCTATACCCAGGGAGGCTGAAAAATATTTTTTTTTAACAAGCCGCATTCCCTATTCAGCAGGTGTTAACAAATTGAAGCCAAGAAGAGATTTGAACTTTGTTCCCTATTCTGCATTTTTAAAATCTAAATTCTTTGTCGTAACCGACCATCTTCAATGTGTAAATAACTACACCAAATTAAAAAAAAACTGTAAATACTTGTTTCGAAATTTATCCAGCATTTTAAATGAGATATTTCGTATTTTGAAAATCTAAATACGGTATTATAATCACCTGGCTCAAAAACCGTGAGTTTGGATTAGACCTCGACATAATGTCTTTATATAGCACCATTAATATGCGTGCAATCTAGAAACTACACAGGCCCTTAAAACGCACGGTTTTGTGCTATTCGTAAGCCAGAGTCAGAAGCTGCCAAGATGGTTAGGAAAATTGTGTTGACTGGATACGTGAAACCAAGGGAGGCGGAAACGCGAATGAATCCAAAGATAATGGAAATATTTTCTTCTTAAGTTATAGGATATTATACACATACGTATATATATTTGAAAGATATTTTAATAAACTCGTAATTTTTTCTATGCTGGGAGATGGCGCTGATGGTTCTGGTGTTGCATTCAGAATTTTTCACATTTGCAGCTTTTTCCCTATTGTTCTCTCCATCGCCATTTGCCATTGTTTACATTCACTTGGTTTCGATTAGAATTGCAAGTGGCATATCATTTTTTTCTTTCACTACCAATTTTAGGAGTACACAGGACCAAGCAAAACAAAAACAGTTACAACAGTCCCAGAGTGCCAATCCACTTGGGTACATTTTTCGCGGTAGTTGAGCAACAATTCGGTTTTTACAAAATGAAAGCAGCACGCGTGTATGTACACATGAATACAATAGAACTTATAGGTACCTATATACATAAGTGTGCGTGTATATACCACATTTACAAATAATTTGGCTATTACGAGATAAGAAAATGTATTTACCGATCTGAATAAGTAGTGCAAGGTAAAAATGCAAATGGACGTCTTTCTATTTTAAACTGGAGTGCCAGGTCTATGATTGAAAGCTGATTTAAAAATTGCAAGCTGCAAACATTGATGATTTACCTAAAAATATGGCTCTATTTAGGTGCAAAATAAAGTCTTTGAAACATTTACAATTTTGTTTTTTAACCCTAGTTTACTAATGCCTATTTATATTTTAAAATGCTAATTCTTCTTTTAATATATCCGTACAATAATAAAATACAAATTTTTCCTTTCCATAAACTCTTTTAATTCTAAAAATACATTTTTAACAAATACACAACAAGGATTTTTTTGTTTTTTTGATGTGAAACATCTATAGGCTCACTTGTAAACCGAATCGTTGGCGTGGCGACGCTTGCCGTGTGTAGTAGAATTTATGTGTAGTAGTATGAGAAGTGCTAAGCCAATTTCAAAGGAACAACTCGCAAATGATGTGGATTAAAGTGTGTTAGTATGTGTGCCATGTTAGAGAGACAAATGTAGAGTTGCTAAAGGGCGGGAAGTTGGATGCTCGTGAGTGCCTAGTAAATGTTAGTGCGTTATGTGTTTTTTTGAATGTGTTCGGTAATTTGCTATGTAGATAATAGGAATTCGATTACAGAGAATTCATGGGAAACTGGAAGGCTGGCTAGAGTGGGCACCTTTGAGTCGCGCTCTCTGTGCGAAGAAATGACGAAGGTCAGTGTTAGAGTTGAAAAATATCAAAAGGTAACAGAAAGCAGAGCCACAGCAGAAAGAAGTTTCATTACTCAATTATTTAAACCAAGTGGAACTATTTTGCAATGCCAAATTTATTGCTTTATTAATTCGAAATGAAAAGTGCAAACTTATTTAATAGCAAATTCGAGATATGCCAGCTCGTAATGAGCAAAAGTTGAAATTGAATAAAAAGTTTAAGCCTATGGAGGAAGCATATTTTAAAAACACATTTTGATTATCATACAAAGTGACACAAAATTAATCATGTTATCGGATTATTTATATTTTTTACAAATAGTGCAGCACGTCAATCATGTATAAAAACAGACAAGCAATGGCGGGCGTAAAGGTCAAAAGTCATCAATCAATATAATATCTTTATTTATTATTTTTTTAATTTTATTTAACAGTTTTCAAATACAAATCTGAATGATTAATTTTGCGCCACCTGAAAATTCAAAAATTCCATCACTCAAAATCATTTTTTTATTTAATACTTTTTTAATTTTATTTAATAATTTTCAAATACAAAACTGGATGATTAATTTTGCGCCACCAGAAACGTCAAAAAATTTCATCACTTAAAGTCATTTTTTTATTTAATTTTTTTTTTTTAATTTTATTTAATAATTTTCAAATACAAAACTGGATGATTAATTATGCGCCACCTGAAAATTCAAAAAATTTCATCACTCAAAGTCATTTTTTTATTTAATTTTTTTTAATTTTACGTGATAATTTTCAAATACAATACAAAACTGGATGATTAATTTTGCGCCACCTGAAAACTCAAAAAAATTCAGCACTCAAAGCACACTTCAAAAAGAATTTCAATTGCAAATCAACAACAATCCGAGAGAATCTACTACAAAATATGGAACAACAATTGATGCTGTATTTGTGAGATATCTTGATGATATTTCACCCAACGCTTTTGTAACGTATGTACTTTAGTTATCATCGACCAATCGTCACAGTAATACCGGCAGAGGAAACATTGAATATAACTATTACTGAAGTCACAGATGAAAATATTTAAATAGTGAAAATATTTAATAAATGTAAATAAATGTTTATTAAATAAAGTTACCATTTTCTGTAAGAAATTCGTAATACTTCATTTTTTCATTACGCTATATTTAATTCCTGTAATAATATTATATTTTATGCATATTACTTGTACACACACGATGTTTCACATCTGCCAGGCGTCCCATGACGGCTCACATTTTTTTTTTTTGAGATCAAGAAAAAAAACTTAATAAATACATGAATAACATAATGAAATAACATAAATGAATATCATTAAAAAAAAAACATTAATTCAAAACAAGATAAAATAAATAAGAAAAAAATTTGTTTGCACTTGCCGCATATCGATTTGCACTTATCCGCAAATCGTCCTCTTTTTATTGGCCACACGTGCAGTTGGGTTGATATCTGCCGAAATATCATTTTTGGGTGTTATGCTTCCTCTTGTACTCCTAGTTGTGAGTCTTAAGTTTCTAAATTCCACACGTTTATACTATATAACGAAGGCAGGATTAGTTTGGTATGTAGCTCTCTGATTTAATATTTTCGAATGAGCGATTTTTTTTCATTGTGATTATTATGGCAATAAATTGCGTAATGGTTTGTTGCTCCCATATTCACAATTCCACAAAAAATATACACATAGGTCATCTATGTATTGGTCTTTCGGCTGCATGTCATTATTTGGAACATTTCAGCGAATGTATCCCCAGTTCCTTTCGACAGATTGTAAAACTTCATCAAGTGTAGTTTTTCTATTTTGCTGTTAATAGTGCTTCTGAGCAGGAAACTTCAAATGATAGAAACAATTTTTTCTAAAAGCGCTCGCTCCTTGGCAAGCATTGGCAAGTCTCCAGAAGTATTTCTGCCAGGAAAAATCTCCTCATAAAAAAACCATCATTTGTTCGGAGACAGCGTAAAACTGTTTCCAGACTTATTCTGGGATGTTAAGCCAGACTTATTCTGGGATACGGTTATTTTCTCTGATAAGAGTAAATATAACCTATTTGGGTCTGACGGAAAGGTTTGCGTGTGGAAACCAAATACGGAGCTCCAAACTCAAAATTTACGTGGTACTGTAAAGCACGGCGGTGGTCATGTGATGGTTTGGGGGTGCATATCGGCAGCAGGAGTTGGAAGCTTGCACTTCATTGAAGGGAATATGGACAAAATTCAATACCTAAATATTTTGAAAGCAAATTTACTTCAGAGTGCTAAAGCTCATACAGCTCATCGTTCCATCGCCTGCGATATTCGCCGTTGCCAACGTGCAAAGGTCCAAAAATCTTCACAATTTTTCTATCAAATACTCCAAGCGTCGTTTTATCGGATGTTGTCATCGTCCAAGCTTCTGCGCCATACGTTAGGGCGGGCATGATGAGAGCCTTGTAGAGTGTTAGTTTTGATCGTCGAGAGAGGACTTTACATCTTAATTGCCAACTTAGCCAAAGTAGCACTTGTTGGCAAGAGAGATTCTAAGTTGGATTTCAAGACTGACAGTGGTATCGGTGTTAATGCTCGTTCCTAAATATACGAAGTCTTTTACAACCTCGAAATCATAGCTGTCAACAGTGACGTGGGTGCCGAAGCGCGAGTGCGCCGACTTCGTTTTGTCCTCGTTCACCACCAGACCCATTCGCTTTGTCTCTTTATCTTATTTGGAGAAGGCAGAACTAACAACGCGGTTGTTAAGGCCGATGATGTCAATATATGTGATAAGGTCCAATCAGTTGGTTGACGGTGGGCTTCAGCCTTTCACACAATACGCTCGCTAGAACCTTATAGGCAATATTTGGAATACTAATCGCGCGGTAATTGGCACAGATTGCAGGATCACCCTTCTTATGGATTGGGCAGAGCACACTTAAATTCCAATCGGCAGGCATGCTTTCATCCGACCATATTTTGCATAGGAGCTGATGCATGCACCTTACCAGCTCCTCGCCGCCATGTTTGAATAGCTCAGCTGGCAGTCCGTCCACGCCCGCGGCTTTGTTGTTCTTTAGCCGCGTTATCGCTATTCTCACCTCGTTATGGTCGGGTAGCGGAACGACAATTCCGTCGTCAAAAATTGGGGTATCGGAATCTTCTCATTCTCTGTGACATGCGCAGCTATCACTGTTTAACAGGTTCAAGAGGTGTACCCTCCATAATTTAAGATTGCTCTGGATGTCCGTCACCAGATCGCCGTCTTTGTTCTTACAGGAAAACGCCCCGGTCTTAAAACCTTCTGTAAGCCGCCGAACTCTCTGGTAGAATTTTCGGGCGTTGTTCCTGTTGGCCAGCATCTCAAGCTCTTCTCTCTCACGTATTTCAGCCTCTCGTTTCTTCTGTCGGGTAATACGTCTCTCTTCCTTTCTTAGCTCTCGGTAGCGAACACACATGGTTCGCGTTGCGCCCGTTCGCAGCGTAACTCTATAGGCAGCATCTTTTCTTTCTGCGGCGGTAGGTAGAAAACGAGAAATGTTGCTCCATTGCTCGTGCATGCCTGTTTGTTGGGCAGTACTCTCTGAGAACAGAAGTGATAGTCGAATGGCGAATCTTCTGGCTGTCGGTTGTGATTGCAGTTTTTCGATGTCGAACATTCTTTGCGTAGTTAAATGTATGATACGTTTTTTGCTGCACAGAAGCATGCGCGTAGATGGGCTGCAACAAGGTAATGATCCGAGTCGATGTTGGGTCCTCGGATCGTACGTACATCGTACTAGAAGCGTGTCTTCCATCTATCACAACATGATAGATTTGGTTTTGCGTTTTCCGATCAGGAGCCAGCAACGTTGCTTGGTGAATTTTCTTCTGCTGGAATCTGGTACTGCAGACGACCATGTTTCGGGCCCCGGCAAAGTCGATCAGTCTCTGTCCGTTACCGGATGTTTCGTTGTGCAGGCTGAATTTTCTGACTGTGGGAGCAAAAAATCCCTCCTTGCCTATCCTGGCGCTGAAGACACCAAGTACGATTTTTGTGTCGTGGCGGCGGCAGCGCTCATAGGAACCTTCCAGGCGCTCATAGAAGGAATCTTCGGTCGCATCGTCCTTCTCTTACCTCGGGGTGTGGGCGCAAATGAGCGAGATGTTAAAAAATCGTGCTTCGTGTGACGAAGTCGCTCTCCCACAACAAATCCGACACCAGATTCGCGCTCGCAAGGCTCTACGCTTTTCTTGCCTTGTCCCGTTCATCGCAGCCTTTACTCTCACGGGACATCAACCAGCCGGGCAGAGGCACCTTCTTCATTAAGGAACCGGACATTCCAGGTGCATGCCCTAAAATCGTAGTCCTTATTTCGTTTGCAGGGGCCGTCATCATTGTAGGGAGTTCTCATCCGAGGCTTTATGCATGTCTTCACTGGGGGGATTTTTAAGTGGCGGGTCCCAAACCCAGCGCACAACCAGCTATCCTGGAATGCTTCGCCTTCTCACGTTAGCTCCCTCCCGAACGGGTGTTCGGAAGCTACCCAGAGGATATGTGGGCTAATCCCGGCCGGTGTGAGCTGCTTGAACCATATGCAGAAGAATCGTCCTGACCATTCCCAAGTGAATGGCGATCAGTAACTTTCCGGACTTGCGTGGACTTCTACATATGGAACCGTCCTCCATCCTCTTATTACTTATTATAAAATGTAATATCGAATTAAGAATACGTATTGTTGCCATACTTTTTTGAAACCTCAAAAATTGTCGTTTACGGATTTTCTCCAACTGTTTATTACTAGCAGCCAATAGCGCAATTAAATTAGCTATTCCTTCTCCTTGTATTTTCTTCATATCGTTGATAATAATTAAACAAACAAAATACCGAAATATTCCACCAAAATAATATGACGAAAAACCTTTCACAATAGTGTTGACAGCTGATTGTCAATTTTGCAAGTAATCTGCCAAATGTAAACGGGTAGATTAATTCTGTGGATTTATTGGTAATTAATGCATATGTGAACGTACTTTTAGGCAAGTAAAATTAGATTTCTCAAGATAATATCACAGTTTCTCCCGGTTGGAAAAACACTGAAAAACCAAATATTAATTAACAATACGTATTATTCACGTAATACTTATTTATTTACATATAGAAGCAATATTAAATAAATCTGATTTCTATGAATCCTTTGCTCCCTGTGCTCGCTCTGCTCTGTACAAAAAAATCGATTGTTGCATATTGAAGCAAACGAAAATGTTTTGCAAATCTGGTAGCACCATCTATAAAACAGATGTTTAGTTCTTGGTTGCTCTTGTGTATTTTCATATTTCGCCTGAAGCATCAACAAATCTAATATTGTTTTTGAAATTTGTATATGTTTCAAGCTTTAAAGCTTATATGGAAATTGGCGGAGCTTTCCATTGCTGCCACGATATATTTGCTTATAATGTCTAGGTGCATGGACCGAATTTAAAAATTATAACAAGCAAATGTAGTCACTATATCAGCCTTTTGATTTATAGTAATTTTCATAAATTACAATTAAAAGTTAATAGCAATATTTAACGTTAAAAATATTTTTTTTTTGCATGAGCTTGAAAAATGCCCTATTACCGACGCTTATTTCACTTAAATACAAACACAGAAAAGTAACGAAATCCACTTATAAACATTCTTTATTAAATGAAGATTCGATTTAAAGCTATCTTTACTAAATAATACTCCAAATTCTATTAAAATTCTATATTACAAATGTTCTTCTAAACGTTTGTGCAGAATAAATGTGAGGAGCGAACTGTCAAACGAACGATGAGAGAGAGAAAAACAAAGCGAAATAAGAAAAACCCAGTCAACAAAAGGGAACAATTCTTTTGTTATTTATAGAGGCGCTTTTTTGATTACGAATATATTTATTTATATATATATACACATATATATATTTATTTAACAAAATTTTTACAAATACTGAAAATTTGGAATAAAAAACGCGCGATTTCAAAATCGAAATCAAAATGAATGTTTACAAGAAGTGGCATTGAAATATAAAGTACATATCTTTGAAGACTCTGCATTTGATTCAGCACTTCAGCTGGGGTGATGAGTATATCTTGAAAAAGGCTACATAACTGAAAAATTTGTTAGGTCTAGAAGAATTCATACCATGTAAAACTTGGTTAAAGAATCTGCAACTCAATGTTTATAGACCACCGAGTATTACAAAACATAACGAAGCTACTGACCTGGAAAGTATTTTGAATGATTTAAAATGGGACCTTGCGCCGCGGATTTATAACAGGTTTTCGAAATTAAAGAATGCAGCAAATATCCAATGCGGGAAAAGGTATGCTGAAAACTTAATTGCAGAGGAATCCAGAAAAGTATACGGACCTCCGAAAGCGAAGGAATGCAAGTCAGCTGAAGGTGCTTCTGAAAAGTCAGAGTCCACGAATGTTACCATCAAAGATGAACTGACGATTAAAGTCGAACCGAATTGTGAAAATGATTTTGAAATGATAACGATAAAAAGCGAAGAGGATGGTGAAGTTACAGACCCGCAACTAATTATAATCACCCATTAGGCAGAGACATTGCATGACGGCTGTCTGAACACTTTTACGATAACAGAATTTGACGCTGACACGGAAGAGCCAATTTGCTAAGAAGGAACTTTGGCAGGTGAGAAAATATGTATTAAGCACGAATGTTTCGCGTACAGGAAGTAAGCACAAGGAAACAAAAATGCACTGTGTGAGCATTAAGCACGAATCGTTTTTGTCTATTATATCAATCGAAGTAAATGTAAAAAGTCCAAATGTGGACGGAAAAGCGTTATTGATCATATAATATCACATATCAATTATAAATTTACTAGCAGAGGAAGCAATCAAGGGAACTGTGAATCGAAGTCAAACATTCTGATGAGTTTAAAACTGGATGTTTTTGTATTTATAACAAAATATATAAAAAAATTTGAGGAAAACGTCTTTATTTCAATTACACATGTGATAGTATATGTATGTATGTACATAGGTACATAAGTAAGGAGCAAAAGTTACCGCTGGAAACAATGATAAACTTATGCTAAAAATAAAGTTAAACCCCGGTTAAATTGTATTTTTCTTCGGGAAGCGTACAATATCCATGTTAAATTTAATGAAGCATTCAAAATCTTTATGTGTAAACAGATTAATAACAGTGGACGCCGTAAACACTATCCCCTGTCAGCTGTTACGATCAAACTAAGGAGAATACCATGTAAATGAAAAATTCCTTCCTTCCGTATCGTAGATTTTATTTCACGATTTTTAAAAAAACCCCGTAATACCCTGTCAGCTGATTGCTCTCTCACCACACAGTGTTGCCAAGCAGTACATTTCGAAATCATTTACAAAATAAACTTAGAAAAATGATAATTTTTGTTAAAATAGCTTAAAAATACTGTCGAATAATGTTAATTATAGATAAATGAACTATTTGCATTTCTTGGTTTTTGGATTTGGTTTATTAAACAATGAAAAATTGTCAATGGCAACATTGTGTAGATACAACCAAACACATACACACACAAATCGATTTATTGTGTAAATATGTAATTAAAGGAACGCAGTTGTTCTCGGGGGTGAGTTTTTGTGCACGGTAAGGGACTGCGGTAAGGGTCTGCGTACGTTTTTCACTGTTTTCAGGATGGGCAAAAAAGGTAATGCTTATACCATATACATAATTAGCTTTAATTGTGAATGAATTCCACTCGGAGATTCGCCGACATTTATTTAAATACTTAAAGGTGGGAAACTCGGCTATCGCCCCTTTTATGTACTTAGCCTTTACGATTGATATACAGTATTGGTCAATATCAAAGCACCCCCTTACAAGATTTCCATAGTACTTGAAAATGAAATGGTCAAAACAAAATCACCCTTTCCTTAAAAGTCAGTTATTTACGTTTACTGATCAGTATTTTTTTTTGTGCTATATCACTCATTTATTCTGACTTCCCACATCTCTTAGGGATAGAATAAATTATACAATACAGTGTTTCTTTGTTGAACAATTTGCTCTGTTAATTTTGAAATTTACAATCTCCTATAAGTTTTTAATCGGTGGATTGGGCGATCTAATCTAAGACCTCTATAACATTTTGCTGTAACCGCTTTTTACAGTGACTAGAAATATATGAAGGATCGTTATTCTGCTTGAAGCTCGATTTAAATGGCAATTTTTCTTCGGCAACATTGCATCTTTTAAAATGGACGTAAACATGAAGTGATCCATTACATCCTTAATTCGGTGAATAAGATCGATTCCTTGTTCAGAGAAACATCCCCAGACCAAAGTATTTTCCCCACCATACTAATTGCGACACTATACCTAGGATTTAATGGTTGTTGTTATGGTAAGGTACGGTACACGGTTGGGGGGGAAAAAAGTTATTCCGGTAAAGTCGAACCGCTTGCCATGGGAATGTTGTTTTTGTGGTCGTCTTACCCGCTCTTACTATCTGAATCTTTTATATTATGTTTGGCTTCATCGGGGATCATCACAGTTCTCCATTCTGAACTGTCCACTTAAGATGGTATTCGACAAACTCAAGTTTTGATTTCTTGTTTTTGGACAAAATAAATAACTTTCTCGCTCGTCGTTGACTGAACAGTCTGGCCTCCACTGTTCTTAGCATTATTAGAAAACTTGCAAGGGAGTATATTAGTTTTGACCAATACTGTATAAATCAACTTAAAAAATTATATTACCATTTTGGCATCTTTACGAAATACATAAAATAATTGTTGCACCTTTTGGAAACTATTTAATGAATCAGTTAAATAATTCTTTTAATTAAATATATTATGTGAGGTACTTTAATTAAATATATCCCGCCTCTTCAAGCGAATCATTTAGAAATAAAATACATTTGTACAATTGTCAAATATACGCATAACTTTCGCGTATGCAACCCTGTAGTGAGTTTCGTTAATATTCTTTATTATGGATAAGTTAGCAAGAAGAAGACATGTGCAGGGTTATATCGCATTTCGATGGAATTAAATTTCTAAATATTTATAATATAGCTAAAAATGCCTTTTTCGCCTGGAAAGTTATCAAATAACTCTTGTTGTCTAAAAACAAAAAGGTAATTGTTTAGAAGAGCGGCCCTTCAGAAAATCAATATTTTTGTAAAATTTTTTCAATGATATCAATAAAATGTATTGTAAAAGAGTGTTTAAGATCGGGGGAACTATACTTTTATGTAGGATTTACTGTTAATATGAATATCAAATCCGGCGGGCGACACAACAAGAATTACCGCTTGAACATTATATAAGTGTTTTGAAATGTTGTCCAACTCCGGCTACGCAATGCACAGTATTTTTGCGTAGAACTCCTTTTCGCGTGGGCGGCCTTCGGCCGCGCTTCAAAAAATAACCCTCATCAGTCCAACTCCGGCTACGCAATCCACAGTATTTTTGCGTAGAACTGCTTTTCGCGTGGGCGGCCTTCGGCCGCGCTTCAAAAAATAACCCTCATCAGTCCAACTCCGGCTACGCAATCCACAGTATTTTTGCGTAGAACTGCTTTTCGCGTGGGCGGCCTTCGGCCGCGCTTCAAAAAAATAACCCTCATCAGTCCAACTCCGGCTACGCAATCCACAGTATTTTTGCGTAGAACTCCTTTTCGCGTGGGCGGCCTTCGGCCGCGCTTCAAAAAAATAACCCTCATCAGTCCAACTCCGGCTACGCAATCCACAATATTTTTGCGTAGAACTCCTTAAACACTCTTTTACAATACATTTTATTGATATCATTGAAAAAATTTTACAAAAATATTGATTTTCTGAAGGGCCGCCGGATTTGATATTCATATTAACAGTAAATCCTACATAAAAGTATAGTTCCCCCGATCTTAAACACTCTTTTACAATACATTTTATTGATATCATTGAAAAAATTTTACAAAAATATTGATTTTCTGAAGGGCCGCTCTTCTAAACAATTACCAACAAAAATTTTGGGCATTGTCTTTGCTTCTGCGATTAAATTTTGAAGTCAAAATCTCACCTAATTCTTCCGGAATTCTGGGCATATGCATCCCTGCTTGAGGTGCTAGACAATCAGCTGAATTTTCGTTTAGTTCGCTTTATTTGCAATTTTTGTTTTGTTGCTGCCTTTTCAATCGAACTTAAGCAAGTGGCATATAAAAACGCGTATGACTTCTGACAGCATTGTGTGGCGATAAAGAAATTTTTTGTGGTTGCGCATGGAAATTTCATAGCGTTACGTATGCATATTTAAAGAATTTCACTTTTAGCAATTAATTTTTTTGTTCGAATTTTGAATTTGAATTGCATGTACAACTTAGCGGAAGTTGGGCGACGCAACGGACATTGTGCAAGCGCAACGGGTGCATTTTTAAATACTTGGTGAGTATGCAGATAATTGCAAGCGTTTAAATACAATTATTTTTTAATTTATTTTATCATTTTTTTTAACAATTTTAGAAAATAGTCTATATGATCAATAACATGCTACCAGCCGGCGCCACCGTCAACGGGTCGACAATGGTTATGACACAATTGGCGACCTCCGCAGGCCCACCAACACATTCGCAGCCGTCGTTTGCCAGAGGTGGGATAAATGCTGTAACGCCGCAAGCAACTCAAGTTCGTATAGCGGAACCGTTACATATACAACGCTTGGAGGCGGCACTAAATATGCGACCTTTCATGGAATATGCGAGGCATGTACTCTCGCAGCCACTGAGCAGTGGCGATGATTCAAACGCGACGGAGGAAGACGAAGTAAAGGTTGGTGGTGTCACAGACAATTCAGATAATGAGGAAGGCAGTGGTCGGAAAAAGCGGACGCGGTTACTTGGGACCAAGGAAGGTATTGTGTTAATAAATAAAAAAAGACTGCTATGCTAAAGTATTATTTGACATTCTAGAGCGTCAAAGTGTCAAGATGCAGCTGTTCAATTTTAACGATTTGACCAATGATCGCGAGTGGCTGTATGAAGTGCTGCTCAGCGACACTGATACTGAGACGGAAATAAGCGATGAGGATGATTATATTAAAGAACTACTTAAAACACATATGCTAGAACAGAGGCATCGAGAAAATTTTTATAAAAAAACAACAGTAAGAATAGTTATATGATTTTACTATATTTCATCTAATTGCAACTACGTTTCTTTTAGAATAACCAATATGCTTACTACGGAGCTGGTATGCTCTCCAATCATGATATGTTTCCCGAACATCAACAGTCTATTGTTGGCGTCCGTAAGCGGAGGCGACGCACTAAGAAAGATAAGCCTGTAAAACCACCCAAGTTGCCAAAAGAGCCAAAGATGCGTAAGCCGCGCAAGTCTAAGTTGGATCAACCTGAGCCAGGTGAAATACTACCTTCTGAGTTGAACAACTATGTGCTTGGCGATACTTCAGCTGTTAATGACGAAGACGATAATATTTCCGTTGAGATGGACAGTACCTTAGATGCAAATCAGTCGCCAATAGCACCAAATGGGGTGCCACACAGCGGCCGAGGCCGACGACGCAAAAGTCAACAGCAACGTACACCCGAGGTAATGGCAGCGCGCCGTCGACGTGTTTGGCAATTGATGGCGAAGAAGGAACTTGGCCGTTGCCAACGCGCTAAGGCGAATAATCATAAAGAGGTGGTGCAAAATTGCAAACGTGTGGCCACTATGTGCTCAAAAGTCGTACGACAACGCGCTATGGTATCGCAGAAAGTGATGAAGGAGACAATATGGCGTGCTAAACGTTTGACTCGTGAGATGATGGGCTATTGGAAGCGTTATGAGCGTGTAGAACGTGACACTCGTCGACGGATGGAGCGCGAAGCTGAAGAACAACGCAAAATGGATGTGGAGATCATTGAAGCGAAGCGACAGCAACGTAAATTGAATTTTCTGATTACACAAACAGAATTGTATGCGCATTTTATGTCTAAAAAGCTGGGACAAGGCACCGAAGAGGAACAGTTGCGCATATTAAATCAACTGGATGAAGAGATAAATCCCCGACTGGCAGCTTATGATGATTACGACGCCGAACATTATAAGTCGCTGGCGCAAAAAAATGCCGAGCTTGCGTTCTCTGCAGATCGGGATAAAACGCGCCGATTTGATGTCGTGGCGCACGTAAAGCAGGAAAAGCAGGAACTGTTAGAAGAACAAATGGAAGAGATCAAGAAGGAGGAGGATGATGCAGAGATGACTTCGTTTGTAAGGCCAGCTAAAGCGGATGTGCCACAGCCGGAAATGTTCAAAGGCACTCTGAAGACGTATCAGCTAAAGGGTAAGTTGGTAATATTTATTTATGATAAGAATGTTGAAAATATTACTATATTTTAGGTGTCACTTGGCTCGCAAACCTCTACGACCAGGGCATTAGCGGCATACTGGCTGACGAGATGGGTCTTGGCAAAACTGTACAGTCGATCGCATTTCTCTGTCACATCGCTGAACGTTATGGTGTGTGGGGGCCTTTTTTGGTTATCTCACCCGCCTCAACGTTACATAATTGGCAACAAGAAATGCAACGCTTTGTACCCGATTTTAATGTAGTACCTTATTGGGGTTCGCCAAATGAACGCAAAATTCTACGCCAATTTTGGGAACAAAAGGATTTGCATACACGTGAGGCTAGCTTTCATGTGGTGATCACTTCGTACCAGCTTATTGTATCCGATTACAAGTACTTTAATCGCATCAAATGGCAGTATATGGTATTAGATGAGGCGCAGGCCATTAAGAGCGCCTCTTCGATGCGTTGGAAACTACTGCTCGGGTTCAATTGCCGAAATCGACTTCTGCTCAGTGGCACGCCCATTCAAAACAGCATGGCAGAATTATGGGCGCTTTTGCACTTTATCATGCCAACACTTTTCGACTCGCATGATGAATTCAATGAATGGTTCTCGAAGGATATTGAATCACATGCTGAAAATAAGACGGGCATCGATGAAAAACAAATATCACGCCTACATATGATACTAAAGCCGTTCATGTTGCGCCGCATCAAAAAGGATGTGGAAAATGAATTGTCCGATAAGATTGAGATTATGGTATATTGCCCACTCACCATACGCCAAAAATTGCTCTACATGGCGTTGAAGAAGAAAATACGTATTGAGGATTTATTGCATTTTACGGGCGCTGGAGCGGGCAGTGCCGGCGATGGCCATCATTTTGATAAGAACTTCACATCGAATCTCATGAATTTGGTAATGCAGTTCCGGAAAGTGTGTAATCATCCAGAACTCTTCGAGCGGCGTGATGCTAAAAGTCCTTTCGCCATGCGTTGTGAGGAATACGTGCTGCCACGTCTGGTGTATGATGAGTGTATGTTGCGTCGTGCCATACCAAGCAAACGTCATTTGCTCTATAATAGGTAGACTGTTCGCTTTCTTGCGGAATTTTTTATATTTTTTTCTGCATTCATTTTCAGGTTTTCCATTTTCAAAGCAGCTAACATACAGCAGTCGCTCTTCAGTGAACCCTGCGTCACCAAAGCTCAAAAATCCAACGGAAACTATGCACGTTACGTAGACTTAAATGTCAGCGGCGATTGCTGTTTTAGCTTTATGCGACTCTGCGATCTTTCACCGAGCGATATGGAAAATGTCACTATTAACGGGTTGATTACCTAGTAAGCTCACGACAACTACTTGCCACCGAAAGATTTGTATAAATTTATTGCTCCCTAACACTTTTCAGCATTTTACACTATCGGCGCAGACTGATCCAATATGCTTTACTGGCATACCGTCGCCAATGGTGGCCGCATTATAGAGCCACACGCTTCCAATTGCTTGAGGTATTGCTTGAGAATACGCTACACCGCAGCTTTATAATGGAACAGAGTGTGCTACGTAATTTTCTCTTCACTGGTGTAGTGAGTATAATGAAACTTCTTTATTAAACAAAAAAAATGCGAAACCACTAATATTCCATATCCATAGACTACCCAAAATAGCACTGTTTACTCCTTCGGCAAATACAAAAGCGTTAACATTCAGGAAACCATTGAACATCGTGTCATCCGCAGCAAACATAGTGATTCAACGAAAAAGTCTTGTCTGGAACTGTCTAGTTTTAATGACTCTATCGGTATAAAAATGGAATCGGATTTGGACATAAGCGAGGATGCTTCACAATTGAGTGTGTCGAGCAAGTCACAAAAATCTGTCGCGAAACACAAAGACGATATAGATGCAAATGCCAAGTTGTTGCCTGAATTTCCACATATGCCACGCACGCCTACCGTATACCAATGTGAAGCGCTTGAGATGCCGCGTTTCCTCTATGGACTCAGTCAACGAGTGCAGGCCGTTAAACGACATATGTAGTGAGTAATAAATGAACTGTAATAAAATTTCAATCACGTGAAACTGAAATTGCTTGCAGCTGTGAAAGCCGTGACGCTGCTTGGGCTCACATACGCCACATACAATGCGAAAATCCGACTGGCTTGCAGTTGGTTAACAACGCGCTGGATTTATGTCGCCCACGTTATGGTTGGTCATCAATTGTGGTGCCCGATAAGCAGACACTCGTTTCTGATGCTGGCAAATTAGCTGTGCTAGATAGTTTGCTGACACGTCTCAAAGCGCAGGGGCATCGTGTGCTTATCTATTCACAAATGACGAAAATGATTGACTTGCTGGAGGTGAGTTGAAATGCGTTGGCTATTCGTGAGAGTATTATTCATATTTCCTTTGTTAGGAGTATATGTGGCATCGTAAGCACCGCTACATGCGTTTGGATGGTTCGAGTAAAATTTCAGCACGTCGGGACATGGTCGCCGATTTTCAAACGCGTGAAGATATATTTGTTTTTCTGCTATCAACACGAGCTGGCGGTTTAGGTATAAATTTAACGGCTGCAGATACGGTGAGTGCTGATATTATAAACACAAGTACCTAATTTTTTATACATATATTGATTATATGATAAGTTAGTTAGAATTAAAACTTTAGGAGAAAGTTAAGAAAATTACAGGAAAACACGCTCCAAGGAAGTGACGACGGCAATAGAATATCACTTGAAAAGAGTACAAAAATTAGTTATTCGTTGGGAATTTTTTCGCTATTATTCTGCTTCGGGAATGATTAGGAGAAGCTCAATTTCCCTTTTTTTTGGCTTATCCTCGAAGCCAATCCATCAAACAAAGTAAGTCAATAGGCTGATTCTCTATGTAAGGTTCACAGATTGAACGAATTGTAAAGTGCAGGGTACGATACTCTCAGTTGAGGAGCTCAGTAGGATGCTCAGCGAGTAATTACTCCTAGGATGCTCCCGCAGGAGCTATCCCTGTAGGCACTTTCTGCAGGCTGAGCCACTCCCATACACGCCAGGGGATACCTCTCTGAATATATTGACAAGATCTAGAACTATAAGCGACATCTCCTGGAGCCAACAGTTTACAGACATGCCGTAAACGGCATTCATCGGGAAACTCTTACCATCACCCATCGCAAACGAAGAGCACCAGCTGCCTCGTGAGATCGGCGTACTTCTGCCACGATTACAAGTTAAACTCTGACCTATCCAGATTCCACCTAACATACTAAACATGTACACGGCATGTGAAGATATCCAGCAACCACCTATTCATGTGCCCCCTTAAACCCTATCACCTCTGGACCTAGACAGTTGGAGGAAACCTGGTTGCAAAAGGAGGAAATCTGGTTGCCATGTAAAGGAGCGCAAATTCGGTGTCGGATTTGTTGTGAGTGAGAGACTTCGTCGTCAAGTACTGTCGTTCACTCCAGTGGACGAGCGTCTCGCAATAATCCACATCAAAGCTCGTTTTTTTAACATCTCGCTAATTTGCGCCCACGCCCCGACGGAAGAGAAAGACGATGCGACCAAAGATTTATTCTATGAAACCTTGCGGGCGAGGGAATTTTTAGTCCCACAGTTGGAAAATTCAGACTACACAACGAAACATCCGGTAACGGACAGACTGATCGACTTCGCCGGGGCCCGAAATATGGTAGTCTGCAGCACCAGATTCCAGCATAAAAAGATATACCAAGCTACCTGGCTGTCTCGTTCCAGATCGATCATGTTGTCATAGATGGAAGACACGCTTCTAGTGTATTAGATGTACGTACGATCCGAGGACCCAACATCGACTCGGATCATTACCTTGTTGCAGCCAAACTGCACACACGCCTCTGTGCAGCAAAAAACGTACATTTACCTACGCAAAGAATGTTCAACATCGAAAAGTTGCAATCGCAACAGACAGCTAGAAGATTCGCCGCCCGACTCTCACTCCTGCTCTGGCCAACAAATCGGCAGGCACGAGCAATGGAGCAACATTTCTCGTTCCCGCCGAAGAAGAAATCGGATTCCGGCGAGCCCGAGTTAGTACGACGAAGAGTGTCATGCTGTCGCAGAAAGAAAGAATGCTGCCTATAGAGCCACGCTGCGATCGAGCGCAACGCGAGCCATGTGGGATCGCTACAGAGAGCTAAGAAAGGAAGATAGACGAATTATCCGAAAGAAGAAACAAGAGGCCGATATATGTGAGAGCGAGGAGCTTGAGATGCTGGCCAACAGGAACAACGCCCGAATATTCTACCAGAAAGATCGGCAGCTTACAGAAGGTTTTAAGATCGGGGCGTTTTCCTGTAAGAAGAAAGACGGCGATCTGGTGACTGACATCCAGAGCAATCTTAAATTATGGAGGGAACACTTCTCGAACCAGTTAAACAGTGATAGCTTCGCATGTCACAGAGAATGTGAAGATCCCGATACCCCAATTGTTGACGACGGAATTGTCGTTCCGCTACCCGACCATAACGAGGTGAGAATAGCGATAAGGCGGCTGAAGAACATCAAAGGCGCAGGTGTCGACGGACTGCCGGCTGAGCTATTCAAACATGGCGGCGAGGAGCTGGTAAGGAGCATGCATCAGCTTCTATGCAAAATATGGTCGGATGAAAGCATGCCTGCCGATTGGAATTTAAGTGTGCTCTGCCCAATCCATAAGAAGGGCGATCCTGCAATTTGTGCCAATTACCGCGGGATTAGTCTTCTAAATATCACCTTTAAGGTTCTAGCGAGCGTGTTGTGTGAAAGGCTGAAGCCCACCGTCAATCAACTGATTGGACCTTATCAGTGTGGCTTTAGACCTGGAAAGTCTACCATCGACCAAATATTTACAATACGCCAAATCTTGGAAAAGACCCATGAAAGGAGAATCGACACACACCATCTTTTCGTCGATTTCAAAGCTGCATTCGACAGCACGAAAAGGAGTTATCTGTATGCCGCGATGCCTGAATTTGTTATCCCCGCAAAACTAATACGGCTTTGCAAGATGACGTTGCTCAACACCAGCAGCGCCGTCAGAATTGGGAAGGATCTCCTCTTTAAGACAGGGTGACTCCCTGTCGTGTGACTTCTTTAACCTGATGTTGGAGAGGATTGTACGAGCCGCAGAACTTAATCGCTCAGGCACAATATTTTATAAGAGCGTACAATTGTTGGCGTATGCTGATAATATTGACATCATCGGCCTTAACAACCGCGTTGTTAGTTCTGCCTTCACCAAATTGGATAAAGAGACAAAGCGAATGGGTCTGGTGTTGAACGAGGACAAAACGAAGTATCTCCTGTCTTCAAACAAACAGTCAACGCACTTGCGTATCAGCACCCACGTCACTGTTGACAGTTATAATTTCGAGGTGAGCAGTAAAGTCCTCTCTCGACGAACAAACGTGTGGCGGAGAAGCTCGGCAACGGCGAATATCGCAGGTAATGGAACGACGCAGCGAATAAAGATCCAGCTGCTACGTTGGCTGGGTCATGTCGTCCGAATAGATACAAACGCTCCGGTTTTGAAAGTATTCGATGCGGTACCAGCTATGTGGTAGTTGAGGCAGAGGAAGGCCTCCTTTGCGTTAGAAAGATCAGGTGGAGAAGGACTTGACTTCACTTGGTACATATGTCCAACTGGCGCCGGTTAGCACGAGAAAGAAACGACTGGCGCGCTTTTTTAAAATCGGCCAAAATCGCGTAAGCGGTTATCGCGCCAATTAAGAAGAAGAATATCGCTCTTTAACGGATTGGGAGTTAAGCTCAAAAAAGTAGATAATCTAGTTATACGTGAACCTATTATACGAGTTTCTGCTACTTATGTATATGGTGAACTGATTTTCAAAAATCAGCGACGGAATTTTACTGAATTGTTGTTCAAGCAAAGTCTCAGATTTTTTTTATAAAAAAAATGAAGTTCCTGTAGCAAAAAAAAAAATTGGGTGTAAAATTTTGTCTTTACCAAATATCAAAAAAGTACATGTGACAAAAGCGAATTTTTGCCGACCAGTGTAATTTTCTACTTTGACAAAAAAAATAAAAACGTCAAAATAAGTAAAAGTAAAATTTGTGATTTTCAAAATATTGTGTGCGATTTTTTAAATTTTGAATTACACAAAATCCAATATATGTATCTTTAAATTCAAAATTATTAATATGCGCTCCATGCGAACGGAGAGTAAAGATGAAAATCTGGACGTAGAACAACCATCGACTAGTCGCTATTCGCCTAAATGCCCCGTCGAAGTGGCAGCTGTCTCTCCAAAAGGGTCAGCGTATCGAAATTTGGCCCAGCGGGTGCTTCAAGCACCACTTCAATGCCGCTTGGCACACAAGTTACGTCTCGCCGTGTTTGAAGGCAATTCGCCCAATCCTCGTCACAACAGAAAACTCAAATTGGCTATTCGACGGGTTACCGAACAAGGCCTTTCCATGGACATGGTGCAACAAATTATCAATAGATTTGCCGAAACCCGCGAAATGCTACATCGTCAAATATTGCAAATTCGTTATAACCGCAAAATATTTCTCATATGCATACTGCGCTCGGGCGATTCGATGGAATTGAAGGGAAGTCTCATGCCACTAATGCGTACCCATAATGCCAGTTTTGTGCATGTGATGCATAATTTCTATAGCAGTGCTGTTATCGAGGCGATCATTTCGTTTCAAACATCATTGGATTTCAGTGATCTTGAGGGTTCGATAGCGCGCGATGCGACCGCTTGTAAAGCGCAAGCCATCGAAATAGTCGACTACGAGACCGGTGCTGTTAACTTCAAATGTGAGCCGAGCGAAATGGATGCAGTGTTGAAGGCGGTCATTTCCAAGGGCTACAAAGTGCTGAATACCGAATATAGTTTCCAGGCCAAACAGTTGATAATGCTGGATGAACGCGAACAGAAAGAGTATAGAAGATTCCGTGCAAAGTTAATGAAAGCACACGATTTCGATATGATTTTTGACAATGTAGCAAACGATGAGATTGGTGACGAGGAAGGTGAGGGTGAGGCGATAAATAAGACAGCATAGGCAAGGGGGTGTCCCGACAGTGGGGTTTACGTTATCGTAATGGCCCGGATTTCTAGTCGGCCAGAACTGTTGCTTCAGCAGCATTTTGTAAAAATTTTTAGGGACCCTTTTATAACGTTAAGACAACAGCAACAACGGCTTAGCCGATAAATTAATACTGCTTTGGAACTTTTTTGAAAATACTCACTATGGTGCATACTTTAGGTTTCTATTGAGATTTTAGCGGGCTTTTTGATTGATAAATCGATACTTCACAGAGTCAATTCAAATTCAATGCGATTGTGCAAATAAAAATTTCATAATTCATTAGTAAATGTCAAATACATAGATAGTCTCTCACTTGTCGCGAATAGACGTGCTTAGTTGCCAATAATTCGCATAAGACAATAACGATGAGTTGAATGGACAAAGTCGATGGGCGAAAATTGAGCGCTTACTTCTAAGCAAATTGAGCTAACAAATAGACTACTTAGAATAATGTTTCTACTTATAACTTATACAAGTGACTTAAATATAATATTAGGAAAATGTATTGGCAATGGCTTATCCCGCGCTCGATAAAAAATTAGTTATCACCATCCAAATTAAGAGCGTAAGCGAAAATTCTCTCTCAGAAGGAAGAAAAAGCATAAAAAGTTAACGGACGAAAAAATTGCCATCACTTGCAAAAACCTACTTAAAAAATCAGGAATAGCGCAAGGCACATTGGACAGGCAGCAGGAGTAGAGCAAAATCAACAAGAGCAATGTATTTCGTTTTTGCTTTAAGTCTCTAGAATGTCAAAAGCTATAAACATAGATTGACAGCTCAGAGTTACTTAAATGAATGAATGAATGATCAAATAAATGGAAAACAATTTAAATTACAAACCTACTATTTAATGCGCCTGGAATAACTATTACAAGTGTTTGTGTTGTCGAACACGACTCTAATGTTGGTTTCAGAGACGCATCTCACATATAGGAAATTTTTTGATATGAAAAATTGAGGCCATCCTAGTAAGAGGGCTCATGCAGGCTGTTTTTTTTTGTATTTTATTTTATGTTTTTTTAAAATCAGCCGCCACTATATTCCACTGCTTAAAGCGTGATGCAAAGAGTTCGGCTGTTCTCTTTGACAAATTTCTTTCTCGTACAAGGGGTGTACTGGGTCACTGGGTGTTGGTACAAATTCCGATACTTCTGTTTCCCCGCATCTCGCATTTGATGCAAGAAATGTTGATAGCAATGTTGGTGCTACTGTTGGTTCTCCATCCCTTAATTCGGGAACATCATCAAAAATCTCCATTGAAGCCGCTATACGTTCTTCTGGTGAGTACAGAACCGCTGGAATAACCGATTCTACATTAGCGTAGCGAATTTTGTTGCGACGAAAGTATTGGTACCCTTTAGTTTGAGTAAAAGTTACGCAAAAGTAGCACAGTTCACTGCAGTGCTCCGTACGTGGTAGCCAAATTGTTGGTACAGAGTACTTTATTGTTGACCTTCCATCAGTAAACTTGCATAAATTTCTATAGCAATAGTCGCACACGACTTCCGGAGTATACCACAAGTAAGGAACATAAGCAGTCTTGAATATTTTCTGAAACGAATAAACCACTGTTTTCGTAATATTTTAAAAATTTTTACTTGGTGCGAATAAGCCACAAACGTAACAAAAGTTATTTCGAGTCGGGCACTGCATTTTTCGTAAGATGAAATATACAGAAAGACGTTTTCGCGCAACGGAACTTAAAACAATTGTCAAAGTATACGTCTCCTAGTAGCGCAACTGTCAGATGATCGGAACTTCCGGAACTGTAACAAACACACAAACGGCACAGAGTGTGTTGTATGAAACAATAAATTAAAGGTTAATAAGTTGTTTAAAAATTTGGAGTCCCTTCAAGTTATGCCGAAAATTTAGAAAAATTTTTGTTTTTTAGAAAAAAAAAATTTAAGAAAATCTGAGAATTGATACAATTTTTTTTTTTTAATTTTTCATAATAAAAACATTTCCACGAGTCTGCCTGCAGAAATTCAGCGCGATTGGATCACGGAAAAAGGGTTAAAAATTGATCCAAAGTTTTTCACACAGGCGGAAAAAAAGAGTCTGACGTGTACTTGAAAATCGCTGATACACGTGTATTTTTATTTTTTTTCCCCTTTCCGAAAAAGTATATTTGGTTCATAGGACAGAAAAAAAGTTCGTTTTTGTAACGCAGTGTAATAGGTACATGGTGGAGAATGCATTTGCTAAGCATTTACAGTTTTTAACTCTTTCACAAGCACCAGCAATAACGGTTAAAATGTTTAAAATGATTGTTATTTACTGGAGATTTACTGTTACTAAATTTTCCGATTTCAAGACGAATTTCTTCGGGTGTCAAATGTTTGATTGGTAGTGAAAATTGACATGGGGAATTAAAAATTCAAAGACACCAAAACCGTTGTTGCTGGTGTTTGTGATAGATGAAGAAGAAAAGACATTATTATGTAGAAGAAGAAGAAAAGACATTATTATGTTAAAGTTAACTATTTCCTTACGCAGTGTAAATGTGTAGAAATTGTGACGATCCCCAAGCCAACTAAACCAGAAAACAAAATCACTTTCTTAGACCAATTAGTTTGTTGAAACTTTTTCCAAAATAGTTGAGAGACTATTTTTGCGTAGAATTTCGTTAATACTAAAAGATAAAAACGTATTACCTGAACATCAATTTGGCTTTCGTCGTTATCACGGTACATCTGAGCAATGTTACCGAGAGGTAAACCTCATTATTAACTCCTTGGAACGCAAAGAATACACTTAAATAGTGATAGGGCCAAATTAATGAAACCAAAAATTCCTATTTTTTATTTCGTAAAGAAATGTATGCTATTTTTATTTTTAACTAGCTGTACCCGGCGCGGGTTGCTACGCCAACAACTAAAATAAATTTAAGAAAAATTACTTTAAAGAAAAATCAGTACATAAATATTCAATTCATTCTAAACCATTTTATTGATTTTGTTTATTTCGAAAAAATTGTGACATTACAAAGTTTAGTTTCAATTCGATGTTTATTGAAGTGCTGTGGGATACACAATATTTCTTATTTTTCCATCTAGTGCGAATAAATCAGAAGGTTTTTCGACACGTGAGCAAGCCGCATAGAGCTGTCCATGTGAGAAGCATGGATTCTCCAAATTTAATCCACACACTTGTAACTATTGTCCTTGTGCTATGTTAATAGTCATGGCGAAAGCGAATCGCACCGGGAACTGTAAACGTTTGAATTCGAATGGCATATCTGTCGGGATCATTGGGATACGTGGCAACAGTACGTCTTCACCTTTGAATTTTCCAGTCGAATTGTTGCCTCGATAAATTGTTCATCATTTTCTTGACTGAGAGTCTGGTTTCGTTGCAAAGCCGTGGTGAATTTATGTTTCGAAGAAGAATGATGGGCACGCCAATTTTCAATTTAAGAATGTGCGGCGGCATGGCTGGCAAATGAAGCGAATTCAAGAATTCTCGTCTTGATTCTCCACAGTATCGATAGACTTATACTACATACATATATGTTGTCGTTTCACTGGGTATTCCATGCTGAATGGTGAAGTTGGCTGCTAATATAGCACGCGTACTGAGCCACTGATGCTTTTTGTAGTTTTGTGCAATGTTTGGGTAAACTTTTTGCACCAATTCGTCGATGCTTTCTGTGATCTTACAGAAGTTTGCTGGCAGGGTGATACATTGTGTAAATTCATCAATTTCCTTTCGCCCTTTTCCAATATCCAATAATTGTTTTGCAAAATTTCCAGCCAATGCATCCCATTGTAGTTGTACACTCATGTTAGTTTTCAAAGTCAATTTCTGTAAATAGCGCCATAGATCTGATGATTTAAGACATGCATTAAGTTCATCAGCGGGCGTTGAACGTGGTATAATATGTTGAATGCGCTGTTCGGCCACCATCCGAAAAAGTTGCCGCATTTCCAGTTGATGCAATAGCCAGTGCAATATTATTTTGTGATCGTATGGTTGCCAAAATTAGTGAAAGAAGAAAAGTCTTGCCTGTACCACCGGGCGCATCTATGAAAAACAGTCCACCACTTTTTTCTGTGATTGCACGCATAATTCTGTCAAACGCAAGGCGTTGTTCTGGTATCAACTGCGGAAGATTTGTTTTAACGAATGTCCCCAGTTCGTCAGAATCATAGTTGTTTCTTGTTGCAAATCACGATCAAAAGGTTGTTGGTAAGTCGGTGCACCAGTGCCTTGTTAGCGATTGTCAAACATATGTCTTCAATCAAAATCTATGTTACATCTATGGACATGTCATAATCGTTTCCTCTGTGTAAAAATACATGGTCATACTAATTTTTATGACAATCGGTTGGACGGAGCAGAAGTTGCTATTCTGCAGCATCACCTGGTGGCGAGTGGCATCAATGAGCATATTCTACAAACCTTCTCTGTGGAAGAATACATATATGTATATACCAATTTTTATAATAATCGGTCCAGTAGTTTTTGAGTTCATTGAGGACATACAGGCAAACATTTTTATATATGTATAAGGAAGATATACAGCTTATCTTATCTTTTTGATGTAACCAAAAACCAATAAATTTAAAAAATTTAACGGAACGAAATACAAGGAATTCACAAATTTTATAAAATACTAACCGAAAAATTCACGTCAGCTTTTTGATGGTGTTTTGACCAATTCCACCCCACTCAGTTCGGATTACATCATTCATTTGTTTAACATTGTCAAAGTGGTGCCCATTGTTGAAAACTTGTTTTGATAGTATGCTCCAAAGATTCTCTATGGGGTTCAGGTCTGGACTACAAGCAGGCCATTTTGATAATGTGATACCGTGGGACTTGTAAAATTCCTTAGTTCTATTCGCGCTGTGAACTGCTGCGTTATCCTGTTGAAATATCCATTCGGGATCATTCATATCCGAAATCAATAAAGATCTCATCTAACAGCTCTATATATTTTGGCATTAATTTTTGTACAAATAACGCAAAATGGGTCTCACCATGATATCCAATAGCAGCCCAAATCATTAACTTTTGCCACTCCTCGTTCCAAAACTGGTATTTTTTCACATCATTTTAAATAATGAAGCCCATTTTGTTGTACCTATTTATTTTCTCAGCTATTTTACGTTCAAAAAAACAAAAAAAAAAAAATTTGGATAAACTAAATTTTAAATTTAAAACTATGTTTATAAATGTCAATTCTTCAAAGTACTCCCCATCAACTGCAATGCAGTTATGCCAGCGTTTGATCCCAGCTCTCTAAACATTTCTCCTATTTTGGGTCGATTTCTCCATCACTTCGTCTTCGATTTCCTATTACTTACTAAAAAATGTATTGGCTATTCGGTTGAAATTAAAGCCAGTACTTATGGCGTGTTATGATATTATATTTTGGGGCACAGCTTACTATATATTTCAAATAAGAACTCCTACAAATATATCAGCCTTAAATTTTAAGATTTGTTACAAATACTCTTTGCTTCATCGCTAATAAGGCATAAAACTTCTTCTAAAACTTATTTTAAATTAAATTAAAAGGTTTAACGCATCATACCTACGCAGGAACAGTTATCATGATAATCCTCTGGCATTTACACGATTAGATGAAAGCAATGAAATTATTAGACTTAGAAGACAACCCATATGACCATTGACCTACCATTTAAATTTATAAAAAGAAATCAATACAAAAAAAAAACTAAATATGAGTATATGTATATAAGAGGTGTGTTGAAAAAGTAAGGTGACTTTGAAAATAGTTTCAACTATGTGGCATATTTAGTATGTTTTTTGACACACACAAAGGTTAGATGTATTTAGGTATACTTGGCGATTTTCTGCTGTCAAAAAATGTATAAAAAAATTTCAGTTTTCTGGCCACGAATAAGCCAGCAAACTTGCTTCAACCACCGTGTTCATCGTAGTTGGCCCCTTGCGACTTTTTCGAGTTCCCAAAATAGAAAATGTATTCTAAAAAAACTTTATTTTCGTTTTAAAGGGCTCGAAGAGCTCTTCTCTATTTTGAAGGAGGTGTTGGTAGTGCTCAACGTCAATCAAGACTTGACGTTATTTAGTTGTTCCTCCCTTTCGTGCTATCAAAAGGAGCTTTAAAGTCGACGGTGCATAATGTGAGTTAAAAATTATGTATAAGGCTCACTGTTGAAAGCAATATAAAGCCTGCAGGCTCGTGTTCTCTTACGAACATGCTTTATTCCTCAAATAAACTAACACTTGAGAAATACTCTGTTATTATTATTGTTATATTAATTAATTCATTCAATCATTTCAACCAATATTACAAAATTATATCATATAATATTTTTACTGATTACCGACACTACTCGCTTATTCTACTCATCGGCTAACCACTCCCGTACTAGTTGGGCTAGTTTTACCTTTGAGGCAGTCATCTCCGCGGTATCATCACTGTTAATCGACTTAAAATCGGTGCAATGGGATGCCAGTGGCAATATGGTAGCGCCATGTTCGGCTGTATGGCCAGCAGCATTCCAGGGATCGAGAGCTCCGTGTGTTTGGTAAATATTTTCCACATTCGGGGACAGACCTCCGAAATCTACATTGGTCTGTGCCACTTTGGCGCTAATTTTCTCATTTGTGTATTCACTACCGTATACGTCTTGACACAAGGTAGTATAGAGAACTACAGGAACTTTGGTGAAGGGTTGATTACTTGAGGTAGACGTTTGATACCAACCGTACTCGTTGCAAGTCTGATAGTACCAGGGGCGCGCTGGAAGGTTAAGGAAATGGACAGCAAGTTAAACATTGTTTTAAGTGAGGTGAAAGTAAATTGTTTGTAAACTTTTGAATTTCAAGTGAATTCGTTTGAAAAGTTTCCAAACGAAGTACAAATTCGTTTAATTAAAAAAATAATTTTCTATTCATTTTATATTTATTAATTCTTTTCATTTAACTTTAATTTAATTTATATCCATCGTGTGGAGTAAATTGAATTAAATTTTTATTTATTTATTTATTGAAATTAGTTTAATTTAATTGAACTCTCTTTTGTTTTGCTTAATTTAGTTTAGATTAATTTAAATATATTTTACTTTATTTATATAATACTGTGGGCAAAAAGTAAGGTGAATTTATTTGTCAAACTTCGCGGGATTAAAATTTCGCTCTAGTTATTTTTTTCATGAGTTGGCAGCACTGTTAATAACATCTGGGCCAACTTTCATGTGAATGTCATTATCAGTAATATATTTACGCTTGTGTTTACCAAACGACCAAGAGTGCATTTTTCGATTTTTACAATGTCTGATTTGATTGAGCAGAGAAGTGCCATCAAACTTTGTTTGCGGAATGAAATTTCGGCTGCGGAAACGTTTAGCATGTTGCAGAAGGCATTTGGTGATTCGACCAATCAAGCGAATATCGTGCTAAAGGCGAGGCCAGACCGAAAAGAGCACGTCAAAGTCGTTCAAAAATAAAGGTCATGGTGACAGCTTTTTTTCGCGTTATGAATTCCTTCCACCTGGCCAAACTGTTAATTAGGAATATTATTGAGCGTTATGCGTCGTTTACGTGAAGCAATTCGTCTAAAAAGACCAGAATTATGGGCCAACAACTCTTGGTTTTTGCATCACGATAATGCAGCGTCTCACACTGCACTCGTTCTTCGTGACCATTTCGCCAAAAATTCCATGCATATCGTTCCGCAACCACCGTATTCGGCTGATTTGGCTCCGTGTGACTTCTGGCTATTCCCAAAACTCAAGAGACCACTCCGGGGAACGCGTTTCGAGTCGATTGAGGAGATAAAAGCTGAATCGAAGAAGGTGCTGATGGCTATACTGGAAATGGACTATTTGGCATGTTTCGGGGATTGGAAAAATCGTTGGCATAAGTTTATTTCATCGAGAGGGAATTATTTTGAAGGGGATGAAATTGATTTACAAGAATAAATAAAGATTTTTCATTTTACAACCAAATTCACCTTACTTTTTGCCCATTGTAGTATTTTTTACACTAAATTTATTTATTTTTTATATTTTTGGTTTCTGTATTTTTTATATTTGATTTTTTTGTTTTTTGATATCTTAATATCTCTTTCATTTTGTTTAATTTGGCGGTCATTTATTTACTCAGAAATTTATATAATTTCAGTTTATTTTGTTTTGTTTTATTTTAATTTATTTCTATGAAATATTATTTTATTTAACTTTCATTTATTAATTTTTTGAAATATATATCATTATTATTTTTACGTAATACTTTATTTGAGAAAAGTTTTGATAACACTTAATTAATTTTATTTTATTTTGATTTACGTTTTGAGTACTTTATTTTTAAAATTTTACTGATTTTTTTTTTAATTAAAGTGAACTGATTTCATTTGTTTTTTATCTGATTTTTTTATTTTAATTAATTTTTTTAATTTAATTTAATTTTATTTTATTTTACTATATTGCTTTTATTTTAATTTAATTTTTTTTTATTTTTACTCACATGCTCCCATTGCATAAGTCGAATCCATATAATACTCCAACGTATCTTTGTAGGAGAGGTCCACACAACCTCGGCTTACATAGGTCAACAGAAATTTGGCTATAGCTGTAGCATCATCTTCTTGCGCAAGCAGATAATTACAAAGATCAGACACATCACTACCTCTACATATGAAAAGTTAAATTTTATGACCCCTTGAGTTAATCACTGAATTCACCATTAACTTACGATTGATATTGCACGATTCCGGAGAAAAGGTTCGAGATAGTTGAAAATAATGACCACACATCCAAATCATTAGTTTCATCAAAAGTATCGCAAATCTTCATCATAGCTTTCACTTCGGCTGCCCGTCCATTTGTAATCATAGCATCAATTTCAGCAACACCATTTTGTACGCGATTATAGCATTGCTGGCCACCCAATTCGCGTATGGCACGTCCGACGACCTCCAAGTACTCTATGAGATTATGGTAGATTAATATGTTGTTTAAATCAAAAAATTAATATACTGCTGAGTTTCAATTTATCGTTTTTTTCGTTAAGCCGTCCCCTACCTTTGTAATCCACGTTAGCCACGAGTGGTGCACTCGAAGCCCATCCGCCGGTTAGAAGCTCTGGGTATAAATGTTTAAACCATACCACCATCGTTGCTGAATAAGAACCACCTGCCATGATCACCTTTGAAGTTGCCAACCCAGGATTATTCTGTCGTTGATAGGCAATAAAGTGCGCCAAATCGGCGAGCGCCTGTTTCACGTGCAAGTACTTCAAGTTGTCAACAGTGATGTCACTGTAGTACAGGCAAACATACAAACAATTATGTAACAAACTAATCTACACACTGGGGATTTACCTTGTTGGTCGACTTTGGCCATAGTAACGGTGTTCTGTGTAGAAGAGCATGCCATTATGTTCTGCTGCCATATCCACAAGATGTCCGCTGCTTATACTTCCCGCTGATATAGACCACTCACCACCTAAGTAAATAAACATCGGTCCACCCTCCTTGAAGTACTCAGCATTCTCCATATACCGCTGCGAAATTGTGATACAATTTTTCGAATTATTGTAAAATTTCTCATTAATATTAAGGCCACTTAATCCTCAACCAACCATATTCCATGTCTCGTTGTTGTTGTCATCAAAATTATCCAACTTCTGCTCAACCCATTTGGTTTCTACAATCGCGCGAGTGCTCGCCTGTTCCATGGGCGGCTCGCGGTGCAAGTATTTCAAGCTTTGCAAAAGTAAGTTGCCATCGGAGTTGGTCACTTGGAAGAATTTTGCTCGCAGCTTTTCCAAATCCAATGTGGCCGTGGATGTGGCCACGGTTAAGACGAGCACCAACAGCAACACTTGTGGCAAACCCATGTCGTCAAATGACCATTCGCAATTTTACAGTATCCAATAAATAGACGAGTGTCCGGTATGTGGCTACTAGTGTCATTTTTATTTTTTATTACTTACTTTTTGATAAGATTCGCCCGATTATGGTAAATATCTTTTATTGCCCTATTGAATAATTGATAATGCGACTATCGGTTTTAGTTTTAAAATGTGTTTTTTGCTGCCTAGTCATTCCACTTTTGCTATATACCATAAATATCCACACTTTAGCCCTCAATCATTGAACATAAAAGTACACTCGACTCTCACAGATAGCAAAAAATATAAATTTTTGGTTAAATTTCTGATTAAATTTTACAGTAATCTGGCGCTGGTTATTTTAATATCAATAAATGGAATAATCTGAATGTTGAAAATAAAGTCAACTTAACAATGAGTGCTTAAGATATTTTGATGTACACTTATGAATTTTTTGTCTCTAATACTATTAAAGGTGTTGTGGATTGTCCCTCCATTCTCAATATCCCATTCACAGCGCTGCATAATTTTTTCCATATTTATAAGCATAAGAACTCTATATCCAAGGAATACACCCGTCATGAGAGCTCTGATCGAATTCAATACTATTTACAAATCTATTGCGGTTGACTTTGTTTCTTCTGAACACTCTTTCGTTAAACTTCTTAATTATGCTGATAAATAATTGGTTTATTATGTTTTACTATATTTTCTTCTGTGCAAATTACTTTTAATAAATTTAAGCCGAAGCCGATATTTTGACAAATTAATTTATAGCAAAGTTCATGAGCAGTTAGTGTTTTTTTGAGAAAAGATAGGTGCAAATGGTTTCTAATTCCGTTAACTGTTAGGTATGGATTTCCTAAATGCCTTAGACCATTTTGCACAAAATCCAACGACACACCTTTTAAACTATTTTTTTTGAGCCCAATCTGCTAGTCGAATCGCAACCACTTAGAGAGTGTAATGCTGGCAAAATACGAGAAATGTTTTCGCCAAGGGATTGAGCAGCTAAATGACACCCTGAAATGTATTTTTTCTTATAAGAACCTTCAAACCATAGACCTAAACAACCTAGACGTGCTAGATTATTCCAAAAGTAAATTCCAAGAATTAAAACATCTGTATCAGCACTAAGAATTATCATATGAGCAGAATGTTGTTTTACTGTGTGACAAAACATCCTTGAATCTGCTTCTAAATGATTCGAATTCAAATCAGGTACTTCAAAAAATAAAGAGTTTTGTAATATAAAAATTTTGTTGGTTCATCAAATCCTCCGCAAACGTATAGTATAATTCGCAATCGTCTATTACTCGTGCATATTTAAGAGCTACATTACAAAGAAATCGAACGAGCTGTAACTTATTTTCAGTGCTTGAAAAGAAATTATTACAACTAGTTGGAATTTTAGTGTGATCGTTTGAAATTATAAAATTTTTAATATTTTGACCTTTACTCCGTAAATTTGATTCCAAATATTTCATAGAAATGTTATCATATCTGTCAAATACAATATCGACTCGTTTTACATTTGGTTGCAAGAAAAGAGTATGGATTTTATTGTAGAATGCCTCAGCAAAATCACCAAAGGTGTTGAATTTTTTTTAATGGATTCGATGAACAAGTGCCATACCATCAACAATATAAATTTTTGGAGTTTGGAAATTTGTATTTTGTGGTATTTTATTTGGTGGTCTACCTGCTGGAGTTGCTGAGTTTCTTGGTAGTCGTAGATAATCACGATAACAGTGTTTATGATACCTTACTTCCATTGCAAATAAATCGGCTGGATGTTCGCAGGTGTCA
Source organism: Anastrepha fraterculus (assembly GCA_037575425.1). Lineage (NCBI taxonomy): Eukaryota > Metazoa > Arthropoda > Insecta > Diptera > Tephritidae > Anastrepha > Anastrepha fraterculus. The sequence goes on along the minus strand of JAYXIM010024593.1, from coordinate 176,593 downwards.
ATTTGTGTAAAAACATCATCTTGTCTTTTTCGGGCAGTATTTAAGATTTGTTCCGCTGCTGACATTTCGGAGCACAAATAAAGTGTTTTGTTTTTATTTCTTGTTTGTTTACCACAGATTAAACATTTTAGATCTTTATTAAATTTTAAATTTGTTCTTGATGACCTTCGAGTGCCTTGAGTTCCTGACTCACTATGTCCTTTAGCGCGTGCACTAGAATGTATGTAGTTATTTGAGCTCCATGATGCGCGTTTTAAAAAAGCGCCATGAACGCACCTTATAATTTTCTTTTGATTTTTTCGACATTATGAGTTTTTTAAAACTTCGAATAGCGAGTTTGTACTACGTGTCTTAAGTTGCTGTGAAAATATAATATTATATATTAAAATAAAAACTGTAAAGGGAAGCACTGTTTAGGCATATCAGCCATTAGCAAAACGCTGTAGTTTTAAACCAAAATTTTATTTAAAAATTATCTTTTTTACGACGCAAATCACAGGGTAGTGTATATTCTAAAAAAACCGTGTTGAATGCTTCGCAAATGGTGGCCTTCCTTGTTATTATAAAGGGTTTTTCAATAAGGGCGGGTAGATGTTGAAATGGAATAAAAAGGCGTTTGCTGTGTGGCACGTAGCGCCGTCCTGCTGGAATTCCATAAGAAATTGGAAGGGCCACCACGTCTACCGAAAAATGGGCGCAATTGATAATAAAGTTTTATCATTTGAACGTGCTGTTCAATCGTGTAACTTGCCATGATGATTTGGCATAAACAACTGAATAATAAACAAAAGATTTGACAGATGCCACCAAAACAAAATGGCTGCCACAGGGCGCCAAAATCGAACCGCGCCAATTGAAAAACCCTTTATTAAAAAAATTGTGTGCTTATATCAATACATTTTTTGTCCATTTAATATTTTCTTGTTTCGGTATTCAATCTCTAAAATAATTGGTCGCTTTTTAAAACTTAGACACTGAACTCATAAATTTTAAATTACACCAAACTCTCTTAAAAAAGCAAATAAACTTTCGGAACACCCTGCAGTCGGCAAATTTGATCTCCTAATAGGTTTTATGTAGTGTTCATAAAATATACATAGGTATGTAAGTAAATTTGTGACTTCATAATCAGTACAACGACCTCTACATATCTTCATGATCGGCTTTGTATATGTAAGTTTTCAGCACCCATGCTCTATTGCCTGCCTCTCCATTCGCTTCGCTAGGAATATGCAAAGGGCCAATTTAAAATGAAAAAAAGTACCGATTGCGCCATTTTTCGATTGATATCACTAGATTAAAATTACTACGATATCGCTTCTTATTAATGACCACATTTGTACACTTTTTATAAACTACTTAATAAAGAAAAAGCAAAAACACGCGCAAGAATTTTTTTTTTTGTTTTATTTTCTGCACGTACGCTCAGCTTTATCTGCAAACCATAAATTATCTGCACGGTAATAGCTCAATAAAAGCACCTTAACTGATAATCCCCGATTCATGTTAAAAACTCTCCGCTTTATTGATTGCGCTACTCGTGGCGTTACTACTGCCGAGCCATTGGCGCACCAAAATGGCGAGATTTGTCTTCGAAGCCTTCAATTCATCTGAGTCGTTATCGCTGATTGAATCAAAATCCTTGCAATGGGCGTAGACTGTAAAAAATAAAATAAATGCTTACTATTATGAAAAAAAAAAAGGTTTGTCCAGCACTTACGCGGTAAAATAGTTACTTGCGCTCCATCCTGTTTGCCCATAGCGCGCCACGGATCCAGTTGACCGTGAGTAAAGTAAACATTCTCCACATTCGGTTCCAGGCCACCGAAAAGCTCATTAGTGGCAACTACCTGATTGCTTATAAACTCATTGGTAAACTGATCGCCATAGATGTCTTTGCACATTTGTGTAAAGAGCGTCACAGGGAACTTAGTGCCAAAGGGCTGTGCTGTGGAACCGGAAGTCTGATACCAGCCGTACTCATTGCAGGTCTGATAGATCCACGCACGCACTGAAAATACACATTTAAAATATGTTTAAAGTAAAAAATAATGTTTTTTTGTTGTCTCGCTTACTAATGTTATCATTGAAACTAGAGTCCATCATTGTGGCTATAATTGCTTTATAGGTAAGTAGATTGCAGCTTGTGCTGCCGAATTGAGTTAACAAATAACCGGCCACACCACTAATGTCATCCTCGCCCTCCATTATTTTGCTGCAAACGCTCTCAATTTGGCCCGCACTGGTATGACAGAAGAAATGGTTAAAGAAATAGAAAAATTATTGTTGCTATACGAGTACTCACTTGTGTGTCTGCACAACACCCGCAAAGACTTCGCCAATTTCGTTAAACAATGTCCACAAATCCAAGTCGTTGTATTCATCGAAAGCATTGCAAAGCTTTAGCAAAGCTTTCACTTCAGCTCCACGCTTATTTGCGAACAAGGCTTCCATTTCGGCGATGCCCTTTTCAATACGACTATAACATTGTTCGCCGCCAAGCAATCGAATGGATTGGCCGGTGATCTCCTTGTACTCTGTAGAGGCGGAAAAAGGAAAGGGTTTGAATGGAAAATTAGTCATGAATAATATGAAAAATATTTTCAAAGTTTCGTATTAATTTTTCACGTGTTTTGATTGTTGATGTTAATATTGGCGAAGATTATTGCCCCCTGAATTTTCACCTCAAACACTCACCTACGAAATCGAGCTTGGCAAGGAGTGGCGCACTGGAAGCCCAAACGCCAATGGCCAACTCTGGATATAATCTCTTGAACCATGTCACCATTGTGGCCGAGTAAGAGCCACCAGCAAGTATAACTTTAGAAGAGGAGGCACCTGGTACGGTAGCACGCATTTCCTCAATGAAATGCGCCAAATCAGCTAAAGCTTGACGCACATGCAAGTATTTGATATTTTCATTGTCTATGTTGCTGAAAATTTTTTATATAAATGTCATGACAAATTTCCGGTTATAAAATCTTAAAGGTCAATACGAAAAATTTCTTCATTTTGTTATTACTCACCTTGTTGGCCTACTTTGTCCGTAGTAACGATGTTCGGTGTAGAAAAGATAGCCATTATGCTCTTTGGCCAAATCATAGAAATGACCACCGTCTATAAAGCGTGTAGATATTTCCCATTCGCCGCCCACAAATATGAAGAAGGGAGCACCTTCTTGGTAGAATTCATCATTGGTCATATAGCGCTGAAAATGTGAATGGTTAAGAAAAAAATTAGAACTATTTTTTCTTTTAAATTAAAAATAAAAGTAAAGAAAAAATTTCACAAAAGCTAAAAAAAAAAATAAAAAGTAGTAATAAAAAATATAATAAATAAAAAAAAGTAAAAAATACAAAAGAATCAATAAAACAATTAATAAAAAAAACGTTGATATAACAAAAAAAAAAAAATTTAATTTGTGATTAATTAAAAACAATAACTCACACAAAATTCATATCCTAATTTTTTTAAAAAGTTTAAAAAACAAAATTAATTAAGTAAAATACAAAAGAAAAAAATTACAAAAACGACAAAAAAGAAAATAAATGATAATAAATTAATTGTTAATAAAATAAATGCTTATATAAAACAAATCGTAATAGAAAAAACTAAAAAATTAAATAAAAGTGAAAGTGAAAAATAACAAAATAATTTTTTTTTATTTATTTATTTATTAAAAGAGTAACAATTATAAATAACTATTCCACTTAAAGAGCTAAAGCACTGGCTACTATGGCCTTCGGCTATCAACAACAAAATAATAGTATGTACAGTATGCTGAAGCACAGGCTGCACGGTTTTTTAATCCATTTGTTTTTGAAAATGGTTTTTATTTCTTTCTTTTTCCGGCTATATTCGAAAACAGCGAAAATATACGTCAATCCTGCACGACAAAAGAATTGCACTTTGTTTGCTTTACTCTATATCGGTAAAAATATTCAATCCCTCGTTTCGTTTTCTAACTTATTGAGTTTATTTTGATCCAGACATTTGTTGAGCATCATTTGTGGGCAGGAATTTGTTGTGGCAACATGCTTTATTTGAAAAATTTGGTTAAGTAAACTATAGATCCAAACAAATTTTTATTAAAATTATTGATGACTATAATAACGGAACTTTTGAAAAAGATAATTTTATAACATATGCATTTCACGAATTATTGCGAACTTTATAAAAAACTAAACTGTTGCAGTGGTACATCGTGGATGCCGGTTGAAAAAAACTGCTGCTGGGATTGTAAGAGAGGTAGAGAAATTTCCGTTTAAAAGTGCTTCAAAATTGGTAAAAGAGTTTTGGTTACCAATATGTCCAAGAACTGTCACTCGTCGCCTGTCCGAGTGCAGTTACCGACCCGCAAAGAAACCGCTAATTAGTAAACGTAATCAGTAGAAACGGTTGCAGTCCGCTAACGATCACATAAACTGGTCCGACGCCCACAAAGCAAACGTCTTCAACATTCATACTGTGTTAAGACAGTAAAACATAGTGGCTGTATTATGGTCTGGGAATGATTTTTTTCTTCCGGTATGGGGCTGCTTTATCGTATTAATGGTACAATGGAGCAGTATGTTAACACAGACATTATGGAATTTCTAGTGCTGCCACATGCAGAGTGGGGAATGCCACTAAAGTGGGTCTTTCAACAGGGCAATGACCGCGGTATGCTTCAGGTCATTGCCCTGTCCTTAAATCGTGGCTTCATAAGATTAAAGTAAACGTAATGGAGTAGCCCTCAAAATCCACAAACCTTAACTCTATAAAAAACTTATGGGAATTTGTGAAGAGAGAATTGATAGCTGTAATTTGGCAAATGCTGACCAATTTTTCCAAAGGGTACTGGAAGCGTGGAGAAATATACCCCAAACACAATTTGATAGCGTCAATGCCGAGGCGGTGCAAGGTAGTAATTGAGAGCCATGGATTTGCCACGAAATATAGTGGTTTGTATTTCAGTTAGTAAACTAATGTACTGCTTTCTTTAAATTGGAATTGTTTTGTCTCACTGAATATAGACCTTGTATTATTTTTATTTAGATTTAAGATATGAACTGCTTCTTCTTAATTGGCGCGATAACCGCTTACGTGATTTTGGCCAAGTTTAAAAAAGCGCGCCAGTCGTTTCGTTCTCGTGCCAACCGGCGCCCGTTGGACACACCAAGTGAAGTCAAGTCCTTCTCCTACTGACCTTTCCAACGCAGAGGAGGCCTTCCTCTGCCTCTACTACTACCACCTGGTACCGCATAAAATACTTTCAGAGCCGGAGCGTTTGTATTCATTCGGACGACATGACCCAGCCAACGTAGCCGCTGGATCTTTATTCGCTGCGCTATGTCTATGTCGTCGTAAAGCTCATACAGCTCATCGTTCCATTCGCCGTTTCCAACGTGCAAAGGTCTAAAAATCTTGCGCAGAATCATAGGATGTTGTCACCGCTAGCACTTCTTGGCAAGAGAGATTATACGTTGGATTTCAAGGCTGACATTGTTATCGGTGTTAATTCTGGTTCCTAAATATACGAAGTCTTTTACAACCTCGAAATTATAACTGTCAACAGTGACGTGGGTGCCGATGCGCAAGTGCCCCGACTGTTTGTTTGAAGACAGGAAGTACTTCGTTTTGTCCTCGTTCACCACCAAACCCATTCGCTTTGCCTCTTTATCCAATTTGGAGAAGGCAGAACTAACAGCGCGGTTGTTAAGGCCGATGATGTCAATATCATCGGCATACGCCAACAATTGTAAGATATGAACGCCGGAATTAAAATAAACCTTTTTTTGTTTGTGTGAATAAACTTCCATTGCTTATAAAACCAAATAGAGTAAAAGGTCAATGTTTTGCCCGATATTGTATGTGTACCAAAGAATTAGTTTAAAAACAATGAAAATAAATAATAAAAAATAAAACTAAAGAAGGAATTGAAAATGTAATAAAAATTAATGTATAGAAAAAATAGGAATAAAAATAAGAAATAAAGCAAATAATAATAAAATAAAAATTAATAAGTAATAAAAAAATAAAAAATAAAATGATGATATAAAAGAATACAACATTTTAATAATAATTAAAAAAATATATTTAAAAAAAAATAATTAAAAATATATAGTTAAAAAAGAAAAAATAATTAAAAATATGTATTTAAAAAATATTAATAATAACAAGAAAAATTTATGGAATCCTTCTCACCATTTGCCAGCTACGCGTTTCCGTTTCGTTGAAATGATCCAACTTCTGCTCGATCCATAAATACTGTATATTGGCGCGATTGCGCGATACAGGTTCTGGTGGTGGCGGCTCTCTGTGTAGAGTTTTAAAAGTGCGCTCAAAAATTGTTTCATCCTTCGACTGCAGCTCGTTCTCCGCACTGGCAGCGTTTAATAGTGCGATTGCAGCCAAAAGCACAAATCCTAGTGCCCACCTCATTATTTGGTCTTTTCTACGCCACAGTCGTTTAATAACTAATTTGATCAAAATTAAAATGCCTTTTACGGAGACTTATACTAAAACTTAAGTAACTAACGGGCAGGTATTTATGGCCTACATTATACCTTATCACCTGGCGAAGTAGTTATGTAACTTGTTAACTATTCTGAAATTAGCCAAGTACAATCGCAGCCGTGCTGTGTTTTCGCCTACTTTTTATAGCTTCTAACGAGGTGAATTCAATTGAACTTTTATCGCTATCAACATGTTTATATGTATATGCAATCACGTTGTAAATTAGTGGTAACATTAGTTATTCTAAACTATTTTTTTATATTTTAATACTATGTCGAGCCTCCTTCAGCTTTTACGTGCTTCGGTATTGAATTAATCCAACTCTACAGTTCCTGGGGAAAAAAATGTTAATTCGCTGGCAACCGAGCGATTACTAATTACAGCTGTGTGCATGCATAATGCACTTGCATAACAAAGAAGTGAGAGCCAAGTTGCAAGGGCAGGATAGCTAAGGGGAGGGTGCTGAGATGATTTCACCTCATCCTCGAGGCAGCTGCTGCAAAAATGACTCGAATTTAATATCGATTAATAATAATATTTTATTGCTATCGGGGCATCGTTAAACTGTTTGATGCTATTCATAAACAATTGATGCCTAATTCTTAAGGTTGGCAGTTACTGCAGCACTCACTGATCTTAGGGTACAACCGGGTTTGGTAGGCTTCATTGGCAAAATGCTAAATAGCAGAATCATTGAATTGGAACTAGGAGAATCGGTGCTCAGTAGATTGGTAAGTAGAGGTACACCGCAAGGTGGAGTCTCTCACCGTTTCTATGGAACGCAGTTGTAAATAAACTTCTGTTAATACTGGAATCGGTGGGCTGTAAGGTGATAGCTTACGCCGTTGATGTTGTCATTGCTATCTCTGTTAAATTTGTATCTACATTAAGAGACCTAATACAAAATGCTCTAGACATACTTTCTATGAGGGCAGAAAAGTGTGGTCTAGAAGTCAACCCAGACAAAACACAACTCATATTGTTCACTAGGAAACACAAAATCGCTCAACTAAGTCCAATTATGCTCAAGGGGAAGCTCTTGTGATTTCGGAAGAAACCAAGTACTTGGGACTAATCGTAGATAGGAAACTGACTTGGAAGTCAAACATCTTAGAAAGAGTCAGGAAAGCGAACCTAGCTTTTTATGCCTGTAAGAGAGCTTTAGGTAAGTCCTGGGGAATTAAACCTAAGGTTGCTCATTGGCTCTACACTGCTGTCGTCAGACCCATTCTTCTATATGGAAATGTTGTCTGGTGGTGTGCTATGCAGAAAAAAACGTATTCTAATTTATTGAATAAGGTGCAGAGATCAGCGGAATTGGCAATATGTGGTGTCAAGAAAACCACGCCATTCATGGCTTTGGATATCATACTACATCTGCTACCCCTAGATCTCTTCTGTAAATACTCAGCGGCCTGCTCCGCTTTAAGGCTCAAAGCGAGCTCACAATGGAAGACTGTCACACATGGACACTCAACCATCTTAGACTCCTACACGGATATACCCAGTGACTGTGATTATCACCCTCCCATTCACTGCTTCGGAAGGAATTTCCTAATGAAAATCCCTTCTAGACTGGAATGGTTTGAAGAAGATCCAACACCCAACACACCCGTTAAAATCTACACGGACGGGTCTAAAATGGACACCGGTGTAGGATCAGGGTTATTTTGCGAGGAGCTTTCTATAGGTGAATCCTTTAAACTACCGGATCACTGTAGTGTTTTTCAAGCGGAAATAAACGCTATTCATGAAGCCTTAAAATGGCTAAAGATAAACAGAATATCATCAACGGATATCTGCATTCTATCAGACAGCCAAGCTGCCCTACGAGCCCTGGATGCATCCCAAACAACATCAAGGAGTGTCTTACGTTGTCGCCAATCTCTAAATGAGATGGCCAAACAATATCGTATAATCTTATGCTGGGTTCCAGGCCACAGAGATATACCAGGGATAACCAGATATGTTATTCCAACAAAATTTCGGCTTCAGACGCCTTAAAAATGTTGCAGACAACCTATGGGGACTCTGCTCAATCGCGTGCACGTGTTTTCCAGTGGTACAAATCGTTCAAAGAGGGCCGTACATCGATTGAAAACTTGCCTCATGAACGTCGTCCAGCAACATCAGTAAACGACGAAAACATCGGAAAAGTATAAAGGAAATTGTGTTTGAAAATCGCACAAATCGCAAAATCGGTTAACGCTGAATATTATTTAGACGTTTTAAAGCGTTTGCGCGAGAACATTCGTCTTAAAAGGAAGGAATTGTGGGACAGCAAGTCATGGTTCTTGCATCACGATAATGCACCAGCTCACACATCACGTCTTGTTCGCGATTATTTGAACAAAAATAATGTTAATATCGTTCCGCAAGCACCGTATTCGCCTGATATGGCTCCATGTGACTTTTTCCTGTTTCCCAAGCTCAAGTTGCCGCTCCGTGGAAAACATTTTGAGACAATTGAAGTCATAAAAGAGAATTCGAAGAACACACTCGAGCTTGACTTGTTTACAGTAGCACAGAAAACAAACTATGTGACATATCACGCTGAAATTTGCCATGTAAGCTTATAACAGTCCTACAAAAAAACAAAAAATTTATTTTTGCCATATGTCATCCGCGGACCGTTTTATTGATAACGTCTCGTTCATATTTGAGCAGAAGGTATTATTGGCGCTTTCATCCTTTTTAATTGTTTGGCCTACTTGCTCCTAATTGTAGTGCTCGTCTTGCTGTTGTTCCACAAATGGAGAGATTTACAGTTTTGCGCCGTTTCCGAACGGAAGATAGGTTTTTATGAGGAACTTTTTCATGGCAGAAATATTCTCGAAGGTTTGCCATTACCTGTCGAGGTATGACCGTTTTTGAAAAAATAACTTTTTCTATCATTTGATGTTTTATGCACGGAGATTCGAACCTTCACACTTCCGAATATTAGTCACGCACCAACCCATTTGGCTACGGCGACCGAGTTCGAACTTTTACCGCAATCAACTAACCGGATATGATAGGAAGAGCGCTGAGTTCCATTAAAATAACGGCAGGGCACACAAACCTCTGAGAGAGAGTTTCTATTGCATCTGAAGACATTGGTAAGTTTTTCACCAATAGTTAAAATCAATCGCAGAATTCTAAGTGCTAAAAATGCTCCAAAAATTTGAATTGCCAGATACTTAAGATATAGCTTGACACAATTTGAGATGTTGTTACGATTCGAAATTTGAATTGCATTTCTTTTACCTTAAAATCTTAAACTTTTGGCATGAAGTACTGCATGTTTAGACGAATAACTTCACAGCCCTTGAATAATTCCATACATTATTCAGATAATACGAGTATACTTTTACAAACATCCTTGAATAATCAAGACTATTCAAGACCGGAAACGTGATGAGAGGGATAGTAATAAAATCGAATTAATCGCCTGCTTCAAATGCTCCCGAATATGGAAAATCCCAAACATTTTGAAGAACACGTGTTCGTGCAATGAAATCACGATTTACAACGCAAAAAATAAATAGGTACCACCGAATTGGGCGTCTTGCAACTAACAATGCGAGTAATAGATAAAAAAAGGGAAACAGAATTTTGAATGAAATCCAAAGAACAACAGGAAGCGCAACCACCAAAAATAGCGACCCTAATATCTAATTGAACGTTTATAGAATATTAAAATATTAAATTATCGCAAGAACCCTTTAAAGAATTCCACGCCGTGTACGTACGTGATTGTAAGCCATTTCGCTGCCGCATGCATTTTACAAGTATGTATGAAGTGGAAGCACTGCTAATGTAAAGAGCCGCAACACTTGCATGCATCAAAGGATTAAGCGAATTTACTAAAGTCTTGCGTTTAATGAATAGAGTATTCATGGGATATAGAGTAGTAGAAGAACACCAGCAGCCACTAATCACAAAACGCCACATGCACCTCTTGAACAATGTGTGGCATCATTACGAGTATTGAATGCTGAGATTTTCTAATGCCTTTAATTGGGTATTGAGAAGGAGAATGAGACTGAGACTAAGACTGTATCCACTTCCGGTTTTCTTTCTGGTGTTGCAGGAAAATGTGTTAATATGGAAATTAATGCATTTATAGTAATTGGTATGAAGAAATTTAATGTTATAAAAAATGCCTTTGTTATATGCAAAACATGTATGTAATTCGATGCATTCCAGATTTTAATATGACCGACAGCAAGAGGTAACTAAAGCTGCTGGAATTGCTTTTTTAAAATCGTGTCCTCATTTTTTACTTCGTTAGAAAGTAATCGAATTCAAAATACTACGAGTCCTACGCCGCCAAAGAAAACTTCGCTGAGTTCTGAGAAGGCATGAACTGCGATAAAAGAAGGTGTACACCAAATGTTGACAAGTTTTGACTATTTACTTTTGTTTTTTTATTTCTTTATTTAATTATTTATGAAAATATACTTTAAAGTTACTATATATATACTTTAGTTTCAAAATGCCCAGAGTTTTTAGAAAAAAAATATAACAAAATGTAAGTTTGGAGTCTCTAAATTCGCATGGATTTTTGACATTTTTTAATTTGCTGAGGTGCTGCCCATTTTCACCTTAGAACAAATGCTATATATCGATGGTTTTCGAGAAAAGTGACTTAATTCAAAATACTGAGTTGGGTCAGTTTTCTAGATAAGTGACGCGCCAATTCGATCACCTGACAAAACGACACTAACGACATCTCTGAGAATTGCTTCAAGATTCGCTTATGACGCTTTTCCAGATAAAAATATATAAACTCTGTAGTAGATTTTTGCTTTTAACGGCAAAACTCCGAATTTGAGTTAATTTTGAGTTGTGTCGCTTTTCTCGAAAACCATCGATATATATACAATATACAGTGATTTGTGTGAAATTAGTTTTTATTGATTTCAAAGGCAAAATTGTTCAAAAATGATTACAATTTTAACATATATTCACTTTAGCTCGATATGACCACCTTTTGCCATGACTATAGCCTTCAAACGGTCAAAAAATGAGTTGCTTGCTGCACGAATGTGATCTTGAGGTATTTTGGCCCATTCTCGTATAATCGCTTTTTTCAGCGCATCCATACTGGCACATTTTTTAGTCCTCACTTTGCTCTCCAAAATGGACCAGATGGACCAGCCCATCGGATTTGCGCCTGGGGAATTCGAAAGCCATTATGTGAACGAAATGAAGTGTGGAACATGATTTTTTAACCATTCTTGGTTCACACGAGCTTTCTGAGACGGTGCCGAGTCCTGTTGGAACGTCCATGGTCTACGACCGAAATGTTTGCGTGTACACGGCTCTAAAGCAGATTCTAAAACATTTTCCCTATAATACGTCGCATTCACTTTGACACCAGACTCGATAAAAACGATTGGAGGGCGTTCATCAGCGGGCACTGCTGCCCAAACAATTGCTTGCGATGGGAAATTGCTTCGAGTGGCCATACGTAGGCTCAAATTCTCGCATGAGCGTTCGGTCAAGTAAACACGATCGTTTTGATGTTTATGAACTGCTCAATTGGGAAATTTTTTTCATCAGAAAACACAATGGTAGGAAATTCGCCACGTTCGTGCAAGCGCAACAACTCCTTTGCTCTTTCGCACCGAACTTTTTTTTGCTGGGGTGAAAGATCGTGTGCGTTTTGGAACTTGTAAGCCTTGACCTTGAGCTCATTTTTCAATATGCGTCGAATGCTGTCTTGCGATATTTTAAGTTCTTTGGCCATTTTTCTTCCACTTCGGCGTGGATTTCGTTCAAGTCGAGTTGCGGTTTTTTTGGTCTGGATTTGGTCATTGTGCGTATCACGTTTTATAGTGCGATATACAAACATTTCATTCACTTTGAGGTGACTGAGCTCACGAACAATGGCTGGTTGTGATTTTCCAGCCAAATAAAGGGGTTTTCAATAAGGGCGGGTAGATGTTGAAATGGTTGTCGTTATGTCTGTAAATATTTATTATTTTTTGACTGACGTTTTGACCCACTTTGTGGAACTAGAATTTGACAAAATTTTGACCACATATAAAATCGACGATGGAGAATCCAAGAATTCAATAAAAAAATAATAGCCTATGAGCACATAGGCTATTGTTATACTAAGGGGACGATATATAGATTTGTATTTAATTTTTGGGTTGCTCAGCATTAAAAGTACTTATCTTCATTTGCTAGAAGAAAACAAATTCGATAAGTATACAAAAATGACCACCAGTTCTTCATGTAGAAGCAAGGTAGAAAGGTTTAGTAAATTGAAATAATTTTAAATCGTTTCTTATTTTTAATTTTTCCGTTTTTGAATTTTTGATTTTTTGAATTATGACATTCTTCGAGCAAACGATCGGCATATCCACTTAATCCATCCTTATGCATTGCAATTAGCAGTCTTTCATTATTAGTTAATCCTTTGCACCTTAGGTTTTACTCCAACCACATTTTTTCAACATTTTCTTAAACTGAAGTAGTTTTTTTAATGACTAATCAAAATCACTACCGTCTGGAGCAGCACACAAATACTCGCATAAGTACATTTGTGTGTGTGTGTGTTCACTATCATTTTCTTCTACTTCCTGGTTCGTTTGAAGTGGCCGCCGCTCAACTCCGTCAAATAAATACTATTCACTTCTTCCCTATTTCCGCTCCTTCAGTTTTCATTCATTTCCTCAAATCCACCACACTTTGTCACTTAAATCCTCCTCCTGCTCGCACTCCTGCTCCTTGTTGTTTTTGTATACACTTTAAACATATGTTTAACTACACCACCAACTAATATTTACTCTATCCATTGTCTCGCCGGCTGGCCTCCCTCTAACGCAGGCGTAGCTGGCTTCTGGTTGCCTTCACTTTGGCTGCATTGATTGCATTCTGCCTTGGCAGCGTTTTTGCCATTGACATTGATAAATTATTCTGCCAGTGTTCATGCATAAATCACAAGAGCTTTGCACTACGTCTCATGCCAGAGTCAGCTGGAAACCAAATATACTATCAGCTCGTCCAGTCGCTGAGTTATTCCCTAACTACCCGTAAACTGGCGTTTGGCTGCCAACGGAACTGCCAATTGTGACTATACTTGAACTAGGATTTTAATGTACTTGCACAGTCATTGATATTCTGGCAATTCCTTTTAATTTTTTTGTTTAATGTTTAACTTTTATTTGCCTATGCCTTTGCATGTGCAGGCTGTAAATTGTACAATATTTGTTGGCATTAGTTACTTCAGCTAATTGACAAAGTCTTTAGCAGGAATAACATTCCAATTGCTTGCAAATATGTTATTTATTTTATTTATAATTTTTCTTTCTATTATTTACTCCATTGTACGAAGTACTTGTAATAGCATCAATTATGCTGTAACTGCCTCATATTTCTCTTTATAAATTTGTTTCTGTGGAAATTTCAGTCCCAATTTATAGTCTGCAAATAAGAATGCATTCGAAAGAGGTTCTGCTAAGAGAGGAATACCATAGTTTTAGCTTTAGTCGATGTGTGACAAATATACCAAGCTATATGGGACACTAAATAAAAAATCAAAAGTTAAATCTTTTTACCTTTCAGCATAAGGCAAGAAAACAAACGTAAGAATAAAACATGTTAAAGGATTTATTTCAGCCTTTTATTGAAAAAATTTAATCATTTTCAAGGGCTTAAAAGGAAATAGATATATGGAACACAACTAATATTAAATTAAACCTTAAGAAAACAATATAAAATATTATTTAATAGCTTGTATGCTCCCGTTATTTATTATAACTGCTACTAGTCGCAGTGACTGAAGGACACTAAGGTTGATTTTTGTCCATTCCTCTTGAATAGCTTTTAAAATGGGCAACTAAACTAGCATCTGCCTTTATAATGCGTTGATGCGTCGAAGAATTACCGTGAAATTCTTTGCATTCAAATTCAGAAAAACCATCTAAGACCTCTACATAATTTTCTGCGAAATAAAACCAATTGTGATCTTGCCGACTTTTTTCACTTCGAGCGATCCGTTTTCACTCCAAAAGACAATTTGGAATATTCGTTTGCTTTGTTAAATGCTGTATTTACCCGGTACTTTCGTTGTCAAAATATACCCAGCCCATACAGATTTTGACCCGTCTAACGAACGTAAAGTCGAAATAGTACTCTACATTTCTCCTCGCGTACGACACCCTGCCGAACTTCAGTTTAACAACCCACATGATCTATAAGCAAGTCGTAAGAGTTTTTTGAATAGCCAACGGAGACGTCAGTGCAAACATCTCGAAATTACTACTTCTTCCACCATATCCGCTTGATCGATTTTGGTTGAGTTCAACAAAGCACACTAGTCGCATCTTCAAATAATTTTTATTGAAATGGGGTGTGTACATCTGTCTCCGTCGTCTAGCTTTGCGGTCAATGAAGCAATGGTGTGCAGGTATATGGTTATACAATATAAAAATCGATATGATTTCACAAATTTAACACTCTACGGTTTTAATTAAATAATATCTAGTATTTGAAACATACTCAGAATTGAAGTCGGGGAAAAATGCTTTTTGGTTTACGCAATCTAACTTACTCGGTTTCATTTTCGAGTCGGAGAAATCGATTGAATCGATTTTCTTATCTTTTTATTTTGGTCAGTTTTAAATGTTTTGAATATATGAAAAAGTAGATAAAGGTTAGCTTAGGTTAGCCTGGTTGGCAACAAGCCACGCATAGACCTTTTGGTCCCTAGCGGTACCAGATAGAGTCCGACCTCTATGAATACCTAAAGTAGACATCATGTAGGATGTCAGCGCTTTTTTCTAATCTTAGCAGCGCTGGGAGATTCGCTTTTGAGACGTCCCTTCCGACCCTCAAACAATGGGGCTCCCAGGCATTTTAAACGCGTTTTTCATAATGCCGGACAAACGCACAGAAGGTGTTCTAAAGTTTCCTTAACATCCTCTTTGCATTTCCTGCATTTGCCCGTGTTAGCAATCCCTATCTTGTACGCATGTGTAGCCAATAGATTATGACCTGTTAGCATACCTATGATAGTTCTGCAGTCCTTTCGCGAGAGCGTAGGTCCGAATTTAGTCAGTGTTTTGTCGTTAGTTCTACGACTTTTGCTGTTTTGCATGTGTTTAGATTAGTCCACCCGGTTTAGTATGTCGTTCTCTTGTTCAAAAGGTAGTTTAACAGCACTTTTTGCTAGATAAAAGATAGATAAAACTTTACCATCTAAATTTTCATGTATTTATCCTGATTGTAGTAACTATTTTGGTTTGTAATTTTATGCTCCTATTAAGCACACAAATAGGCCTTTCAACCCTCCAATTGTTCGTCCACGATATTCGAAGAAGAAGCATGTGCCAAGTGAATTACTATAATGGAGGTCTCTCAAAATACGACTGTTAACAATTATAAACAATTATATGTGACATCATGACATCATTTAAATGCCCACCATGAGCACGTCTACAAGGAATGTCCGTCTAGGAATTATTCACTACTGATATCTGGGCATAAATTTTGAAAGATGCGACATGAAAGTCGTCACAAATTTGAGTCAAGTAGTTGAAGTAATTGAGAGTTTAAGTTAAAGTAATCTTGTGTGCCAGAAAATGCAATGTTGCTGCCAGTTGAAATACTGGTCCGATTCGAAACCTCAAATACCTTCAAAGCGTCATAAAAGGAGTAACAATATACCACGTAGTGACCAAAAACATCAATTTTCGATTTATTACTTTTACAATTACAAGCGTTAGCCATTGAATAACAATTGTTTTTATATACAGGGTGATTTTTTTTTATACTCAATTTACTTTTTCTAAAGAAAAAGGTGCGAATTTTTATAGATTTTTTTCTTTATTCCCAAACAATTTGGACTTAAACCTTTTACAGGGTTTGATTGAAAAGTAATGAACCTTATTTTTTTAAGCAGTTTTATTAAACCTTTTGGCTTAAACAACTAATATTCTTCAAAATAGGACCCTTGAGCGTCAATACACCGCTGGTAGCGGTCCTTCCACTGCAGGAAACATTTTTTAAACTCATCCGCCGGAATCGCGTTCAATTCGGCTGTCACAGGTTTTTTGGATCGCCTCGATGGACTCGAAACGCCTCCCCTTCAGCTTTATTTTCAGGCGCAGGAACAAGAAGAAGTCCGGAGGGGACATGTCTGGGCTGTAGGGAGGGTGGGGAAGCACCGGAACCCCCATCCTGGCCAATGCAGAGGTGCAGAGGAAGGCGGTGTGCGCCGGCGCATTGTCGTGATGAAGGATCCAATTGTTGACGAGGTCGGGACGATTTCCCGCACATTGTAATAAGTTAAATTCAACTCTTCACTGATCTCACGTAGACTAGCACGACGATCAATGTTCAAAAATTCACGAACCCGGTTCACATCTTCATCTGTTTGCGTCGTCGAAGGCCTTCCAGATCGCTGTTCGTCTTCGACGTCCTCCCGGCCTTTATGTCCCTTGAACGACTTGTGTCACCGTTTTACCTGGGCACTGGACAGAGATTGCTCCCCGTTAGCCTCCTTGAGTGGCCCAATGGTTTCGGTACTCGTTTTGTTTAGCTTTGCACTGCAAAATCCTAACACACTTTTAAAACAGCTTTCACGCGCGGAGCGATGTTGACTGCACCGCTGTTGCCAGCGAACTGGGACCGGTTTCTAGTGGAAGCGGAAGGTCTAACGATCATTTTCCCTCACCAGCCGATTCGGTTGATCGCTTGGCAGACGCTCCGCGCGGGAAGGCTCATTACTTTTCAATCAAACCCTGTATACTCACTTTTTGAAGATATTTTTTGCACTTGTGCAAATAAATTGACTTCGGTTCCTGCGTTTTCCATCTCTCGTTGAATCATTTCAGTTGCAATTTAAGCAGCTTGCTGTGGTATTCGCTTTAAATTGTGCAAGGGTATAAGGTTTGTTGGCATTTTCGAAATAAATCGATGTGAAAACATTGCCTTCAATGTTTTAGTTGTTATATGAACGAAACCAGAAGTCGTTCATATTGTTTTCAGCCAACACTTATGCAAAAATATCCATGTAATTGCCCGATATTGTACACCATTCAGCGATACTGTCCAGCAATCTTCAGCAGCGTCTGAAAATACGCCATCAAGTTTAAGTTGTTCCATGAGGCACTGTTACATTCACCAAAAATTACTGTATGGTCTTTAGTGAATCTGAAGAGATTCTCTGTGGATAAATTGTGGATTTATAATTGTGCTAAATTGAAGCTTCCAACACTGGCTATCACATGTGAGATGCGGTTCACTAGACGCCCTGCCTACTTAACTAGGGCGGCTGCGCGAGTCATTCCGGTAACGTAGAAGCGGCTGCCATGTCGATCTGGCTGGTTATTCATATTTAACAAGTGTAGCACCCTGTAAATGTATGTAACTTCAATCATGTATATGTAAACTACAAAGGCAGGCGTGCCTAAGCATAACAGGGGCCATGAGAACTACCCCAACTGCTGCAATGGAAGCGCTTTTAAATTTACTACCGCTACATTTAGAAATACAAGAGGGAGCTACTATGCAAGCACTCTCTTTTCATATGAAAGAAAAACTTAAACCAGGAGATCTTACTGGGCACCTCAATATCTTGAGCAGGGTTCAACATGCAGACGAATGACCACTCGGAACCCGTACACAATTTTATAAAGAGACACAAGGTTATCTTCCCGTCCAGGGGAGAGTGGAACACTAACCCAACATGGATAAATGATGACTCACAAAAATGGTACACAGATGGCTCCAAAACGTGCCAAGGAGTAGGAGCAGGAATAGTTGGGCCTAGAGCACACAAATCTAAGTACAGATACCACAATTTTCCATGCGGAGCTCTTCGCCAGAATGCAAACAGTGGAAATCATATCCAAAAGAGGGTTCGAGAAAGTAAAAATTAAAGTACTTTCGGACAGCTAATCGGTTCTCAAAGCCTTGAATAGCTTCACATTCAAGTCAAAAGTTCTAATAGAGTGTAACAATGCACTCGACAAACTGGCCACTCATAATCAGGTCTCACTGATTTGGGTACTAGACATGAGGGATACGAAGGGCCAACCCCATTTTTCGGCTTTAACAAAAACAATATAAAACAGAAAACCAAAAAACCAAACTAAAATCAGGGCACACTGGAATAACACAAGCGGCCTTAATCACTCCAAAAAGTTTTTGAACTTCAATGCCAACAGAGCAAAATCTGCTCTAACCAACCATAGATAAAAAGGGTTATCTAGTGCAAGATTATGCAGATTCTGCTGTGATGAAGAGGAGTCTATGGAACACTTCATCAGCAACTGTGAGGCATTAGGCCACAGGAGACACAGAATCCTGGGCTTGTACCTACTAGAAGAGGAATACCTACAATTCCTCCCTCCTAAGGAGCTGGTTCGATTCCTCGGTATACTAAATAATTATAATTAAGTAATTAGGGGTGCACAATAGATCAATCTGGTCGCAGTGCATAAAGGCCTTAGCCTGACCCGTACAACCATTACCATTACCATGTGGGAGTTTACACAGAGTTGGGAGTTACCGCTCGAAATTCGGGTTTAAAGCCTTAATATTGAAAAATAGGTGAATGTCGTTTTTTACCAACTGACATTGCCATCCTTATAGTTTAAATTAAATATGTATCTACTTTGACACTTTATTACTATGCTCAAATTCACATCGAACTCAACTAATATAAATCTTCGTCCCTAATTCCAGGTAATTTTCTACGATTCCGATTGGAATCCGACTGTCGATCAACAGGCCATGGATCGTGCACATCGTCTTGGGCAAACGAAACAGGTAACAGTTTATCGGCTGATCTGCAAAGGTACCATAGAGGAGCGAATTTTGCAGCGAGCGCGCGAGAAGAGTGAGGTAAGTTTTTGTTCTATTTTTTTCGTTTTTTTCCTTGCCACAAATTTTAATGTAGCATTAAAGCATTACGAGTATTAGGCACTTGGCGATCCGTGATTACAACTTGCCATTGAGAATTCGTATCCATTTAGTTCACTTTTGTAACCGCAAAACGTTTCAGATTTCCAACGAACAAAAACAATTGAAAACACTTAAAAAGCTGGCTTTGTACTCATACTTACTACTTGTGGTGTGGAAATGCGGGATGTGCGCGCCCACATTCATTGCTTTGCGTGGCACGTGCGTTTCAGCGTGTCGCCAACAGTCCCTTCTTCCGCTTTGTGCCACAATGTATGATTGTTGGTTGATGGTACATGTGTTTGGATTTTGGTTGCATGCAACGCGACGATCACTTGTACTCGTCCGGCGATCAGTTGTAAAATGATCTGTTTTTCTTTCATAAAATGTTGTTGCTCTTTGTTGTTGCCCGCGGTTTCTTATTGTAGTTGCTTTTGTTGTTTTCGCTGTTGTTTTGTTGTTCAGTATTCCGCACCGGAAGCTAATTATTCAATTTAAATGTTGTTGAGGGCGACACCGTTGTTACGCCTTCCCCCCATTAAGCGGCATGGGCTTGGATTTAGATTTTCTTATAGGAGTTGCTCATTTCTTTTTATGGAAGTCGTATGTATGTCGTATTTTAGGTAGAAAAGGTTTTTTATGGGGACATATAATATTTGAGTAATGCGATTGTCCCTCCATTTGCGGAGATAGATCAAAAAATTGGTACATCACGTTTTTAAGACTACTTTATTGAAGCACACTGTTTTGAGCTTCGAAACATTTATCAAAATATTTATCTTTTTTAGAAAACTTCGTATTTTTGGTTCTGCATATTTTCATATTTGTACTTTTTCAAACTCTTTTCAGATCCAGCGGATGGTCATAAGTGGTGGCAATTTCAAGCCCGACACACTCAAACCAAAGGAAGTGGTTTCATTGCTATTGGATGATGAGGAAATTGAATTGAAGTGTAAGTATGTACTTGAAAATACAAATGAAAATATCATATTTTGCTCTTATTGAAAACCACCAAGCGGAAGTAAATAGTGTACAAAAGCACTGTTATGGTAGGTTTTAATTAAAAAACACATTATGAGAGAAATTGAAAAAGTCTCAGTTTGTTTATCATGATGTTTATATGACGATTATCACTACTTTTGCTGATATTTTAGCTGATCGCTTTCAAAATACGGTTTCCATCCGGCTAATATTCGCAAAATAGATTTTTTTGAAATCCATATCTTTTTGCCAAATCTGAACGTTTCAAGAAGTATTGGAAAGTACGGATAGTTAATTTGAACTTAATTCATTGATTTTTTTATTGGTGAACGAAGAAGACAGCTTCCCTCGCGTAGAACATAATCTGAACGCATGGCACAGCACGGAGGAGAAGCCCGGTCAAAAATAGAATGTGTGCGAATGCTGATTCCAAAAAGGGACTAAGAGCAGGACTGTTCTTTATTACCAGCCCTATTTGTGTTGTTTACAGTAACTTAAAAGATTCATCTCGGTCCAAAAATGGAATTAAATCGTGAACATTTTCGTGCGATTATTTTTTACAACTTTCGACGTGGATTAACTCAGCAACATTGCATGGATGCACTTAATTCATTTTTTGGCGATGAAGCTCCATCAAGGACCAGTGTTTATCGATGGTATGGTGAATTCAATCGTGGTCGTAGTTCACTCCAAGACGAATTTCGTGAAGGTCGTCCAAAATCAGTTGTTGTTCCGAAAACCATTGATGCTGTGCGCGAAATGATATTGCGAGATCGTCATGTGACCTATCGTGAGATTGAGACAATCTTAGGCATTAGTTGGACCAGCATATATTCAATATTGTATAAACATTTGACTGTAAAAAAAATTTGTTCGCGTTGGATCCCACACAATTTGTCAATCGCTCAAAAAAAGGCTCGTGTCGATTGGTCGAAGGAAATGCTCAAAAAATACGATCGCGGGGCTTCGAAACACGTGTACGAGTATGACATCGTGACAGGTGATGAGTCATGGATTTACGCGTATGAGTCCGAAAGTAAACAGCAGTCGACTGTATGGGTGTTTCAAGATGAGCCAAATCCAACAAAAGTTGTTCGCGCACGAAGCACTTCCAGCCAAATGGTCGCCCGTTTTTTCGGAAAAACTGGACATGTCGCAACCGTACCACTAGAACAACGCAGAACAGTAAATTCTGAGTGGTACACAACCATTTATTTGCCAGTTGTCTTCCAAGAAATTAGGAAAACCAATCGCCAAAGACGGATCACTCTTCACCAGGACAATGCGAGCTCTCACACATCGGCTGAAACAACTGCATTTTTGAGCACCCAAAACATCGAATTAATGGGTCATCCGCCGTATAGTCCTGACCTGGCACCGAATGACTTCTTTTTATTCCCGTACGTAAAAAACAAACTGAGAGGTCAACGTTTTTCGATACCTAAAGAAGCGGTTGCGGCATTCAGAATGCATGTTTTGGAGGTACCTCATTCAGAGTGGCAAAAGTGCTTCGACAATTGGTTCAAACGCATGCAAAAGTGTATAGATCTTCATGGAGAATATTTTGAAAAACAATAAAGTGATTTTCGATGATTAAAATTTGTTTTTGTTCTCTAATCCCGACATATAAAAGGCACCCCTCGTGCCCTTTCTTTCTCGTTCCGACTATATAACTTTGTTCGCATATTCCAAGCGAAAGTACTAGAGATTGAGATCTCTGGGGAATTGTAAAGTACTCGTATTGCCAAAAAACTGTGGGAAGTGCAAAAAGTATGCATCCTTTCGGATATCTAAATTGCACCGTATATAAACAAACGGTTCTTCGAATTCTGAAGAGGATCGATATCAGAAGTTCCATGGTTGAGTCCCTAACTAATTACTCGAGTTACGCTACCATCAACCGAGCAAAATCCGTCCGTTATTGCTTTCGTAAGGCAAACGGAGATGTCAATATGTCGATGACATTTTGATGTTTGATCCATGAAAGATTATCAGTCAACAATTCCACAAATTGTCTGTTATCTCATCGATTCAGGGGGAGCAAATGCATTGGTAGATTTTATGATATTGTGAGCACCTTGAACTTAGTCCACTGATTTCTCAGAAATTAGGCTAAAGAAAGCCTCATTGCGAGGTACTCTCGGGCGTAAAGATACCATAAAGTCTTACCTCGGGCTCGGTAGGGGCTTTAGTCCAACATCAAGGTTTCTATGTACGAGTATACATGCAAAAGCGCAATAAATCAAGGGAGACATACCTCTTACACAGGACACAGTGATTGTTTTTTGACTACTCGTTTCTTCGTATATGTACATTCACATGTGTACCCTGTACATGTATATACATGTACACATAAAGGGTGGTTATTTAATTCGAACATAAAAAAAGGAGGTATAAAATATTTTCCATAATTTCTGTTTTTATTGAAAAGAGTAAACTTGAATAGAATTTCGTCCAAATGACTTCCATAACTCGTTTTACAGCAGCTCATAACGTCAAGCCAATTTTGTTGTGTTTTTTCAAATTTTTTTCGCAGTTACACTCTCACCAATGGCAATTTTTTTCATGTTTCAACTCTTGAATCGTCTCTGTATGATTGGCGTAATGTTTATCTTTAACGCTGCCTTACAAAAACTGTAATGCAGTCAAATCCCGAATGCTTATTCGATTTTCGAATGTTTTCAAGATATCCGAATTCAATTCAAGCGAAAGCGAGCCATTTTGAAAATGCCTAATCGTAAACTAAATTTCTGACATTTACCTGCCAAAGCAAACAAAAAATCACTTATTCAACCCTGTATTAGTTGATAGATATTGAAACACACTTAAGCCGTCCAAATTTTATGTAAGTTCAAAATGCTTTTCGGCTTACAAACTATTAACGCTAGACTAAATTTTCTTCATTTTATCTAGTTTAAGTTTGGTTAAGGTGGCTGCCACTCTTCACGAAAGTGTAGAGAAGCCCACCTAGACTTCAACCTCATTCTATCTAATTCATTTAATCTGCTCAAAATGCTTATCTGAAATTAAAACAGATTAGAATGCGCTAAATTACCATGTGAAATTCAATTAGCCTCAGTAAATTAACAATTATTTTCTAAATCTCACTTCTTCTTTTCTTACAGATCGCCAAAAAGTTGATCCCGATGCAGCATCAAGTAGCCAAAATAGAGATGTGACCAGTGCAGGCAATGATAAGAAACGTCAGCGTAACTCAAATAAGGTGTGTAATAAAAACCACTCACCACGCACATATGTATACATATGTGTGTGTATGTCTATGAATAAAAATAAGCACTCTATTAAAATGCGGCCACGCTCATCTTAAATAGAACTGCGTAAACAGATTACTTTCAATTGTATGCAGCCCACATAGAGCGATTTTAAATCTTTGCCTTTTCTCCAAAAAAAAAAGAAGAAAGCTGTATATGGAAACTAGCTTAATAGACGCATTTACCCATACATACTTGTATATAGAAATAATCCTTAAGTATGGAATAGCGAGTTTGAAAAGAGTTTGCTTTGTGGGACTTGCCACTTGCGCTGCGATCGCGTCCTGCGATAGCGTTAATAGCATTAAAGCGTAAAAAAGTGGATGGCGCATGCGCATCAAATGCCATCATAATGCAAGTTAAAGCGATGAACTTGCAATGTCATTATGCCACTTAAGTAGCTCACTTTTGTCTGTGATGTCTAATGCGGTTACTTACACTTGCTGTTGAAGAGTTGGAAGAAATTAGTTTTTACGTTTTGCCGCCTTTGTTGCTATTCTTATTTTAACCCTTTCACGTTTGTGGGGCCAGCTACAAAAACAACTACAATGTGATCAAATCAGAATCTTTAGCGAAAATTATTAACATAACCGTTATTTTGATTCTGTTGATACAATGTTTGAACATTTTAAGCTTAATGTCTTCTATCATTTGTAGTGGTTTTTGGAAAACATATTTTAAAAACTATCATTTTGACAGGTACTTTGAAATCCGCCAAACTCACTTTAATCTTAATATTACATTTTTTATAATTCCGATGAAAAAATAATACCGATTTGTTTTTGTGTAGAGAGCGATGCACCCTAATGCATATTATATAGGGTGGGCCATATAGCGTATGCTTTTTGAACCACCTATTTTTTTGAGAATGGTAACACAAATGACATGTCAAATGTGTTCATAATTTACTTAATGCTTTGACATTTACGAAATGGGACGCAATACGCTTGAACAAAATTGGGAAACACTGAAAACCTATTTCCAAAGTGGTGAGTCTTCTTCTTATTTTCTGAGGAGCCCCGGTTACAGTAAATGGCGAGCGTTACCGTCACCTGCTCAACGAGTTGTTTCCAAAAATTGAAGAGGATGACATGGACGACATTTGGTTTTTTTTTTTTTTTTTTTTTTAAGTTGATTATTTATTTGGTATTAATAATGTTATGTACTAAAATAAACAATAGTTTTAAGTATATAATATGATTATACAATGACTCTAGACGAGTTCTCAAGTACATGATGAGCTTCTTATAGATATATATAGTAACATTTTATTAATTGATGGTATTTTAGATGTGTCTGCTTTAATTTGAAGCTTTTATAATATTTTAAGATTATATTGCAGAGAAAAAAACCTGTAAAAAACAGTGCATGCTTAGCTTTTTTAATATAAGATAAAATGGTTTAAAAGGAAGTTATGTCGGGTATTCGGCATGAAATAGTGTTTACGTTTGTGTATTGTTTAGCCACCAGCATTTTTTATTAATATCAAGGGCTTCTATTTTGTCTCTGGGGGAGATGTATGTATCAAAACGTTGGTTTTCTCTGTTAATGGCTTTTGTCGTGACTGTTTTAACGTTGGCTCTTCTATGAATGTGATAAATTATCGGTATATGGTCCTTATTTTGTATAAAACCGTTCTTATCAAGATAGAGGAATGTTTCCGGTGGTGTAAATCCATTTTTAATGGTTGACAGGAAATATTCATCGCTTTCATGGTAAGGTGCCCTTATTAGAGTGTTATTATTATTGTGAAGACAGCGCATTATGTGTCTCCTAATTAGATTTATTATATGACAGTCGATTCTGGGTACTTTGGCTGTGTTATATATTTTTGCATTCGTTACATATTTGGTGTAGTTGCTTTTTGCTGTCCTATATAAGGAAGTGCATGATCTTAGAATCCTTCTTTCTAGTTTTCTTATCCTTTCCATGTAAGATGGTGACAAGTTATACCAAATAGGACACCCATATGTGAGTATAGGCCTTACCAATGCCTGATACATAATTGATTTTAGCCTGTTATGCAGAAATTTCGTCGAGAACATTTTCTTATAAACATAATATGCTCTAGTTGTTTTCTTTATTTGGTTGTTAATGTGGTGATTGTAGTACAAGAACTTATCTAAGTATATGCCGAGGTATTTGACTTTATCGATTTGTTGAATTGTGGTATTTGTGCTCTCAGATTTAATTTTGAAATTTTTCCAGTTTTTTTTGATGTTAGTGTTGCATTTTTTGATAGGGGGACGGAATAGCATATTTTCACATTTGTTGGTGTTTAATTTGAGGTGCCAGTCCGTTGTATATTCTTCTACAATATTATATTTAAGTTGGAGATGTGTGTTTATGTTGGAAATTGTATTGTCTGAGTGGTAAATAACAACATCATCTGCGAAGGCTATTATATTGTCGATTTTATGCAGTAGGTCTAGTATGTATATGTTAAAGAGGGTGGGGGCATTTACAGTTCCTTGCTGTAGTCCATTTTTTATATAGTAATCTCGACTGCTTTTTATATTATTTATCCATACCGAGAATGTTCTATTACAGAGCATATTGTAAATTAATATAATTAGATGGAGAGGAAATTTGTATCCGATAAGTTTGGTTATAAGTCCTTCTATCCATACTTGGTCAAACGCTTTTTCGATATCTAGGAAGCAGGCTCCTGTGACGTATTTTTTATTCCAGTTCCAGTTTATTTCCGAGACTAGAAGGTTGATAGCATGAATAGTCGAATGTCTATATTTAAAGCCAAATTGTTTTTGGCTGATCAGGTTGTTATTTTCGAGTATTCTATTGATGTTCATATTAATTACCACTTCGAAGACTTTGCTAATATTTGGAAGCAAGCTGATTGGCCTAAGATTTTTAATACTATTTTTTTCTTTGTCTTTTTTGGGTATAACAATCATTTTAGCCTTTTTCCAACAAGGTGGGAAATATGCATTGTTCAACATGTTGTTAAATAGAGTACAATATTCTAAAATTATCTCTGAGGGAAGATTTTTTAGAATGATATTTGGTATTTTATCTAAACCTGCTGACAATTTACTTTTTAAATTTGCGAATACCAAAGCGAGGTCATTAGGTAGAATGAAAAAGCTTTCAGTCTGTTCCTCGTGAAGGTCATTTGCTCTTTTTTCGTTGCTAAATGTTGTTTTCTGCGAATCGATGCTATCAAATAGAGTTTTTGTTTTTAAAAACTCATTGAAGCATACATCTACTTGTGAGTGGACCAGATTAGTACGCACCTTCTGTTTTGAAGAGTGGATTGCTTCGAAGTGGACGCCAATCACATCAACTACGTCTTTGTTGTTTCTAATAATGTAGCTGTTGGTTGCCAGATTCTTTTCAATTAAAGAGCTATCTAGTCCCGCCTCTTGTATCAGTGCGGATGAAGCAAAGGGGATAGAAAGGTGACTGATGGTTTCGTCTTGATTTTTGAGGAACGATTTTTTAACAGTAGATATTTTCGAAGGGTCGCTGGTATTAATGTGGGAGAGTTTATGTTCTAATTGATTGTTTATATGTATTTTGATATTTTCCTGGATAAGTTTCTTGATTAATTTTAGTTTTGTCTTTTCTTGTTGTATGTTGCTGAGAGAGCACTGTAGTTGTAGCCGGTTATATTTTTTTATATTAGTTAGAGTTTTGCTTTTTTCTAGAAGTAATGTTTTTAACACCGGTATTTTGGCTAGGTTATGAGTAATATTGTTAGTTTTTCTCTTCGGGACTCTCTTTTCTATGGCAGTAAGTATAATATTGTTTAGCTTGTCCAAGTGGTGGTCGATCTCAATATTAGCTAGGTTTCTGTTCTCTGGTGTTCGGATTGCGTTCTGGAGTTCAGAAGTCAAGGTGCTTTTGAATTTTTTCCAATTGGTTTTTTTGTAGTCCAATTTTCCTTCTTCTGTGTTGGCCAGTAGTGTGAAAAAGTTATCGACTCTGCGAGCTATAATTTCTATGGCGTTGTGATCGCTGTCATAGTGGAGGCATTTCAAACAGTTGACGGTGTCGTTGGATTTTAGTATATTTAATCTGTGGTCGGCAATGCAGACATCCAAAAATGAGCTTGCTCTCATGTATGAGGGTGATTCAGAGGCATACATACTGCATCTAAATTTGAGCTCATTTGAGGTAAGCCAATCTTTTAAAGATCTGCCCTTAGGATTATTTTGGACATTTCCCCAGTCCATGTGTTTACTGTTAAGGTCCCCTGCTAATATGTAATAGTGATTGAGTTGCTCGAGATTTAAGGCTTCAAAAACTGTGTTAAACTCTGTCTTAAATGCATCGTTGTTATTTCCTGCTGGGTAATATGCTGCTATTATATATAAAATGTTATTCGGGGGCATATGTATTTTAACTATGCAAGTTTCAAGGCATGACAGCTGGTCAATTTTGCGGTTAAAGACTTTGGTGAATTTAATGTTTTCTTTGATTAGTATTGCTGTGCCACCACCTCTCATGCCGGCCGACCTATCTTTCCTTATTAAGTTATATCCAGAAAATTATAATTTGTGCTTTGGGTTTAGTTTAGTTTCATTAAGTAATAATATGTCTGGGTTTTTGTTTTTCAAAAATTCACTTAAATCTAGTCTCCTGCATAAACTTATGAGAGAGTTGACGTTGAGGGAAATAATATTTAATTGGGTTTTAGTAAAAGCCTGCGTGGGTAAAACGCTCATACTGAGTTCATTAAACCACATATTGCATCGACTCTAGCCGTCTGCAACTCTAATTGTTTTTGAAGATTTATGATTTGATTGCTTAAGGATAAAATTGTATTTTTTAATTCTACTAGGAATGAATTTTGGATATTTTGATCGTTGGTAGTGTTTAGGGCTCCGTGAGCTCCTCTAGTTACATTTGCATAGCTTAAGTTAGGGTTAGTGACTCTAATTGGGTTGTTAGTCTTAGTTATAGTTATATTTTGCTTTTTCAGTCTTAACTTCTGTTGTAGCTCTTTATATCGTTCGCATCCCCTGTAAGATGCGGGGTGCCCTGATTTTTTGCATAATACACAGTATAGGTTTTCCTTTCCTGTATTTTCTCCGACTGAGGAAGGGCATTCTTTGCTGTTATGTGCTCCGCTACATTTCACGCACCGCGGGGGCATATTACAGTTGGCGGCGCTATGGTAGAAGTTTTGGCAATTTCTGCACTGTGGGATCTGAGGTCTACGTAGATGCTCCCACTTAATGCAATGGTATAAGATACAATTGATTGCTTTCAATTCATTGATATTGCTTTCGGCGGTTACTTGGACCATGAATATTGGTAACGATATATTTCGCTGTATTGATTTTTTAGTGGTAAATGGGCTTACTTTAAGAATTTTGAGATTGTCGTTTTGGTAGCTGCAAAGCTCGTTGAGAATTTCTTCACAGTTGGTGTTGCCGTTTAGGCCTTTCAGTAAATATGTTTTTGTTTTTAGGCATTTAGGTGTATATGAATAGTATTTGACGTTAGCTTTTTCAAGATAGCCGCGGACTCTTTTATAATCTTCGAGGTTTGTTAAGTATATCGCTAATTTATTTTGGTTATATTCTTTGATTTTAAATTGAGTTATCTTTAGACCATTTTTAATAAGTTTTATTATTTCTTTTGACTCTACATCAAGTGTATTAATAGGTGGTATGTTTTTGTTATTACTCTTGCTTTTGGCATTTGTAGTTGCTGTCGATTCGTTGTTTTTAGTTACATTAGCCAGTGCAGCTTCGGCTGCTGCTGCGCTAGTTGATGGTTTATTGTTGTTGTTTAGAGAATTATTAGCTCGTGTTTGTTCGCTCTCGTCATTTAGTTTGTGTACATATTGTTGAAATTTTTCAAATGCTTCATTACACTCTTCTAGATCATCGTCTAGTATAGCATAGTAATTGTTTTTGGAATTTTTTGACATTGTGTTCTCGGTCATGTTGTAATTTTTCCTTTTTCTATTTAACACGTTTTTTTCAGAGTTTTTAACTTTATTAAATACAAAGTCAAGCGCATTGCGCTCGCTCATAATTCTTATTCACTATTTCTGCACGTTTGAAAACACTGCCGTTGTTTTTTTTTAATAGTTAAGATGTATTTTTTTATTTAGGTTTTTACTTTTGCACAAGGCAGAAAAAAGTAGAGAACTATCCGATTACGTGTTGGTCGCTCCGTGTGCACAATCGAACTCCTGGACGACATTTCGTTTCAACAGCACGGTGCAACTTGTCACAAAGGCAAAGCTACACTCGAACTTTTGGCTACCGTTTTTGAAAACCGAATAATAAGCCGAAATTCTGATATCCATTGGCCGCCTCGGAGCTGTGATTAAAGCCCGTTGGACTATTTTTTGTGGGGAAACGGTAAGGACAAATGCTATGCGAACCATCCAGAGACGATTGATGCTTTAAAACACGAAATCGAAGTTGCCATTCATGAAATTGGAGCCCAAACAATCGAAAATGTGCTTAAAAATTGGGTTGATCTAATGGCCTACTGTAAAGCCAGTCGTGGCAGTCATTTGAACGATATTATTTTTCATTTATAAATGACAATATTCAAGCTTCAAAATAAAAAAAAGTTTGAAAAAATATTGATTAGTTTTTTTTTATAGCCGATTCAAAAAGCATATTTTACATGGCCCACCCTATATGTATATGTCAGGCATGACATTTGGAGAGGTGGCTCTTCAAAAATTTGCTTAAAGCCACTCATTTAAAACCCCTTCCTCTGGACCTACCCTACCGAAACATCCTAGACCGGCCAATGAGATGGAGTTATCGATGACAATTCATGGTTCCACCGCCCTAAGTATGCATATGTAAGCGGCTACAAAAACAACAGCAAATTTTATTTGAGATACGTAATGGTTTTAGCTATTTAATAGTATGTTGCGACAGAAAATTTACCTGCTTTTTATATTCATGCGCTTTTATTATCACGAAGTATTATTTTGAATTTTATTTAGGCGGCCGCCGTAGCCGGATGGGTTGGTGCGTGAGTACCATTCGGAATCCAGAGAGAATTGAAGAAAAAGTGTTTTCTAATAGCGGTCGCCCCTCGGCAGGCAGTGGCAAACCTCTGAGTCTATTTCTGGCATGAAAAATATCTGCCGTTCGGAGTCGGCTTGAAACTGTAGGTCCCTCCGTTTGTGGAACAACATCAAGAAGCACGAAACAAATAGGAGGAGGAAAAAATAGTGTATGCGCCAATTACTATATTACTATACTATATATATATATGTATGTATATTAGGGCGGGTCGATTTAAAAATCGCTCATTGCTCGAACGAAAAATCCCACTTTGACCCATTTAGAGTGCTCCAATCGAGTCCAAATGTATGACCGACCCCCACTAACTTTGGACGGCCGATCCACCCATGCCAGTGGCACACCCCCTGGAACTCCCCTGGGGGGTTCCCCATGCAACCATTTCAAAATATCAGCATTTTTGGCCCTTACATGGGAAAAGAAACTAAAAAGTTCGACCCAAATTGGAGGACATCAGAATTCGTTTTAGAGGTATGGTTCCTTCGGCAAAGTTTCTTATTTTGATCCCTAGAATACGATTTTCACAGAGCAATGGGCGATTTTTTTTTGCCTCCCTACAAATCGACCCGGCCTAATGTATACATATATATATATTATTTTTAATCACCTCCTTGAATGTTTCAATCAAATCTAGAAGGGCCAGCTCCTCTTCTACAGCGAAGTTGTTTCTTTATTTGTGTAGCCATCCATTTGTGGATCTTAATGCTGTTGTTAATATCGGGCGTGTTTTTAGCTGCATGAGAACTGTTGATATCAATAGACGTGATAGCAGAATGGCAAACTGTGTTCACATTTCTGTTAAATAAGGTTTGTTCAAGTCCTCATGAATCGTTTAATGCTAGAACAAGGCTTCCAAATTATGGAAATTTGCTTTAAAAATGTAAATCTATTCGCAAAGTTCATAGCTTCACTTTGCCCATTTTACACGCTGGTGGCATCATCGGCCCTTATTTCTTTCGAAATGAGAACGGAGCGGTCGTTACGGTAAATGGCGAGCTGACTGAATTTTGGTTTGCACTATTGACGCCATCCAGCCAGATTTATTGGAAAAATTATACAAAAATAGGACCGATCGAAATATTGTATACCGGACATCATACTAAAAAAATAAATCCTTTGAAATTATCTACCAAGTTATAATAAAACAAAATTAATTCCAACAATATTTTTGTTTTCTTTTATCATTACAAGTTCTCAAGCTCTTAAAAAACACTCGATACAACCACAATATTTACCTTTTATTCACTTTTAAACACTGGTATTTTCAGTTTATTTTCTATACCTTAAATACTGCATCGGCTGTTGAAATAATGGAATCGAATTTAGAATGTCCACAAATTTAACTGACCATTTAATGATCTTCCAAATGGCAGATGAAATGTCATGAATATGCTTTCCAAATTACTGCAGACTCATTTTTCATCCGCTTTTTTTGGATTTTTTATGCTGTATTTAGTTATGTAATCAGCAATCTGAAAAACTACAAAATTCAAGTTTTCAGCAAAAAGTAATGAGCTAAAAAAAGTTCACCGCTTTGGATCCGCCACTTTGAATTTGTCAATTTTGACCACAAATTAGAGCTCGACCTTAATAAATATCCATATTTTTGTCTAATTCTGCTTAGAGTTTGTGCAGTCGTTAAAGGGTTAAACTGTTATTGTGTGCAGTAGCTTAATTCTAGTACTTACAATTTACCTCACCTCTTTTTTTACCTATGCACGTTGGTCTTTTAGGTCGCTATTATCTACTATTATTCATTTTATGTTCATTCTTTTTCCGAATATTTATTCTCCGCTTAAGCTTTTAATGAAAGAAAAATATATTGTACGTGCAGTTCCTCCACCGATTGTTGTTGCTCTTTTTCAGATACTTAATTTTTTTATTTTCTTTATTGTATCTTCTTGAGTGCTATTCTCCCCCTTCACATGCAATGTTGGCGTCATGGTCACGTGATTCGCTTCCAGCGTAAATACGTAGTAAGTTACTTCTTTAGTTGCATAAAAACAATTCAATTTGTATCACTTTAAAGTGCGTGGCCGACTTCACCGGCTGTGCCTGTTATGGTTTATGGGTAGTATTTACATTTCTTGTTTCCACTCCAAGTTTTTCTTCATGTTTGTTTCGTACTTTAGCATTTTTTTCTTTTACACCTTCTTTATTTATTCATTTGCAGACACGTTTTTTAATATAATATTTACTCTACTTTCGGCATTCATTCATTTGTTGCATTTAGCCAGCAACCCTTTTTCCACCTGCAAATCTTTTGTTCTTTAAAGCTCTCTACTTTTGCTTCTTTCAGCATTTGGAGTCGCCTCCTTAGTTCTGGTAGGAAAACATTACAAGTGTTATTCAGAGTTTTATTTTTTCCGCTGCCATCTGCTCTGTACTTGTATATTCTTTATTTAAGGTGGCTTACTCTTCGACTTTTTTTATCGATCCTTCTTTGTTTTATTCTTCGGTTTCGCTAAATGATTTTGTGCGTTCAATGGAACACTGACTATACCATGTATATACTACTTAAACCTTAACTGGCAATGACTCCTCTGCTTCTGTAACCAACAAAATCAAGAAGGGTTAACCGTCGACAAGAGTCTGTCACTGGCCTAAGATCATTTTTGTTGGCATCTAAAGGCAATATGGCAAGAAAATGAAATTTCCGTTTGCATATCTTGAGGCTAATATATTTGTGGATAAGTACAAACTAGAATGTGTGTGTATTTGTATATCAGAGCTACCCAGTAAGAAGTCGAAATCTGACGTCTTGCAAGCTGCAAGCAGATCATAGAAAATCGTCGTTGAATATTTGAAAGAGACATTGAAGACCTTTTCAAATAACTGTCGCCTTTTTCAGGCCACCCTGTGGTTCATGTCACTAATCATGTCATGCAATATTTTTTTTCATTTTCTCTCTTGTCAGCTATGTTTCTCACATGATATTTAATATGACGTGCCATTTATAATGTCATGCAGCACATTATAATGTCATATCTCTCTCCATTTATCGAAGCAACAAACTCGTAAACCTCTAGAATACATACATATAACAAAACAAAGACTCCTTACATATTCTAGTACAAGAGCAAATAAAGCATATGCAGGAAATATAAAACAGTCAATAACTGATATTCGATTCAGTGAAAGCGAACTTATTGCGTCTATGTTTGTGTCATCGGTACAAAAATGAGTTTCGAACAAAGAGCTAATATCAAATTTTGTTTTAAAATCGGTAAAACGTTTACCGAAACATTTGAATTGATGAAAAAAGTTTATGGCGATAATTGTCCATCTCGCGCCAGAGTTCATTAGTGGTTTACACGTTTCAGAGATGATTCTGAGGACATAAATGACAATGAACATACGGACCGCCCAAAATCATTAATCACCGAAAACTCCATCGAAATTGTTCGTAAATTTATCAAAAATGAACTGAAATCATCGTTGAATTTCATGGAATTGGAGTTGAATATCTCCAAAACTTCGATTTATCGCTTTTTTACTGATCATTTGGGCTTACGAAAGGTCTGTGCATGTTTCATTCCGCACAAGTTAACTGAGGACCAAAAATTGCTCAGAATTGAACATTCGAAAGACCTCATTAAAGAGGCGAGAAAAGACGAGAACTTCTTTTACAACATTCTAACTGGTGATAAAACATGATGTTTCCAACATGAACCTGAAACTAAGCGTCAAAGTGCCGAATGGATAGCCCTAGACGAGCCACCACCCAAAAAATCGCGTTTGGAGAAGTCAAAAATCAAGTCAATGCTCATTTGTTTTTACGATTGCAAGGAAATTGTCCAAGAGTTCGTGCCAACGGGCCAAATCGTCAATGCAATTTTCCATCTTGGCGTTTTGAATCGTTTGCTGCATCGAATTCGTCAAATTCGCCCTGAATACCGCGCAAAAGGAGGCTGGCACTTATTGCATGATAATGCACCATCTCATCAATCTACTCTTGAGACTGCTTTTTTGACTAGAAATCGCATTTTAATCATCAATCACTCACCGTATTCGTCTGATATGGCTCTCTGTGACTTCTATCTATTCGGAAAATTGCATTTGGGCATAAGAGGAAAACGTTTTGCGTCCGTAGATACCATCCAAAAGGCTTGTACCGACATGCTGAAGGTCATTCCAGTCAGTGACTTGAAACACCCTTTCGAAAAGCTTTTAGATCGCGCAAAACAGTGTTTGATACATTATTTTGAATAAATAAACTCGATGTTATTAGAACAAAGCTCATATCGTTTCTATTTTAGCTCAGTTTTGTTTATTTTGGTCTTCACTTGTACTTATATATAAGTATGTTGTGTGATTGCTCGGGTTTCAGGTGCTTCTGTTGAAATAAAAAAAGAGGGATATTTTAGTGAAAGAGAAGGACCATCCATATATAGATTGAAAGACATAACGTAATACTTCACATAAAATTATACGCCTTTACATTAAAAAATGTGCATGCAACTGATTTCTTGCATACAATTCTACAAAATTTAAAGAAATTGTATCTCAGAAAAAAGAAATTGTATCTCAAAAAAAAACAAAAAAATATTTTCTACATATACCGATTTGTTTACAGGAGCGAGAGGTGCTGCATTCGAAAGAGAAGGCGGCTTCTCGCTAAACAGCAGTCCTTGACATTTGGCGCATGGTTATTTTGTTTAACATCCACATCTCGTATTTGTTTTTTCCTTTCATTTTACCCGTTCTTTGTTCCTATTACTTAAAAAGAGTTTATTTCTATTAGCCAAATTCTGAATGATCCAAAAAACACTAGTTGCGAATTGGAATTTTGTATCACTGGTGTCGGCTTTTCCTGCAGGGTTCTTTCTTGTGTAAATATTTTTATAAGTTTTCATGTAGGCATTAATGTATATAGTAACGTGTTAACCTTTACGGCACAAAAATTTATGAATCAAAGAAAAATTGCCCACCATTGACCTCTACCGTTAAATAGACTTTTTTCATGCTTACTTACCGTATATACATATGTATACAGATATTTAATACCTAAAAAAATTTGGCAATCGTATTTGCATTATTCTCCCAATTTTATTTATAAGGTTTAGTTTGTTTTATTATAAGTATGTATGTTAGGGCGGGTCGATTTAAAAATCGCTCATTGCTCTGTGAAAATCGTATTCTAGGGATCAAAATAAGAAACTTTGCCGAAGGAACCATACCTCTGAAACGAATTCTGATGTCCCCCAATTTGTGTCGAACGAAAAATCCCACTTTGACCCATTTAGAGTGCTTCAATCGAGTCCAAATGTATGACCGACCCCCACTAACTTTGGACGGCCGATCCACCCATGCCAGTGGCACACCCCCTGGAACTCCCCTGGGGGTTTCCCATACAATCATTTCAAAATATCACCATTTTTGGCCTTTACATGAGAAAAGAAACTAAAAAGTTCGACCCAAATTGGGGGACATCAGAATTCGTTTTAGAGGTATGGTTCCTTCGGCAAAGTTTTTTATTTTGATCCCTAGA
Organism: Anastrepha fraterculus; assembly: GCA_037575425.1. NCBI lineage: Eukaryota > Metazoa > Arthropoda > Insecta > Diptera > Tephritidae > Anastrepha > Anastrepha fraterculus. The sequence continues at coordinate 140,420 of JAYXIM010024593.1, read as the reverse complement.
ATATGATTTTCACAGAGCAATGGGCGATTTTTTTGCCTCCCCACAAATCCGATTGTACATTGTATGTACTTATATGGGGTGTTTTTTTTACAGGTTAGGGTTTCAAGATGAAATAAAACGTATATAATTTAATGTTATGGCCAAGAATTTAGCTTTATTATAAAGATAAGGGTTTGCCATTATGTTTTAAAAATGATACCCATTCAACCAAAAGTGAGCTTCATCGCTGAACAAAATTTTCTTCGATGCGTCGTGCGAACCGAACCATTATTTTCGTAATAAATTTGCACGATTTGTAAACGTTGTTCAGGTGTAAGTCTATTCATTATGAAATGGCAAACCAAACTGAGCAAAAATCAAGTGACAGCTGTCAAAAATACCATCTACGAAAAAAGTATTGCCAACTTGAAAACCTAACCTCTAAAAAAACACCCTATATTTACAAAGCGCACATGAAATCACACAGCGGGTTTCGTTCCGCTATGATCTTATAATTTCAAGCTGCTGAAATTAGCTTCAGATAAAATTAAAAATGATTAAGGAGTTAATCTTAAAACTAAATTTATCTAACGGCCAATGGACGTCGACTCAGAAATCAAATTCCAACCAAGTTATATTTGCAGAACACAAGAAATAACTTCAAAAAAGTGCCAAAAAGCAATGAAATCCGCAGATCAAATACCCAAAAAAATCACAATAGCAATGGATGCTACGATGTTTTAATAAAAAATCGTACGTTTAGACGCTAAGAGTTTTTGACAGCTCAACAAATCTCAAGTGCTTAGAAATTATCTACTTTGCACAAATAATTTCTCAAAAATGCCAATGAACTTATGAATTTCGAGCGAATGTTATGCTCTACATGTTTCCAGCAACTGGACTTCCTTGCAGTGAATCAATTAATATATTAGGAGCCTTTGCGCAAATTTAGAAATTAGAAAGAAATGAATTTTATACCGAGTGGGTGAAATTCCATAAATTTGAATTGTTTCTTTGTTTATAGTTTTTAGCTCGAAGCTGTTCAAGAATCGAAATAATATTAGTTCACTTAGCTTTAGGGAGAGTAGGGAAGTAGAGAATTGAATGTGAGAAGAGTTGCTATGTTGTGGTGCAGTTGCGCATTCGCTATGATTGTAGTGCACGCTTTATGTTTATCGTTTCATAATCATAATTAAATTAAACAAAATCATAAATTTATTTCAATACTATTTTTGTAGAGCCCTTTATCTTTTGCCTCAATATAGGCCTCAGCTTCAGCGATAACCTCTTCATTCAAGTGAAATTTCTTACCGACGAGCTCGTTTTGTAGGTCTGTTCAATTAATCTGGTTTTGTCATTGTTTTGATTGACTTGTGACACGGTTCGTTATCTTGATGAATCGAAACAGTGAGAAAACGGGGCAAACACTTTGTACAGAGCTCTCTCATAGTTAAATGCTCATGCAATATAAAGCCTTTTTAAGATTATTACTAGCTAAAAATGAGGTGAATGCAATAAAACTACAGCCATGCATGTGTTAGGCCCGGGACTTTTCAGCCCATGTGTTACTCAAGAATTGTTCATCTCCGTTTGCTGTTAAATTTGGTTTTTCCATGATTTTGAAAAATCGTCTCAGGGCTAAATATATTCAAATACAATTTTTTCCTGTTAAAGCCCACTTTTGTTTTCCTATTAATTATTTCCTGCTATTGGACTTTTCCTCCTTATTTTTCATAATTTTCGAACTTACTCACACAATCGTTATTGTTAAACACTTCTTAAGCCATGACACGTTCCACGCAAGTAACAGTTACGCTTGGTTTGACTTGAATGACAGCCTCAAAGAACCTTTTTCAGAATGCAAATTGGCGGAAAGCATTGGTGTAATGGCAAATTGACTCAGTGCAATATGCATACATACATACTCACATATGTATGTGGCGGAAAGAGCAAGAAGCTAAGTGAGATAAAATCTGCATGTAAATATATGTAAAATATAATATACCGGGTGGACCACACCTTAGCCATTGGTTAGGTTCGCATATGCGCATTCTGTCCATCCTAATTGCGCCATACCTTTTTAATGGTTTCCGTTTCAACACGCATGATATTTGAATTTATCTGCATAACCTCCCCCTTTATTGGCACTAAAAAAGACTAGTGCCAGTTTCGATGTGAACAACTGGCATCATCATTAACACTAAACCTACCGATATTTTATGTATTCCTATTCCTACCAAAGTGGGTCAAATGACCCGTCTTAAAAATATTATAATATATACATTATTAAGATCACATATATTTCTAGGTAAAACAATTAGCAAGGGAAGAGTAAATCTTGAAAAATACATTCGATGTATTTTTTAATAAAAGTCGTGAAGGCAAACGACGATTTAATAATGTTATTTCTAAGAACTTCTGACAAAAAGTTTAAATGGGTCATTTGACCCGTCCATGGTAGGTTTAGTGTAAAGGCTATGCCACGATTGCTTACAAATTCTTTCAAAGAATCAGTAATCATGACTCGCATTCCCAGGAACACTTTTGTCGAAAAAGATCCAGTGAGGGCATCACTGAAAAATTTCATACCTGGACAGCGATGTGCGGACTTTCCTATCTACAGGGTCCTATCTACAGTGCAACCAACTTCAGATCGCTTGGGCTGTCAGTTAGTTGGCTAAATGACAGTCCAGTGAATTGCTTACAAGCGCGCGAAAGCATTTTGCCGAGAGTAAACGCGAAAAAAGAAAATCAGTAATCGATTTCAAACGTAGTAGTGTGATTGCATTATATTTGGCTGGAAAATCCCAACCAGCGATTGTTCGTGTGCTCGAGCGCTTTAAAGTAAATGAAGTTTTGGTTTACCACACCATTACTCGTTACCATAATACTGGTAGCTTCGGGAAACGTCATCAAAAGACTTCAACGACACGTGAAATGGTTCAAAGAGTGAAGAAGCGACTTGAACGAAATCCCCGATGAAGTGCCAGTCAAATGGCGAAAAAACTGAAAATATCTGACCGTAGCATCCGCCGCATACTGAAAAATGATCTCAAAGTCAAGCCTTACAAGATCCAAAAGGCGCTTGATCTCGCACCAAAGCAGCAACAAGTCAGACTTGAGAGAGCGAAAGAGTTGCTTGGCTTGGCCAAAAGTGGCCCGTTTTCGAACATTGTGTGTTTCTGACGAGAAAATTTTTCAAATTGAGCAATTCGTAAACTCCCAAAGCGTTAGGATTTATTTGACCGACAGGAGGTTTGGCCCGCTGCAACCGCAGATGGGCGCTCCCCATCGTTTTCATCGAGCCTGGCGTCAAGTTAAATGCGAAATATCATATTATCGGGAAAGTAATCAGCAAAAACTCATTTCCGTCTGTAACTTTCTTCAGGTGCAGCAAACTTCCATTTGTGCTCCATTCTACTCTAAATTTACTGTTTTATTTGCATTCCCCTCTAAGTGCAACACTAAAAATCGCCCATTTCTTACGTTTTTCGATTTGATTATGTAAATAATTTTCTTTTAGTACACCTTTCGATTGCAATTACTACTTTTTATTATTCTGTGTTTTATCATTTCCTTTTTTTGGAACAGCAACCATCGGCGACATCACAATCCGGTGGCATTACGATTCCAGCGGCAGGTAGCAGCGGCATGGGTGGCGATGATGCTAATTTCAGCATAAGCGGCTCACCGGCCATTAAGCGGCAGAAACTGGAAGCCGCCGCTACAAATGATGATGACTCTATCGATGTCGCTGCCACTTCGGGCACCTCGAGTCCGAGCACTAGCGCTGCCACAGCAACTGGCGGCAATATGGAACCATTTGTGCCCGGCGCCACCACAGTTTTGCAGCACAACGACGACTCCGATAACGAGGCATTGATTGTGGACTGTGAGAGTCCATTACATGGTGCCGAATCGCCCAGTGAGTACCAAACCGCCTTTTATTTGCTTTTACTACTAAAATTCCACAAATTTTACAAGAATTTACAGATTTATCCATGTCAGTTGGTCCACTACAAATCATACATATAAACATAGGTATGAGTGTGTATATGTACATGTACATATAAACGCATACACAAGTACATGAATTCATTTGTACTCCACTGTTTGGCGATTGTCGCCTGATTTGCACAAGAATGCCATCAGCTTGTGGCAAGTTTCGTTTCAATTTCTTTGTGTATTTATTCTTTTCATGCTATCTGTTTGCTGCAGGCTTACATTCATTGTACCTGTCTGCAACAAGCGCTTTGGGTAACCGCAAGCACAAAAAAAAAGAATTAAAATAAAATTTAATGCTTGTAAGATTTATTTCAGTTAGTGGGTCTGTGGGTTGCCGCAGCAACTTGCTACTTAACCATATCATTCTTATGTGTGTATATATGTATGTATGAACTCTTACTGTGTTTATCGTATGTGTATTAGTTGTTGCTGTTTTAGTACTCTTGCTATAATACTCATACGACACATTTTGTATCGAAATGGTACATCATAAAAAATGTGTGTGACTTCGCCTGCAAGCTATCCGAGTAAGCGCGGAGGCTGGCCATTGAGGCGCAGTCATTATGCGTGGCACAAGGTGATCTGTTGGATTGGATTGTATTACATTGTCTTGAAGTGGGTTTGGGGTAGGCCCGAGATCCACTTACCAAATACTCAGGCGTAGTCATCCATTGCTTTTCGTATCTATATAGAAAATAATTGGCATTGCTAAGTCCCATTGATAGAGACGTACCGATTTTGCCAGCAAGGCCTATGCAATTGACAGCGCAGCAACGTTGTTAAGATTGCTGGATCTCGCATTTTTGCGGCTAACCTTTTTTGTAGATAACTACATACGCTGCGTCCCTTAGTTAGCTAACGACTAACGATTTTAAGATTATGATTATGATTTTTAAAATCTCTTCGGAAACAAGTTATGATGACAAATGAAGTTGCTTTGTGTATAATGATATGAAATGTTTCTTTAAAAAATATAAAGCGAATGCTTGAGAAAAGGATCGAAAACAGAAATGCGAAATCGGGCCCAAGCCCACAAGGAATTCCAAACTGTCTGCTTGCACAAAATGAAGAGAACTATGGAGGATGTGCTAATAAAATCAGGTGAGCTGCCTCGGGTATCTGGACACCTGACACTCGATCGATGCGGCTTTCCGGACAAACATTAAAAGGCTTTGCACCACTGACCATATGTCCTTAACAGTATCCCAGGGCTGGCAAGCTAGTTCCCGTACAAGTAGCTCGAAAAATAAGGAAAAGAGAGGATGACTCCAATATATGACAATGCGAGTTTTGGCATACCGAAGTATGGAATCAGACTAAAAAAAACCAAATATATTTTAATATGTAAGACTGATTTCAAATTTTAAATGTTTTTCTAGTGCAGGGCATAGAGGCCCAAGTGCCTCGATAGATTGATAGATATTTTAGAACGAAGGATCGTTCCTAATCTGCTGAAGATACCTACATCCTTATTCTTATAAGTCCCTTAAAAACGAAGAGGAACTTCAGGCTATTCGGTCTTTTCAAAGTATTTACTTACTAAATATAAGTATATATGTATGTATGTATGTACGAGTGTTAATTCTTCAATTCCCAGTCCGGTTCTCAAGAGAATATCCGCGGGAGAAAAGGCCATTCTTAATATATAATATATGAGAATTGTGCTTTAAATAAATGATTTCGGTGTTCCTGAAAGTTCACACTGACAACCCGCTAAGGCTCTATTCACGTGTGACTTTTTAAACAGAACTCCTTAAATCCATCGCAGATAACATAGATGGAGTGTGTTGGAGTTATTTTATTTATTTATAATTGATGGGCGAACGCAAAAAGATGAAGCATCACCAAGATAACAAAGTGCCACAAAGTGATCCCCAAATGCCTCCGTGTGACTATGGACATATCCTTGGTCTTGTTGTAAACTCGCAGAAAATAGTAATTGTATGCAATTGTCATATCACCATCAAAATTGGCGAAGTGTTCCACAAGTTTTGCTTTACGTTCTCAGGAAGAATCACAAAAATGGTCTATGTGATGAGTTCAAAGATCGAATCGTTCTTTGTTTCTGATTGTTTATATCCAAAAATAAAAATAACAACTCAACACCTCGTATAATTTACCTCAAGTAATAACTTCGGCCAAACACCCAAATAGGGTGTACGCGCCAATTATATACCAGGAGGTTCAATAATGTGTGTGACTGACACATAGATGGCGGCACTAGTACTAAATAGATATTTGTTTCGAAAGTTGGCAACCTTTTCAGGCTTACTGTCAAAATCATATGTTAATCCGACCATTTGTTTACAAGTTACAGTGCTTTAAGGGACGCTACTTTTGAGTTAAAAAAAAAAATGAATTCAAAGCAATTCCGTGTGCTGATTTATCTTTGTTTTTTAATGAAAAAAAAAATACTGTTCAAAGCCAGGAATGGCTTGAAAAACAAAAAAGAAGCATTTGTTATGTATTAGGCCGGGTCGATTTGTGGGGAGGCAAAAAAATCGCCCATTGCTCTGTGAAAATCATATTCTAGGGATCAAAATAAGAAACTTTGCCAAAGGAACCATACCTCTAAAACGAATTCTGATGTCCCCCAATTTGGGTCGAACTTTTAGTGTCTTTTGTGGGGAGGCAAAAAAATCGGCCATAGCTCTGTGAAAATCATATTCTAGGGATCAAAATAAGAAACTTTGCCGAAGGAACCATACCTCTAAAACGAATTCTGATGCCCCCCAATTTGGGTCGAACTTTTTAGTTTCTTTTCTCATGTAAAGGCCAAAAATGCTGATATTTTGAAATGGTTGCATGGGGAACCCCCCAGGGGGTGTGCCACTGGCATGGATGGATCGGCCGTCCAAAGTTAGTGGGGGTCGGTCATACATTTGGACTCGATTGGAGCACTCTAAATGGGTCAAAGTGGGATTTTTCGTTCGACCCAAATTGGGGACATCAGAATTCGTTTTAGAGGTATGGTTCCTTCGGCCCTAATATATATATAATAACTTCTCAAACAAATTGGTTTTATTTAAGCTCCAACAATTTTCTTTTTTGTTTTTTTACTATGCAAACACTTAATTTGCAATTCGAATCTCGCCGGCTCGTGTTTTGTTTAGATTTATTCAACAATTTTCTTTTATTTGATTTTCTTTAAACAGGGTAGTCCAAATATAAAAATACGATTTCATTCATGCGGCTGCCCCAGCTGGCTTCACATTATAGTACTGCTGTTAACCCAAGACTTTGTTGATTTTTTCTGGTCCTACTTCACGCCACAAAAAAGGCCAAGAAGGCTGACTTGCATCTCTAAGACTGCAACCAACTGACAATGCCAAGACCACTGATGTTACGATTATCGAACAAATGTGGTGTCCAAGCCATCGGTACTGAAATCAAAGATCTACTTTCTCCTCTCCACAATTACGTGCTAGGTTAGCCCATCCTCACGGGCGAATTCATTACTCATTGTAAGACTCAAACCGAGAGCGATTATGCGTGCAAACTAAAGTTATTGAGGTCGGAGGAGAGCCGATGATCCTGAATTATTTTTGATAAACGCAAAGTTTGGACAACAATACTCTTTAACAATTAATTTGAAAATATTTCAGAGCAACTCGTTTAGTACCTTGAGAGTATAATAGTGAGTGAGACTGAAAAATTTAGACGGCATTCTGGCAAAAAAGTATCAAAAAAAGATTTTTTATTAATCATTCTAATTTATGATACTGCTTTCAAAGTCGAGCAGAATCCAAACATTTTAAAACGCATTTGCCGAAATCCATTCAGTTCTCTCCGGAAAATTCTCTTGTATGTCTTTCATCGACTGAAAATGGGTGACTTGAAGTGGTAATTTGTTTTTTGATCACCCTATATTTATTTTTGGCACACAAAATTGATTTCTCAATTGCTAAACAAAATTTGTTAAACAAAATCTGTCAATTGTGCAAATATTGCATACATACACACGAATGTCCAAATCTGATTATTGCCAATTGTTGCTGCTCATACAAGCAATCGGCTATGGCACCTGTTATAAATATTTGTGCCACAACGAGTAGGATGCAGCATTGCTGCGCCCAAATCGCTATAGCAACATATTAAATACGTTTGACAATTAACAACACGGCAATGATGATTTCATCGCACATTTTGCATTTGACAACAACAATTTAACTACTTAGCTTTTACATGTGGCACATCTATGTAGGTGTAGGTATTGATAATTTATTAATTTGCTTTTTATTTCTTTTTTTTCCTCTTTTCTGACGATATTCGAAAGTGCAGCAGCTTACAAATTGGCTACAGCGCCAGCGGCAGGAGCAAAAAACCACTATTCACAATGTGCGTCAATATTTTGTTGATAGTGTCGTCAATTCTTTCCTGGAAAATGTGTCCCATTTTCGTTGTTTTACACGAGGAAATCGTCATCATCATCGCTCGTTGGACACTTGCTTTTCGCATGCTTGTGTGTCCGTATATTTGTGCTGGCATACATATCCATGTGTGTGGCATACATATCCACGTTATCAACAATTTGTTATCTGTATGTGCCACATGTAACCTGGTTTCATTATTTTTTGGATAGCTGGTTGGGGTTGCTTGTTTGGTTTTTGGTAAAAAATATTATAGGGTTTCTATAGAGCGACGCCAAAGTGCCGATTAACTGGCGCTTTGATCTCCGCTTTGCATCTGAAACTATCAGAAGGCATCTTGTTCACACAGTCGCAGTGAGAGGAAATGGAATAAGTACGCCAGTCAGCAATCTGCTACCGAAAAGAGATGACACTCAAACTGCTGAACTATTGTTTAACAGGTGGTTTCGTAGTGTTATTCCTCAATGTGACACTGTGAGTATTCTGGACTGGATATCGGTATTGCACAGAAATAAAAATTACTGGTTCATCCCGAGTCATGCCGGCAGCCTAAAACCTTCTTTTATGGACAAGACTTAGAACCAAGTTTATATTGAGCTTGGGAAAACATGTTTTACCCCCTTAAACGTATGTAGATCCTTTGTCTCTGTGTCGATTTTTTTAATTTTCATAGGACACATTCATTTTTATCACTACTTGAAAGTTTTACAGTTTCATAATTTTCTGGTAAGGCGTTTTTCCAAAAAATAGCGTTGCTGAATAGAAACGCTATCGAAAGAAGCGGTCAATACTACCGATATTACTACTACTTCCGATTTCAAATTGTTTTTCGCCACTTGTACACTTTAATAACTTTTTTCTACTGAACTGGACAGACATTAAACGACATTCGTAGGGCGACTCTCACCACCTTCCTAAACTTTCGAAATTCCAAATGTCGTTATCGGAGTTCAACCATCACCTAATGCATACGAAGGGCTTTAGCTGCCTCGTGAGGTCCGCGTAACTTTGACTCAATTACGGTTTGGGTATTGTGGCAGGTTAAACTCCTACCTATACTCGTACAGAATCGATCCCGACATTATCAATATATGTCCGGGATGCCATCTTTAACCCACTCATTTAACACCCTCTGGACCCAACCTGTCGAAGTAACACCTTTCCTGAGCCTACTGTGAGATGAGCCTAGTAAACTGCTACAACAACAGCATCAGTTGAAATAGAAAATGTGCTAGAAAATTGGAGTTTGCAGAAATATGGTTGCTTTCCACAAACTGTTGTGTGCGTTCCGTCACCAACTAAATGTGTTAACGTTAAAGAGGATATAGACGGCAATGCCATGGACGTTGGCAAACAACATCCAATAGCTTCAACAAGTGGCGCGTCATCGTCAGAGAAACGAATCAAAGCTTACATTTCCTGATACTCATCATTGAAATCATTTGGCGTGCTTATGTGGACAATAACTACTCAATTTCCTTTTGGCATACGGAAACAGGAAGATAATCTAATTGAAAAACGTCGCGAATTCTGAGAGATTAGTACTAAAGAGTTCATGCGAAGGTTTTGAAAAAAATTAATCGTTCGAAAAAAATTTACAAGAAAATATGGAAAATTTCATACTTTTCTTCTATTTCCTGATGGAAGTTGTGATGTAAGGTGCGCTACAAGAGTTGCCTTTTCAATGTAAGAAGTTTAGTCTCAATTCACGCCAGAAAGAATGTTTTGGAAATAACTTAATTGGATAAATATTTTCTAAATACTGAATAAATGTGATGTGTTTGATAGTTTTACTCATTGTAACATTCATGTCTCACCGGCATTGCTTTGAGGAAACACCAAATTTAATCACACATAGAAGATGGGAATATTAAGTAAAACTACATATTTAACAAAACTAGAAATATTAGCACACTTCCGGTGAAACAATATTTCAACAATATTGAGTATTACCTATACGAATAAATATATTCGAAAAAACAAAAAATGGTACAAAATAATTATGCATTTTAAATGTCACAAAAAGTTGAAATTTGTGAAAAGTAAGTTTCGATTTAAAACTGGTTTGCATTTTATTTATGGAATTAAAAGCAACAGGGCCAATATTGTAACAAAATTCAACGAAGTAAACGGAAGGGCGATCTAAATTAGATTTAAATACTAGTAGTAGAAAAGTCGAGTTCTCTGCGTAATTGTTTGAGATTTAGTTTAATGAGATTTGCTTTTAGTCAATGTGGATATTTCTTTACGAAAAACTGTCGTTTGCTATTGACCCATCATCAAAAGGTTCGCTATAAGCTCGACTTTTGGCGAAGTGTGGCCACCTGTTTGTAATTCGAAAAGGGTAATTCATTGGAATCTAAAAATCAATATTTTATTATTGGTATCAAATCATTAGTATGTATCAGGTCAGTCCATAAGTTCGTGCGTATTTTACCCATAATTTCACTTTTGCACGATTTTTGCATACAAAAAATTCTTCGCGGAATATAACGGAACTATTTATATTTTCTTTGATATATTGTGCATTCAACAAGTGATTTTAATCGCGGATAGAAGCACGTGTTGTTAAAAAATAAAATGGAATCTTCGAACGCGTATAAGAGGCATATTTTATATTTTTTTTATAAAAGTGGTAAAAATGCAACAACTGCTGCTGCAGAAATAAACACTGTTCACGGAGAGGATACCGTGAGTGTAAGGACTGCGCAAAAGTGGTTTTCAAAATTCCGAAGTGGTAACTGCGGCGTGGAGGATGCCCCGCGCGCTGGTCGTCCTGAAGTTTTAAACTCCGACGCCTTGCTCGAACTCGTGGAAGCTGAGCCAAATTTGACAGTCGATATGATAGCTCAGAGGTTAAATTCATCGCTTGGAACAGTTCACAGGCACCTGGTTCAGTTGGGAAAGGTTTGAAAGTTAGGAAAATGGGTTCCGCATAGACTTTCTGTCGCCAACCTTCAGCAGAGAGTGAATGTGTGTTCTCAGCTGCTGCAACGGCTTGAAAATGAAAGTTTTTTGAAACGTATCGTTACTGGTGATGAAAAATGGGTCTTTTACAATAATCTTGTTCGCAAACGCCAATGGTTAGATAGAGATGAAACACCAGAATCGATCCCTAGAGATGGCCTTCACCCCAAGAAGATTCTCCTGTCGATTTAATTTGATATGGCCGGTATTGTTTATTATAAACTTCTGGAACCAAAGCAGACGATAACTGCTGATTATTATTCCCATCAGCTATCAAACCTGAATGAGGCCTTTAACAAAATTTGACCGTCTTTAGTGAATAGACGCAAAGTTTTGTTTCACAACGACAACGCAAGACCTCATACCGCAAGGTAAACATTAGGCAAGCTGAACGAGCTCGGATGGGAGCTAATGCCGCATTCACCGTATTAAAAATTTGCCTAAACTTTGGGACGACATTGTACGAGGGGTGCTTTTTATATGTCGGGATTAGGAACAAAAACAAATTTTAATCATCGAAAATCACTTTATTGTTTTTCAAAATATTCTCCATGAAGATCTATACACTTTTGCATGCGTTTGAACCAATTGTCGAAGCACTTTTGCCACTCTGAATGAGGTACCTCCAAAACATGCATTATGAATGCCGCAACCGCTTCTTCAGGTGTGGGAAAACATTGCCCTCTCAGTTTGTTTTTTACGTACGGGAATAAAAAGAAGTCATTCGGTGCCAAGTCAGGACTATACGGCGGATGACCCATTAATTCGATGTTTTGGGTGCTCAAAAATGCAGTTGTTTGAGCCGATGTGTGAGAGCTCGCATTGTCCTGGTGAAGAGTGATCCGTCTTTGGCGATTGGTTTTCCTAATTTCTTGGAACACAACTGGCAAACAAATGGTTGTGTGCCACTCAGAATTTACTGTTCTGCGTTGTTCTAGTGGTACGGTTGCGACATGTCCAGTTTTTCCGAAAAAACAGGCGAACATTTGCTTGGAAGTCCTTCGTGCGCGAAAAACTTTTGTTGGGTTTGGCTCATCTTAAAACACCCATACAGTCGACTGCTGTTTACTTTCAGGCTCATACGCGTAAATCCATGATTTATCACCTGTCACGATGTCATAGACGTGTTTCGAAGCCCCGCGATCGTATTTTTTGATCATTTCCTTCGACCAATCGACACGAGCCTTTTTTTGAGCGATTGACAAATTGTGTGGGATCCAACGCGAACAAATTTTTTTGACAGTCAAATGTTTATGTAATCTTGAATGTATGCTAGTCCCACTAATGCCTAAGATTGTCTCAATCTCACGATAGGTTACATGACGATCTTGCAATATCAGTTCGCGCACAGCATCAATGGTTTTCGGAACAACAACTGATTTTGGACGACCTTCACGAAATTCGTCGTCGTGAATTCACCATACCATCGATAAACACTGGTCCTTGATGGAGCTTCATCGCCAAAAAATGAATTAAGTTCATCCATGCAATGTTGCTGCGTTAATCCACGTCGAAAGTTGTAAAAAATAATCGCACGAAAATGTTCACGATTTAATTCCATTTTTGGACCGAGATGAATCTTTTAAGTTACTGTAAACAACACAAATAGCGCTGGTATTTCAAAACGTTCTGAGTACGTAAAAGCCAAAAAATGTCAAACTTTGCGATACAGCTGTCAGTTGCCAGATTGCAACACCAGGGTTGCCAAATCCTGCCAAATAAAAGGCACCCCTCGTAAATAATGGAGGACAATATATTATTGATTAACAAATACTTAAAACATCTTTTTTATTAGTTTTAAAACCACCTTTAAAAAACGCACGAACTTATGGACTGACCTGATATTTGTGAAAATTTTAACCTGACCTGATATTTGTGAAAATTTTAACCCAAAAACAATTTTTTGAATTTTATTGTCACATAATTTTTATTATACAAAATAGTAACTTATGGCAAATTTTAAACAATTGCTAAGATATATTTGGCTATTATATGAAGGATGTTAAAATGTATGAAGTACTCACAAGAAAATGTGGGTGCAAAGGAAAGGTGTTCTAGAAAGCTTTACTTAAAACTGTTGTTGTAGGACTTTGACAGCTTTAGGGTTATTACTCTTGATTCAGGTGGCATCTAACCTTTTTATAAAGGAGTATGACACATATTACTTTTGAATAGCATATTTCAGAAAGCATTGGAATTTACTTCTAGTGCGCAGCCTACTAAACTCGAACTTAGAATGTCACGACAAAAGAAAGTAGAGTATTGAAATAGAACGGCTATGCGTCATTTAATTTTGTGCTGACATTCTAATCTACAAGGTGAAGGAGAAAAGCACATCAGCCGGTCTACTGCTATAGCCTTTAATAGATTTGCCTTGATTAAACCTTATCGTAAGTCCATTACTCATGATTTACGTCGTTTAATGAAGATATATGAGCACCTTACACAAAATATGCTTCATATGCAACCTTTTATCAGGTGTATACCTATGAAACCGGATTTTTTTTTATTAACAACACATACATATCCATTTATTATTTCAAATTATTAGAATATATTTTATTAAAATTAATTTCCACTATTGGACACAAATTTTTCTCGTCTCTCCGACAATTTTTGGAGCTAATAAATGTGTTTTTATATACTCTAAATTAAACTGACTGCTTGCTCTGCAAGTGAGTGCCCCATCAAAGTGTAGCTAACTATGCAGTAGCGTTAACTTGTAAGAGTTTCCGGTATATTTAGAAGTGTATACCAGATAACAAAATGCTGGCTGCATATCACAGTTTTAAGTTAATTAATATGATTAGTACAGAAAATGCATTTATTGTGAAAAATTGTAAAATTGTGAACTGAATATCATTGGCGGAAGGTAGAATTTGTACCGCATTCAAATTCATACATTTGTATTTAGCGCCATCTAATAGTGATTTCCGGTTTCATAGGCATACTCTGGGTGGTATGAATACCATATTCGTATTTCTATGCCAAATTCAACTTTTAAAACAGTAGATCCAAAATGAAGCAGCTCGCTAGATCACGTTCGCTTCTGCTCAAGTACTTGTAGCTGATGAATACGTACATATGAGATATTTGCCAAAGATGGGTGGAAAGAATGATCCCTGATCAGTGTATTCGTTGATCTTTAGCTTCAATACCATATTTGCTGCTCGCTGTGATGCCAACCATATAAATGGAGGCTTCTGCGATTTTATAAGGTCGCAGAGCCCCATATGGGTTTTAGAAGAGAATTATGCATTTTTTGCCATTACCTATCAAATATTTTGCACCGTAGTCCTATTACCGGTATGCCATGCACAAACACCATTGGCTAGCGTGGCTGCAAATAAAATATTAGAGTAGCACAAAATTTTATGTCATGCCACAAAATCCAAATTTCTCTGTCTCCCAAGTCTGGCATATCGTGGCAACGAAATCCATAATTTATTCAGGTCTTCTGTTTTGTAGACATTTGGTGTGACAAATTTTTGAATATTTTTGCCTGAAGGCAAAAACTAAGATTTGCCGCTGCAACGAGTTCTCTGTATGTGTTTAATGTTTTTAAAGCCGACAGCAAAATTGTTGTATGCTGTTGATATTTAACTTAACACACCCTGTTGTAGTAGAAAATCGTTTGTTCATCGTCAGACGTGGAGGCATCAGAGCAGCGTTTCAGCGACTACGTTGGATAATCGCAATTCTGTGCGCTTTAAAGCGCGTAAAGACGTTTTTTTTTGTTTGTACCTAATATGAGAAGTTTTGACGTTAACAGCGGAGAATTGACAAAAGACGTTTTGTCTTGATTTTCCTGTGGCTTTTGCTTCTGTTTGAGTTTGTGACTGTTGTTGCAGAGGCCAAACTAATGTTTGCCATTTGTTTATGCTGACTTTTGTCACCGCAAATATCGGCGTGAATTCTTGGCAATTTTTTTACTGTTTGTGCTGTGGCTGCGCATAAATAGATTTTCAAATATTATTTTTCTACTGTTTTATTACCGCTTTTATGCCATAGGTAAGTGCTAAGCCCGACCATCAGCTGACGGATGCAGAAATCAAATACTGCAAAAGCCAGTTGATGCGTCGGGTTATTGCCTCCGGTCCGGAAGCCAACGCGAAGGGCTATGAGACAAAGGACGGCACCATAAAGGTGACGTGCGCGTCTCTGGCCAACTTCAAGTGGATCAGGACCGCGGTCAATAACGTGCCCCCCATGGGGACCATTCGCTTCGCAGTCTACAGCGAGGAGAGTGTACCCCTCAGGAAGGCCATCTGCTGGATTCCGGATCCAGACCTGTCTACGGCGGATGTCCTATCCTGTCTACGTGCCCAGAATCCGGGCATCAACACGAGGCTTTGGCGAGTCGTCTCGTACACCAAGAGTAAAAACCGGGACGGGAAGGAAGGTGCTACTCTTGTGGTGCGAGTGGACGAGGCCAGTGTTGATGTCATGGGCTTACGGTACGGGAACCGTCTGAGTCTCTTCCTTGGGACGGCCAGCTTTCATGTCTTTCCCAAATGATTGACTCGGACGACTCCTGTAGCTATCGTCCCTTGACGGTGACGCAAATTAACTTGCAGCATTCCAAAGCCGCTACTGCACTACTAAGTAGAAGGCTTTCCCAGCTGCACACATTACCCCACATAACAGCAGTGCAAGAGCCCTGGGTCTTTAGGGGCCGTCTCTGTGGCTTAAGTGCGCTGAAAGGGGCCACGTTACTATATGACAGGAGTTCTAGCAGACCTAGGACCGGTCTTATAGTATCATCCCATCTCACTGTGACGGGTCTTGAGCAATTCTGTTGCCAAGACCTGGTAGCGGCTGAGGTGTGTTATAGAGGTAGACGCGGATGGTCGAAGTTTGTGATTGCATCTGCTTACTTTCCTTACGATGCTCTGGAAGGGCCACCACCCGGGAAGGCCACTAGTCTCGTGAGGTTCTGTGAGCGGCGCAGTCTGGGCCTCATCCTATGTTGCGATGCTAATGCCCAGCATACAATCTGGGGCAGCAGCAAGTGCAATGGACGGGGCTCTCGACTATTCGAATTTATCGCGTCCTCCTGCCTAGACATACAAAACAAGGGCTCACAGCCAACGTTTGTAACGTCTAGAAGACAGGAGGTGATTGATCTAACCCTATCAAACTCAAAACTTGGGTGGTCAATCAAGAACTGGAGAGTCCTTGCCGAAGATTCGTGCTCGGACCACAGGTACATTGAGTTTCAGTGTGGCGAGGAGGCACAAATGCCATTGCCCTCTAGAAACCCAAGAAAAACAGACTGGCAGAAGTTTAGGGAGGCGTTGCGGGAACTTGACGTTGCGCCACCAAGACTTCGAAAAGAACAGGCCATTGAGGCGGCTGTTGAGAAACTCAACGCTGCCCTAACCGACTGTTTTGAGTCAGCCTGTCCAACTCGACCTCTCCCGAGCCGGACTCCCGTTCCTTGGTGGAACCAAGAGCTCCAGATGTTGAGGCGTGAGTCGAGAAAACTTCTAAACCGGGCCCTCAAGACTAACCTTGCAGAGGACTGGGAGCGATACCGTGATGTTCAGAAGAACTACAAGAGGCTTATTCGGGAATCGAAAAAAGCCTCATATAGGGAATTCTGCAGCGGTATTGAATCTCTGAGTGACACGGCGAAGTTGGTTAGGATCCTGAAAAGGGACCCAACGGCAAAGCTGGGGTCACTTAGGAAATCTGATGGCTCCTTCACGGAGCGGAAAAGTGAGACACTCAGCTTGCTGATGGAGTCTCACTTTCCTGGTAATCAGATAAGCATCAGCCGGCAACAGCCCTTATTGACAGAGGCAGTTGTCAGAGCTGCTACACCTTCTCGGCATGACTGGTTCGTTGCCAGATCTGTGGTGAATGTGGCCGCCATTCGATTTGCCATCAAATCTTTTGGCGACTACAAGTCCCCCGGACCAGATGGCATATTTCCTGCCATGCTGAAGGAGGGTGCAGAGTTCGTGACAGCAGCCCTGAAGAAAATCTTCTCGGCATGCCTGGCACTGGCTTACATACCACGCTCTTGGAGGATGGTGAGGGTCGATTTCATCCCAAAGGTTGGAAAAGACGACTACACCAGCCCCAAAAGCTTTAGACCAATCAGCATGACCTCATTCATGCTGAAAAGTCTCGAACGACTAGTGGAACTGCGCATACGTCAGAAGTCGCTGAAGGCTCACCCTCTGTCTCTATTTCAGCATGCCTATCAGAGTGGAAAATCCTGCGAGTCGGCACTGCAAAATCTTGTTGCTAGGATAGAGCTGGCCATCGACAGGAGGGACTATGCTATGGGTATCTTTTTAGACATAGAGGGGGCGTTTGATAATGCCACTTTTGACAGTATGTGTAACTCTGCTAGTAGGCACGGCGTAGACCGGGTGCTAGTAAATTGGATTCGTTCGATGCTGGCCCAAAGAATCGTTTCGGTGCGAGCAGAGGAAGATCGGCTGGTGTCATCTGGGGTTAACAGAGGCTGCCCCCAAGGCGGTGTGCTGTCTCCGTTGCTCTGGTGCATGGTAATCGATCCTCTACTCACCACCTTAAACGATTCGGGAGTCTACGCACAAGCATATGCGGACGACGTTGCTTGTTTGGTAACAGGCTCTTCGCTTATGAACATCTGCAGGAAAGTGCAGAAAACTCTGGATCGGATTGACACTTGGTGCTGTGCGAACGGGCTGTCGGCAAATCCCGCCAAGACTGGTATTGTCCTCTTTACCAGAAGGAGGAAGCTTGACGGAATCGTTCTGCCAAAGCTAAAAGGAGTCACAATCCAGCTATCCAAGGAAATTAAATATCTAGGAGTAATCCTCGATAGTAAGCTCCTATGGAAATCACACGTTGAGACAAAGGCATCCAAAGCGCTGACAGCTTTCTGGCAGTGCAAAGGTGTCTTTGGGAAAACGTGGGGTCTCTCTCCTAGCAAGGTCCTATGGATCTACACAGCTATGATAAGACCCATTATCACCTATGCATCAGTGGTCTGGATGAGTAGACTATCCCTAGTGGGAGTCAGGAGGACCTTATCGAGACTACAACGCACTGTGGCCATCTGTTGCACCGGAGCTTTTCCGACCACTTCAGGCCCGGCACTAGATGCTCTGATTGGTTTACCACCACTTGATGCTTTCATCCGAGGAGAGGCCCTGAAGGCCATCTGCAGACTGAAACACAGTGGGAACTGGTACGGCCCTTGTCCGGCATTGGAACACAGAGAAGGTATGGACATCGATCCAACGATTCTCTCCATGCCCCTTGACTCAATGCCATCAAGAGTCGTACTTGAAAAGAGATACAGTGTAGTGCTACCAGAGGCTCAGTTGTGGGAAGACTCAGAAAATGAGCCCGGTAAACACTGTTTTCGCATTTTTACGGATGGCTCCAGGACCGAGCATGGCTCCGGCTCTGGGGTCTACGTGGAATCCAGCGGGACAAAACTGCACTTTGCTCTTGGAATGCATGCATCTGTGTTTCAAGCGGAGGTGTATGCAGTTCAAGAAGCGATGAACTTTGCTGTGGAAAAACGATGGAGAGGCAGATCTATATGTGTCTGCAGCGACAGCCAAGCTGCGCTTATGGCCTTAGATAGCCCTCAAACCACATCAGGGGTAGTGAAGTCCTGTAAATCCAGGCTGAACTATGTCGGCAGACATAACAGCCTGATGCTAACATGGGTCCCGGGACACGTGGGTATCGCGGGTAACGAGACCTCTGACTCCTTAGCTAAGATGGGCTCTGAAGCCAACTTCTTTGGCCCAGAGCCCGCTTTGCCACTCCCCTCTGCGGCCATCACGGCCACGGTTAGCAAATGGGTAACTACTACCCACAAGCGAGCTTGGCAGGCTGAGAGAGGCTGCAGATGGACAAAACTGATGTTACCTGTCATGTCCGATCGACTGTCGCAAACCCTTCTGTCATTAGGCAGAGGGGAGTGCAGACGGCTGGTTGGACTAATGACGGGCCACTTTCTGTGGGCAAAGCACATGGAAAGGTTGGGCATCTCAGACAGTGTACTCTGCCCAGCTTGTGAAGAGGAGGATGAGACGGCGGATCACTTCCTGTGTGTCTGCCCCGCCTTCGCCCGAATCAGGTTTGAGGTCTTTGGCACTGATGTGTTAAGAAGCGACCATCTTGGCTCCTTGGCACCACAAGATCTACTCAGATTTCTTCGGAGATCGGGTAGATTTAAAGAAAATTAAAAGGGAATCCAAGTGTAGTACAATGGACTCAATTAATGTCTGAGTGCTGCACTTGCTAGTTGTCCCGACAAAAAAAAAAAAAAAACAAAAAAAAAGTGCTAAGCTGTTGGCCGGCCACAGTGTACATATGTAAGTGTACGTTCAAGAAAAGAAATAATGAAGTAAAAATATTTCTGTTTCTGCGTTTTTCTCAAGCAGGTTTCAAATAATATGCTAACGTTAGGGTCGACAATTTTCGCACTGTAAAATTAAAATTTATCTTATTTCCTCTTTTTCGCAAACGGCTTTAACAGTAAGGGTGCTATTAACAGCTTCTCATGTCAGCATATCCGAAGTGAAGAACCGGTAGCAATTACCTGCGTCAAAAATCACGATAATGATGATTGAATTGGGGATTTGCGAAAATAATTCAAGACTTGCTTGATAGTTAAGGACTTGCTTGACTTTGAAAAAATATAAACATTTATTTTTTTTTTTTTTTTAATTTAAGTTTAGGGTAGTTCTTAACACTATGTTTATACTGGACTGATTGCCAACATATTTTACAGTCGTATTTATACTTATATACTTATATGTTTATATGTCTATACTTACTGTTTAAGGTACACGACTTCTACAAGGTGGGCCAAATAAGACCTACTAATGTTAAGCAGAAACAACTTCTTTTTTTTTGACAATTTGTGGTTTCAACAAGATGGAGCAACTGTGCATACTGCTAGGCAGTAGTCTTTAGTCATTAGTAGGTCTTATTTGGCCCACCCTGTATATTAGTTTCTTTGTTTGCTGTTTAGGAAAAACAAGTTTATCTCTTGTTTTTCTTAAAATATGTTTTCCTTTTGATATTCTTGTTGTTGTTGTTGTTGAGGTGGTTGAACATTTCCACTGAAATACTCCTAATTAGTGACCAGCAGATTCATTTAGTGAGGTCCAAGTATAGCAGCAATCCTTTATCTCGATTGATATTCTTAAAATATGTTTGGATTTATTCAGCCCTGCATGATTATACTTAGAATTTACTTAACTATTTTTTTTATTTGTGAATGAAATCATTCCTCAACTAACTGCGTGCGCTTGAGTGCTGCTTTCTAGAATGAATAGCATTAAGAGGCATGAAGTGAAAGAACAAGTTTTTATTAATAACGTTCATCCCTAAGCGGACATTAGAACATCTTATAGCGAATTTCTGGCATTAAAAAAGATCTCATAAAGACCATCTGCGTTTAGGAGAACATAGAACAAGACGCAAACTCCATTGAATTGAGAAAAAGCTCTGCTAAATACATAAACAAGGGATGTATGTGTCAAGTGTCTTTATCTATAGTATACTAATTCCATAATTTGAAGTACATTTTTTTGCTATTTTCGGTATAGCCATCGGAGCCGTTTTCGGGTTTTCCATCACCTTCTTTCGGCTGTTAAAACGCGTTCCCCGTAGTGGTTTTATTACTCGATCAAACATAAGAAACATTGCAGAGAGCCATATATATTTGATACTACTCGTTTCTTTCTGGGTCAAAAATTCGCAATGCCATAATTATGGTACTGTGCGACGGTGTGTTATCATTGTTACCCCACAACTCGTTTCTTTTTTGCCGAATCGCCTCACATAAACGTCTCATAACGTCAATAGAATATTCCTTATTAACTGTCTGGCCTTCTGGTGAAAATTTGTGGAGTACAATACCGTTGTAATCCATAAAAATAGTGATACTCGCTTTCTTCTTTGATTGAAAACAACGTGGTTTGTTTGGTCTTGCATCCTTCGGTCTTGGTTCACTCGCCTGAAGTCTGCATTACTCATAAACCCACGTCTCGTCCCCAGTAATGATGCGTTCGATGAATGTTTGGTCGGTTTTGGCCTTGGAAATCATGTTTTTAGTGATATCGACGCGACCCCTTTTTTGCATGCACCTCAGGTCCCTTGGGGCCAACTTTGCAGCAACGTCGCGCAAGCCCAATTCATTAACTACACTGTCTTGAATAGATTCATAAGCAATGTTCAAGTCCTCTGTCATCTCTCTGATGGTTAATTTGTGGTTATTGAAAACTTAAGTTGCTAATCTAAAACCTATGCCTCTTAAGTTAACTTAGGTCTATGTCTTGGCGGCTAATACAACTTTATCTCCTTTCCAACCTCTCGGAGCTTCTAGCGCGTAGTTAGAGATGTGTGCGCTCTGGCTTTGTCTGGATGGACCACGAAACATTTCCTACTCACCGTCAATTTTGACCGCTTCTGGTAAATGGGCTTCTTCAATCTGACCAGTAATTGGTCCGACGTGACTGTTTGACCCGACGGGAGTAGCTTATGCTGCATGATTCCTTTCCAACCTCAAAAAATACACAGCAAAATCTCCTTGACCGTTAATCCGGGCTTGGCGATTGTTTAGGTTGACTCGCAATGATTTGACCTCAACCGTTCTCTGCTGTTGTTTTCATATAAAAACACTTTTCATCGGCTGTTATTATTCACTTCAACAATGCGTGGACTCCGTTTCTTTTCAGTAATTCATCACAGGCTTCTATTCTGCCCAGAAGTTTATTTTGCGCCAACTCTACAACACCCATACATCGAGCTTCCTTTTGAGCCCAGCCTTATGCAAATGGTTCCAAAAGCTTTTCTAAGCTATCTAATCTTTAGTTACTGGGCAATGGAGTAAGTGCTCACGTATTGATTACATTTTTATCCTCCTTTTCGACGATTAAGCTACCAGAATCATGGGGACTAGCCCTTTTTTGTTGGACGTACATATTATATTATTTAGAATAGTAGAGCCTAGTGCACGGTTCTCTCTTATTGTTTTACGGGCTCCGGATGTGTTTCGAGAACATACATATATACGTATTCTCGGATCTCTTTTTTATTATTGGGAGAATGTTATAATGAATTTCATGATTGATGGCTTTCTTACTAATTTTCAAAAAATTAGGTAAATTTTCTCTAAGGGTTTCATATCGAAAAAATAGATTTGAAGATTTCTTTTTTACACAATGACCCAATCGCGTTATTTTTCATCTAACATGTTGCCAATTTTGTGTACTTTATTAGCTTTCCAAAATTTAAGTTCCGTGCAATTTGTTTAATCAGAATATTTTTTTCCACAACAATCATACAATCGGTCAACGGATATTTTTTCTTTGAAAATCAAGACTTTTTGTCTGCTAAAAATATTTGTAGTTACTTTTTGAGAGTGTTTAATATTACTAGTAAAGAGTAAAAACGGGTTCCAGATAGAAAGCAAACCACTGAAAAAAACCGTAACGAAATAGTAAAAAACTAGTGTTCTTAGTGTTCCGAGTGCAAACTAAGTCGCAAACTGCTCAAAAAACCATATTTAATAGCCATGATGAACGTCGATTACTTTCCGAAGTTCGCAAGAATTCTTTTAAAAGCGCACCGGAACATCAAAATATGTGAAAGAATGCCCCGGAAAAGTTGTTTATGCTAAAATCATTCACAAACATATTGTAATTACCATGGATAAGGAATAAACACAGGAAGGTGCGCTTCAATTTGGGAAAGAATATTAAAGAGTATTTTGGAAAACAGTTAGCCTTTGTAAGGGGGAGCCTGGTTTATAAGGTCAAAAAAATCATTTTTTTTTTTTGTTTTAAGCGATTCCTAATATATTTCAGAATATTCACACAAAGTTACAGAGCCTAATTCTCAATATTTCCGTAGATACAAAGCCAAAGGTAGGCGAGCGTTAGGTAGTTACGCTGTGACCGGACAGCTATAGTTCAAACTTTATCTTCTTTTCTCGACTTTTCATTTGTATGATTACTAATGAACCTTTTGAAATGAATCATAGCTTGTTCCCTTCAGTATTAAATTCTCTTCTATTTGAACTAACAAAATAGATAAAAAAAAAATTTTCCAAGATTTTTATACCAAGTTAAGTGAATTTTTTTTTATAGAAAGGCATTTTTTTCTTTAAAAACTCAAAAAGTTGAAATTTTGGAATTTCTCTCAGTTTTCTTAGGTTATCTAGAATAAAGAGTCATGAGTCATTATACACTCGTCAGAGAAAGTTAACGTACACGGCCCGGTACGGACTTTTCTTGGCTCTGAATGATAAGATTCTTTATAAACAAAACTTTTTTTAATTTCAATACCATCACATAATATTGAGTAATTATTCAAATGTAATTTTAATAGAAAAACTGTGGCAACTCTTGATTTAGCGATTAATATTTAAAAAATGTGGCATTACCACCGCAGAAAAAGTTAACGTACAGCACAAAGCACGGGGCTTCCCCTATTACGTTTTAAACAAAATTGAATAAAAAGCATTTAAGGTGTATATCTAAACTATTTTCTAGCTAGTGCGTGTAATATTCAGCAGTTTTGTAAAATGGCTCCAAAAATAAAAGCAACAAGCTCCGATGAAAGGGATATCATCATAAAACTATGGAATGAAGGGAAATCTTTACGCGAAATTGGAAAAACTGTAGGAAGGACTCATTCTACAGTCCAAGGAGTTATCAAAAACTATAAATCGACAGGCTCCACAACTTCCAAGCCGCGTTCAGGACGCCCTAGTACGCTTACTGATAGAGAAACACGCCATATTATTAATGAAGTTCAAAAAAATCCAAAACTTACGGCTTCGAAAATTGCAAAAGACGTTGAGGAAAGGTTTCAAAAAACCATTTGCAGTGATACTGTGTGTAAAATTCTAAAGAAAAGTGGCTATCATGCCCGAGTTGCACGCAAGAAACCGTTTGTGTCATTAATAAACAGACAGAAACGTATTGCTTTCGCCAAAGAACACATCAGCAAGCCCCTAGATTTCTGGGAAAAGGTATTATTTTCCGACGAAAGCAAATTCTGCATATTTGGAATTACGCGACGAAAACTGGTATGGCGAAAACAAGGAACAGCTCTCGACAGACAGAATCTTGCTCCAACTGTTAAGCACGGCGGCGGAGGCGTAATGGTATGGGGGTGTATGGCATATAACGGAGTGGGTAATATTGAATTTATAGAATCAACTATGGATAAGTACAGATATTTGGATATTCTGAAATCGAACTTGAGGCAGAGTGCTACCAAAATAGGCTTAGAGAACGGATTTGTGTTCCAACAAGATAACGACCCTAAGCACACTGCAGAAATAGTTAAGCTCTGCCTCCTGTATAATGTACCCAAACAATTGCATACACCTCCACAATCACCAGATCTCAATCCTATTGAGCATCTTTGGGATTTATTAGAACGAAAGATTCGGCAGCATAACATAACCTCAAAAACAATGCTGAAGGACGTAATTACTGAAGAATGGGGCAAAATTACGTCAGAGGAAACGTCAAAGTTGGTCAAATCTATGCCAAAACGTTTAGCAGAAGTTATAAGACGTAGGGGATACCCTACAAGCTATTAATAAGTTTTATTATTTTATTTACTAATTTTTATTTTAAAGTTATGTACAGTGTACGTTAACTTTTTCTGAAGTATTTTTCATATGATTTTTGTTTTTATTATTACTTTGAAACTGAATTTAAATTTATGCTTTTTAAATCATCTTGTGCTAAATGACTGAACTCTAACCTGTAAATAAAGTACAAATTTTTTTTATTCAATCCAAATATAAATACATTTTTTATACTTTTTTAATGAATGCATGCAGTGTACGTTAACTTTTTCTGACGAGTGTATATAACAATAGTATTTCTCGATCCATTTATCGAAATTCGACTTTCGAAATTTATTACTATTAAAAAAAATATATTTTTTTCCGGCGCCGCATGTCATATCTTTTTGGCAGTCGCCGCAACCCGCAAAGTCAAATACTTGCTTAATAGTCCAGTCAAAAGAGACGAAAAAAATAGCCAACTTCATAATTTTAGGAGGATGCGAGTTTATGGTTTTATTATGTAAAGCCCATCACTGTGAACTTAAATTTGAGTTTTCGGGGTCGGGGTTGTGTCCCGCGGCCGCCATCTTGGAAATAAGGGTGCAACTAGTTTTTGCGATTATCTCGTGAATTTCGAAAGTTACGAAAATTTTGTAAAATACTTTTTTGTAGATAATAATATTATCTACAACTTTCATTCAAAACTTTTTTTTGTAAAATCAATAATTAAAAATTTATAAACAAAATTACGCGAAAAATTAAGGGATCAATTGTTTTAAAGCGTAATAACTTCTTTTTATAGATTTTATGGAAAATATACTTTAGAGCTTTTTTATAGAGCATTCTTTTGTGAACATTTTTGTCTATAAGTTTTTTCCGCTATCTTTATTTAGTCGTATGATTTTGAGCTGCTAAGCGGAGCAACCAACACATTAGCGAAGCGCGTACATGATTACACAGGCCGACAAAATTTAACCAACATTCAGACCCAGAAACCAGACTATATATTTCCGAAGGTTTATGATGCGCTGAATCCAAATCTGGCCATATATATCAGGCCCTCAAGCCCAAGAAAATTAGTAATCGACTATATCATGTCTATGTTATCTTAATCGATTTTCAGGTGTAGGAAAATTTCGAAACATGAAAATTTCAAAATGCGATATCTCTGCGAAAAAAAATGATATTTGAGCAAACAAACCGCCATTTGAAAAAAGAAGGCTTGTATTTAAAGATGCCATCCTTTAATTTTGGTAAAAGAAATTATCTGCAAGGGTACATAACCTCAAATATGGGCAAAAATGGAGTTTTTTGCACTTTTAGGTTAGGATATCTCGAAAACCAGAGCAGATAGAGCAATTCTGAGGCCAGATTTGGGTTCAGCGCATCATAAACCTTCGGAAATATATAGTCTGGTTTCTGGGTCTGAATGTTGGTTAAATTTTGTCGGCCTGTGTAGTCATGTACGCGCTTCGCTAATGTGTTGGTTGCTCCGCTTAGCAGCTCAAAATCATACGACTAAATAAAGATAGCGGAAAAAACTTATAGACAAAAATGTTCACAAAAGAATTCTCTATAAAAAAGCTCTAAAGTATATTTTCCATAAAATCTATAAAAAAGAAGTTATTACGCTTTAAAACAATTGATCCCTTAATTTTTCGCGTAATTTTGTTTATAACTTTTTTATTATTAATTTTACAAAAAAAAGTTTTGAATGAAAGTTGTAGATAATATTATTATCTACAAAAAAGTATTTTACAAAATTTTCGTAACTTTCGAAATTCACGAGATAATCGCAAAAACTAGTTGCACCCTTATTTCCAAGATGGCGGCCGCGGGACACAACCCCCGACCCCGAAAACTCAAATTTAAGTTCACAGTGATGGGCTTTACATAATAAAACCATAAACTCGCATCCTCCTAAAATTATGAAGTTAAATCCTCTTTTGACTGGACTATTAAATTCTCATTGATTGCTAACCAATCAGAAATGTTTGTAAATATTTCAATTTTTTTCGTTCGCAATTTTCCATTTGTCTGTTTACTGTTTTTCCACTTCGCCAGATCAGCAAATGGCAGCTTAAACTGATTGCTTGTTTGTCTGAGCTTTCCCACTTGTTGCCAAGGATTATGCAGAGCAAATAAAAATGTTTGTATGTATGTATAGACTGGGTGTTTTTTCGCTTTTCCACAGCAACAGGTTGTTGCATGCGCTTGGTTTTGGTTTTGTTTTTGTTTTTTTCTGCGAATTTTATCTTTTACAATACTCTTGCGTAGTTGTAATCTGTTTTATTACTTCTTTTATTTATTGTTTGTTATTGTTTTTGCACTCTTTGTTTTGCGCATTAATTTGCAAAGTGTGTCATTCAAGCATCCATTCGATATAAACTCTTTGCTGTGTACTGCTTTATGTGTTTCTTCTCATAGTTGGCGCATTTCACAGCTGACGCATAAATATTTCTCGGTGGCCTCAACGGTTTACTTAAGACAACCGACCTCCTCGGCCTCTTTTGTGTGCTACACAAACGTAAAACAGCTAAGCTCATACATACAGACACATACATATGAAGCTGCATATTGCCACAGTTGCTTCCGCGCTGCATAATTCTGCTGAATGTTTGAAGATTTTCACAATTGTTTTTGTTTTTTGTTGCTGTTATTTCTTCTTTTTTATGATTGTTTACCATTTGCAATTATGTGAAAAATGCGTCTGCACAACAAACGGCAATTGCAAGTATTAAAATAAGTTGAAAAAATAACAAAACATAAACAAATAAATACTCACTCGCTCGCCCAGCAGCCGCACGTTGTTGCATTCAAATTAAGTGTTTAAACGTGCGTTTGCTGCTTAAGTCTTTCATTTGGACGCGCTCGGTCGGCCCACTTGTCTTGCCAGCCTGCTGCCTGCGTGCCTTGCGGTGCATAGTGGGCCAAACGGACATTGTGGTGAAATTAAATTAATTAGTAACAGACCAAGCACTCATAGCGGTGCTTGTGAATGAATTGAAAAACAAACAAAAATAATAATAATTGGCGCGTACACTTCTGTTAGGTGTTTGGCCGAGCTCCTCCTCCTATTTATGGTGTGCGTCTTGATGTTGTTCCACAAATGGAGGGACCTACAGTTTCAAGCCGACTCCGAACGGCATACATTTTTATGAGGAGATTTTTCATGGCAGGGTCGCCGAGGGGCGACCGCTATTAGAAAATTTTTATGAATTACTTAATACATTTATCTCCACATCTTTTAAAATAAAATCCCAAAACATGTATGTACATGTACGGAGTAGTCCAATTCATTTAAGATTTTTTGTATGTGATTTCTAATCTAGCCAAGAAGATTTTTTTATTTACGAATTATATACGAATTCTCCGTATGTTCACTGTGGCAAAACTCTACTAACAACAGCGGTAATAAACCGACAAGGAAAATATGAAAAATTTATGTTCTAAGATTTCTATATTTGCTGATTTGTTTCATGTTGCTCACTAATTTTTCGTATATACTATACTTTGCCTTTAAATACATGTCAGCGCTTCCCTGGTATGAAGCTGCTCTATTTCTAGGACTCGCCTACTACCTAAAGGTCAATCATGCACAATTTCTTCGAAATTAGAAAACTAAGTTTGTTAGTAGAGCCCAGTTAACACTAAGGTGTTCCAATACTCTTTAAATACCTCTATATAAATTATAAAATATTTATTTATTAAGAATAAGAATTTAGAAAAATGTTTTATACTTAGTAAAGCTAACTCTAGCAATCGTAGTGTATGGCAATTGCAAGCTATATGTATTATGTGCGCTGTTAACTGCACCGCACTCGCTCCTAAAGTGCCGACTCACATTTGCATTGTAACAGAAAGGGATGCTGTAGAGTCGTATGTGTGTGCTGTTCGCTGGTTGGGAGACATCAGAGAGCATGCCCGTTTATGCAGGTGACCAGCAGTCATTTCTGCTTAGCTTGTACTAATATTTCTCTTCTTTTATTTACTTTATTTACTTCTCTCTCCTATTCTCTAAGACTCTTTCGCGGGCGAACAGATTATAAAAATAAAAAATATATATCTAGTTTTAATTTTAAACAAGTAAAGTGGTAATTTTGCCCACCATGCGCTGCTTTCATTCGTCCAATTCTTTCAGCCTCTTCGGCTTAACGCACCTCTTATGCGCCCAACTATTCTTGTTATTGTTGCTGTTGCTGTGCATGCTCTGCTCTTGTTATGATGATTGTTGTTGCTGTTACCTGTGAATGCTATTTCTCTATTATTGTTTTTGTTTCTTTTTCTTCTACACAACTTCTATTGTGTTTTGTGTGTTTGTTTAAATTATTTTTTAATTTACTGCCATGGAATCTGCTGTGACTGCGTCTCATTTTGACACGCTTATTTTTTCAAATTGCTTCATACTTCTACGAAAGAGAATTTCAATTGTTTACCTCGGACTATAGCAGTATGTATTACAATAACTGTAGGCTGTGGTAAAGTGGCATTGTTAGAACGCGTTAATTTGCTTGCGGAATTGCAGCTAAAGCTATTATAAGGGAGCGCAGTAATCTTCACTGATTACGAGTAGATGACAAATTTAAGATTTTTCTATCCCTGGATTGTTGAAGTGAAGCCTATGATTATGTAAACCAGTTTGCATACAGCAAAAATTCGGAAATAGGAAATAAGAAAAACAGTATCTAACACCCCCACGATAGTTGATTCCACGTTATCGGAATTTATATCCGGCCAAGGACTGTCACTCCAGCAGTATTTCCCCATGATGGAAAGAATAATGAGATGGCGCCTATCGTGGTACCGTTCCTTTGCTCTCAGCGAATTTGAAAATGAGTTACGTGGTTTTAGCACCAGTATGACCAGATTACCATTTTCGTAACTTGATTTAAAGTTGTAGTTCAGATACTTGTTTTTTTCTGAAATGAAGGTGGTGTAGAAATTTGAGTCCTGCGAGTATTCAGACCAATAGGCTGCGAAATGGTTGGCCAGTTCTTTCGGGCTTGTGATCGATCCAAAGTGGCTGCTTAAGGAGATTGATAGTCGTTGGGGTTAAATTTTTTTTTTTTTTTTTTTTAAAAACACCTATTGGTGTATTTATTATATAGCAATCTAGCACAAATACTAATAAGCTATTTGAATTTGACTTAATTTGATACGGTTAAAATTACAAAGTACTTATCCTATGATATATGCACTTTTGTTTGTGACTGGTTTATTTATTATGTATTGTTTATAGATAGTTCACTATTTTTTACACAAGTTCAAATGGTTTCACTCGTTTTAATCTTCTGGTTAAGTCATCGTTTTCGAGGAGCTGGAGGGCCTCAATGTTGACATGTTGTTGAAGTCGTTGTTCATGACTTTGCGCAAACTTTTTGATAACGTTGTCGACAATTTCAACATCCAAATCCTTATGTAAATTGTCATTTCTGATGTACCACGGAGCATTAACAATAGCACGGAGCACTTTATTTTGAAATCGTTGAATGATCATTCTGTTGCTTTGACTGGTACATCCCCAGAGCTGAATACCATAAGTCCAGATTGGCTTAAGGACTTGCTGATACAAGAGCAGCTTGTTGTATGTTGACAAGGCAGAATGTCTACCCAATAGCCAGTACATCTTTCTGTACTTCATTTTCAACTCTTCTTGTTTTTTCTTGACATGCGGTTTCCACCTGAGTTTTGCGTCAAGGGTCATGCCAAGATATTTCGCTGAATTCTCGTACGGAATGATTTGTTGATTGATGTATACTGGTTTATGGTCGATTCTTTTATTAGGGAAGTCGACGTGCACAGATTTGGTTTCGTTGAGTTTTATACGCCATTTGACTGTCCAGCGCTGTATCTCAGTAATGGCTGTTTGTAATTTTTCTGTTGATTCAATGTTGTTTTCACCAGTGGCCATTATTGCAGTGTCATCAGCAAACGTAGCAACGGTATTATTTGTAAATGTAGGGATATCACTAGTGTATAGGAGATATAGGATTGGTCCTAGTACACTTCCTTGTGGTACTCCCGCTTGAATTTTTTTCAGGTCAGAATAGGTGTCTTCTTGTTTTATTCTGAAGTAACGTTCTGTTATGTATGATTTTAAAATTTTTGAGTATTGAGCAGGAAGAAGTATTTGTAATTTATGATTTAATCCTTCATGCCAAACCTTGTCAAAAGCTTGTGCAACATCCAGAAATATTGTCGAACAAACTTTTTTCTCTTCTATCGCCTTTTCAATTATGTCGGTGATTCGGTGTACCTGATCAATTGTAGAGTGCTGATTCCGGAAACCAAACTGATGATCAGGAATGAGGTGTTTCTCTTCGATAATTGGTTTTAACCTTTTCAAGAGAAGTTTCTCGAACAACTTTGACATAATCGGCAGCAATGATATTGGTCGATATGAGGTTGTTTCATGTGGCGGCTTCCCTGGCTTTGGTATCATTATAACTTCGGCAACTTTCCAAAGTTGTGGAACATATTGTAACCGAAGTGATGCATTAATTATGTTGGTTATTTTCATTAACGCTTTTTTTGGAAGTTCTTTTAGTATTTGGCCAGTGATAAGATCAAAGCCAGGTGCTTTCTTAGGGTTGATATTACTCTTGATCTCTTTTTTGACTTCAGCCGGAGTGACGAATGGTATCATCCCGTCCATTTGTTCTGCAATGTATGGCAAGGGATTAATGTCATTAGCTGCATTTGGTTGAAATATGTTTTCAAGATGATTTGCAAATATTGTTGCTTTTTGCTCATTATTTCTGGCCCAGCTTCCATCCACATTTTTAATTGGAGGTGTTTGTATGATTGGTCTCTTTAGATTTTTTGTAGTCTTCCAAAGCGAATATTCAGTACTGGAGTCGTTAGTAAGCTCACGAAGAAAGTCACTTATAGAGTCATTTTTTAACTGTCTAATTTCATTTGTTAATTGTGATGTTAAATTATTCAGTATTGTTTTATCCCGCGGGTTTCTGGTTTGATGCCATTTTTTTCTCGCTTTTCTTTTTTCTGAAATAAGCTCTACTATTTCTTTAGGATAGCAATTGCCTTTCAGTTTTCTTTTGACTTCAGGTGTATTTTCCCATGCTGAATACTGCTTATCGTTGACTAGTTTTTCCACCTCAAGGTCCAGTTGTTCTTCGGTTTGTAGTGGAACCGCTAGTTCAATTCTATTTTCCAATGATATTCTAAAGCTTTCCCAGTCCGTTTTTTTGTTGACTAAAGTTGGATTTGTTGGCTTAGAAATTATAGTTTCGCTTAGTGTTAATACTATTGCCGAATGGTCTGAGTTTAACTCTAAGATTTCATCTATTTGCATATAATTACTTCCTAGGTTTTTGGTGACGAAAAAGTCTATTAGATCTGGAACTTTGTCAGGATCAGTGGGCCAGTAGGTGGGCTTCCCTGTAGAAATTACGTCACACTTGTATGTTTGTATTGCATTTAGCAATTCTTTTCCTTTTGTTGTTGTGAGTCTCGATCCCCAATGTGTGTGTTTAGCATTATAATCACCACCTATGATGAATCGATTTCCAACAGCTCTGAATAGTTCAAAGTAACGTTCTTGTTTGATATTAAATAAATAAATAAATAACAGACAATTTTTTAATTTCAGTCCATGCTTTTTTGGGGTTTGTCTTATGATTAATTGACTCAGAGTACTTATTTAAGCTTTCCCTTTTAGCTTGTTTCGATTTTTTACGGAACAAGGCGTTAGCTTTTTTGTACATAATTAAATTGGTGTGGGATCTTGTGCGACGTTGCAGACGTTACTAGCAACAGCTTGAAACTTTTCCCAATCGGATTTCTCAGATTGTGAGATCTACATTAGATCACAGAGAGGTCGTTGGTTCGAATCTTGGTGAAAGCAAAATTAATAAAAACATTTTTCTAATAGCGGTCGCCCCTCGGTAGGCAATGGCAAACCTCCGAATGTACTTCTGCCATGAAAAAGCTCCTCATAAAAATACAATATCTGCCGTTCGGAGTCGGCTTGAAACTGTAGGTCCCTCCATTTGTGGAACAGCATCAAGACGCACACCACAAATAGGAGGAGGAGCTCGGCCAAACACCTAACAGAAGTGTACGCGCCAATTATTTATTTCTTTTTTAATGCCTTGTTTATTGGTTTTGTTGTGAGGTAAGTTGTAGAAGGGGCGTTCCATGAAAGTAGTACCAGTTGGTCCTTCAATTTTCTTTATACTTTGGAATTTTGTTGTGTTTGTGACTCTTTGGAAGCATGCCAAAGGGTTTTGCAAAATTTCAATTATTTTGCAAGTTATTGTTTATTGAATTTTTATGCTAAATTTTTTTCGATAATTTTTATCTTGAAATATATTAGTGATACAAAAAAAAGTTGCTTATAAAAATTATAGGGAAAAAGTTAGTTTTTAATAATATATTTTTTAAAAAATAAAAAAAATAATTTTTAGCTAATTGGTTTAAACAATAATTTTTTATTGTTGGTTTTTTACTCGAAGTACACTGTGGAATTTTGTAAAAAAAATTTTTATCAAAGCTTGAACCCTTCTTAAAAGATACTGCAAATTATAGAGATGGGTTTTTTTTGTTCTCGAGAAATTAATTTTTGAATTTTACACTGCATGGCTCGGCCTAGTAGCCGCGCGCGGCAGCTCCCGCAGCATGCTTTATTCTTTACCAATACAGTATAAAGAACACAGCCCACTATGAATAAGTTTTTAAAATTGTCACTCCGCACTGTGTTAATGAGCTTTTAACGATAATTACATTTTTCTTTGTGAAGCGAGTGACTGTGTTTCAAAATCAGTTAGATTGAATTTTACTTTGGAGTGAACAACGTCTCTTAGATTTTGTTAGTGCTCCAAGTTTAAAATTTAATTTTGCAAAGTAATCATCATGCCGAGAAAAGTTTGTTGCAATCCTTTCAAGTTACCCAATCATTCTTGGATCGAAAAGAATGTTGCTAATCGTCTGCATCACTGAAAGAAAAATATCCATTTTTGGGGGAATATATTTGCTTATCTTGCAAGATGCTGTTATCAAAGGGAAAGGAGCCGCCGGAAAATAGTTTCGTAAGCATTGATTCTAATGATAATATTAATAATATTGCTCTTAGTGAAGTGTCTGAAACTGCAAGTAGCCTAGGTTCTGTGTCGGGTAGATCTGACATCGAATTTGTAGAAGGTGATGTTGGAATAGAAATGATGAATTTAATTAAACTAAAAGTAAATTCTGCATCTAATTTTACAGAAAAAATTCATTGGCCGACTGTTACACCTTTAAGTTGGAACCTAAGTACTTTAAAACGTGAATTTAATCTTAATTATAGTACAGCAAAGTATGCAAAAAAAATACAGAATCTTTACGGTTTCGGATCATATCCCCCCGCTCCAAGTACCCGTAGAACTTTTTCTTCTGAAAATGTTGGAAAATTTTTATGCTTCCGATGAAATAAGCCGTGTCATGCCAGGGCAAAAGGATTGCCTTTCAGTTCAACAAGAAGACGGTAAAAAAATTAAGTTACAAAAACGTCTTATTGTATGTAATTTGAAAGAAGCATATGTAGCATTTAAATCTTTATATCCAGAAATAAAAGTCGGTTTTAGTAAATTTGCTTCCTTGCGACCAAAGCAATGTGTACTTGCTGATAGTAATGGAACACACACGGTTTGTGTGTGTAAAATACATCAGAATTTTAAATTAATGTTAAACGGTTTAAAAAGTATTTTTGAAGATATATCTGTAACTACTTATGAAGAAATAATAGAATGCATGATTTGTAGTAAGCCTAAAAAAAACATAGTTAAAAAAAATTTTATTCAATTACATTTGACTTTTGTTCCAATGAAGCTCATGAAGATATAAAAAAGTTCTTAAGTAAACGATTTTTAACATGCAAAACAATCAGTGGCACACGTGGTTTTCATTCTTTTATTCCAGTTGAAAATGAAAAAATTAAATGTAAAAAAATTTCTAACTTCAATGATAGTTTATCTTCCGTATTTAATAATCAATTCTAAAATTCTAAATAGAACACAAAAAATTTGTTTGATTATGTTGAAAAAATGTATACAACTTATGTTATGTATTATTCTATTTTATAATATAGAGAAAGTGAATGGTGCATTAGGCCTACTGGGGATACCACCTTATTTTAACATTTTTTTTTAAAACGCACTTGACGTACTGTACCTCCAGGGTGGTGTGGAAAACGGTATTTATTTAATAAAAAATGTTAATTTAGTAAATTGGAATGATATTAAAAAAAATATGATGTAAAACTGTGTTCTTTATACTGTATTGGTAAAGAATAAAGCATGCTGCGGGAGCTGCCGCGCGAATTTTGTATTTTACTCAAGCGGCTGAGAAAAAAAATAAATGAAAGAACAAAGACAACTTTTTGCTTGAAGGGCTTCTCAACAACTGATTTATTATAATTTCAATTATTACATTTAGACTTAAACTAACGTACATATGTATTTGCTTATTCTGCATTTAATATTTAATTTTACAAATTGTTGTCAATATCTTATTCCACATTTCCTGTCCCACACTTTTCAAGTAAGTCAAACTGTTGCAAAACAGGAAATGCGTTTACAATTACATTTACTTATTGTTCATTATTTTATTTACAAACTCATCAATTTCGTCTGTTTTACCATGTGAATTTAATTTTGAAATTGAATATGTAACTTCTCCCCCTTTAGATTAGAATTCTCCTGAATTCCTTTATTTAGATTTATTTTAATATATTTTAGTTTTGTTCTCCAAATGACAATTATTAATATTATTGTTAAAATTAGAAAGAAATTACACCCGTATATGATTTTGTTATGAATTTTCAAATTAGATATATTTTTGAAATTTATTTTATTCTCTTCATCTATTTGTTCGAATGTAAGTTTTTCTGTAAAATTTTTTATATTGTCATATTGCAATCTTATAATATTTCCTTCGAATTTTTCAATCCAATTAGAGTAATAATAATCATTAATTTTTATTGAACAATTGTTAAATTGGATTGCGTAATTTCCGTTCAAAACAGTGTCATTTATGTTACATGTGTTATTTACAAATAAATTGAATGCATTTTTAACTAGAACTGTTTTTTCGTCTAGTGCTATAATTTCTAATTCTTTACTTGATATTAATTTACAATTTTTTGTTATTATACAATGAGTGCTGGGTTTTAGTTGTCTGAAATGTTTATTTTCTTCAAATTTCATAATTTTATCTTTATAAGTAAAAACTTCCTCTATTTCTGCTTCTATTTCTTTTTTATTCTTATTTGGTAGTGGTACAATTTTTCTTATTTTTATTTGTATGAATGATTTTGGAATTTTAATGCTTAATATTAGATAGGTATTATTAAAAGTTGCTATTCCTAGTTGTAAATATTTTAATTTATTGAAATCAATGTTATAATTGGTAATTTCCTCATTTGTTAGAATATTTGGGTGAACTAAACCATATTTGGCTGCGACTACATTGTCTTGGATTTGTTCTATTTTACTTTTTATTAACTGAATTTTTGTCATCTGTTGTAAGTACATATGTTGTTGATTTTCTTCGTCTATGAATTTATTTATACTGTTAAGTCCTTTTTCAATTTCTTTCCTATCATCTTGTACAATATTTCTTATTTGTTTCATTGCCAAATTAAAATGTTCATTTATGTGTATTTGTTGATTCAACATTTCGCCCGTTTGTGTTAAATGTTTTTGAATTGCCTGTCTGTCGTCATCGTCCATTGTGCCAAATGTCCATTTTGCTACAGTACCTATTGCGTTTACAAGTCCTCTCTTATGTCTTTTTTCTATTGGTATTAATGTCATTAACTTATTTCTCGCTTCTAATAATTCTGTTTGTAATACATTTTTGTTAATTGTCTTTATTTGTATAATATTATCTGTCATTTCATTAATAATATCTTCTATTTGTTTAACGTCAATTATATGGAGTACTATATCTGTATCCTTAACTATTTCCTGAAGTCCTAACTGAATGTCCGTGAATCCTGTTTGGTCTTTTAACTCAATTGTGGTCAGTTCTCCTTTAATTGTCGGTGTCGAGGTCATTATTAGTATCAGTATGGTCATTATCTGTAAATTTATATTGTCTTTTAATGTTGCATGGATGAATATTTTTTAACAGTCCTTTTTTATATTTAGGTTGTTCTTTGTGCCTAACCGCTTTGTAGTTCTTTATGAATCCTTCACGTCTTTTTTCTTTATAGTCCTCTCTTTTTAAATTAAGTTTATCAATTTTCTTTCTTTTGCATTCTTCTAAGTTTTGTTTAATTTTTCCTAGATCTAAACGTCCTTCCTGAACGTCTTTTGGTGCACATTTAATACTTGAATGATACCTTTCGTTATAATTTCTGATTGTTCGTTGAATTAATTGTTGGATAGGTAAATTTTTATTAGTTTGGTACAAAATCCTAAACTTTTCTGCCATCGTATTATGAAATCTTTCTATATCGGCATTTCCTGTATGGCTGTTGGGCTTAGATAAATGTAACTCGATTCCTTGTTCTGTTAGAAATTCCTTTATCCTTATTGTCTTAAATTCATTGTCTGCTATTATTTTATCTGGTTTTCCTATTTTAGTGATATGTTCTTCTAGTTTTTCTATTATAGTCATATGATTTCTGTCATTCAATGGATACGCTGCTCCGAATTTTGAAAATTTATCTATAGTCGTTAAAAAGGTAAATCCTTTGATTACGTATGTATCCATATGTATGATTTGGTTTTTATCTGAAGGAGTTTCTGTGTAATGAAATTTATTTTTAATCGGATGTCGTTCATATTTTACTTGTTGGCAAATGTCACATTGATTAATTACCACTTGGATGAGTTCCATGAGTTTTGGAAAATATATTATATTTTTGATTTTATTATAAGTTTCTTGTATGCCAGAGTGCATACTCTCTCTTACATGATACAGTGATATTTGTTTTACTGCTTCCACTTCAGTTTCAATGTCCTGTGCTCTCATGGTGCACTTAGTAAAATTAATCTGGCTATCGTTTGAGTACATATCTATAAGCTTTTCTTGTACTATATTATAGTTGTGTTCGGATAGTTCTGAAAATATCCCTATTTTCCCTTTTGAAATGTATCTTCTAAAAATGTCTCCCATTAGGTTAAAGTCACTTTCTGCAATAAAAATAATTCTTTTGCCATGTACTTCCTTAAATTCTTCCGTTTTATTATTTGTTAATATTATTTGGGTTTTGTACTTATTCACAATTTCTTCTTTTATAAAAAAATGATTACCCAATTCTTCCTCGGCTGAATGTACTGTTGCCATTGTAACATCATCTTCTATATTGTTAACTGAAAAAAAATTTAAAATATTGGTATTTTCTACCATGGTATTTTCACTCCCCGCTTTTTCTGAAATAGTGTCCTCACTATTTTCTAATCTACTTAAAAAATCTGCCACTTTATTTTCTTTTCCTTTTAGGTATTCTATCTCAAATTGGTATTCACCTAATTTTAATAGCCATCGCTGGTGTCTGGGTGACATGTCTTTTCCTTTGTATTTGGAATGGAGATATTTAATTGGCTGGTGATCAGTAAGGATTTTAAATTTTTTACCATATATGTAAGGCCTAAAATAATTTACACTCCACATTATTGCTAGGAATTCTTTATCCGTTGCAGAATAATTTTTCTCATGGTTATTTAAAGTCCTTGAAGCGTAGCACACTGGGTGACCTTCTTGCGATAGTACCGCACCAATCGCATAGTTAGATGCGTCCGTTGTCAATGTGAATTGTTTATTGAAATCGGGATAACGTAAAATAG
Organism: Anastrepha fraterculus; assembly: GCA_037575425.1. Taxonomy (NCBI): domain Eukaryota; kingdom Metazoa; phylum Arthropoda; class Insecta; order Diptera; family Tephritidae; genus Anastrepha; species Anastrepha fraterculus. The sequence goes on along the minus strand of JAYXIM010024593.1, from coordinate 101,748 downwards.
GATGTGTACTTATTAATGTTTTTAACTTTTCGAAAGCTTCAATGTATGTTGGGTCTTTTACATTAATTTTTGCGCCTTTCTTTAGGTATTTTGTTATCGGTTGGGCTACTTTCGCATAATCTTTTATGAATTTGCGATAATAACCTGTTATTCCCAAAAAACTTTTTATCTGTTTTTCGGTTTTGGGTAATTCTAAATTTTGGATAATTGTAATTTTATTTGGGTTTGGTTTCATGCCATCCTTTGTTAAAATGTGCCCTAAAAATTCTGTTTCTTTTTTTAGAAAATTGCATTTGTCAACTTGTATCTTCAAATTTTTACTTTCGAGAATTTCGAAAATGTCTCTTATTGCTTTAATATGCTCAGTTAAAGAAGTACTAAAGATTAGTATATCGTCTAAGTATACTACACAGGTTTTGTTAATATGATCTCTCAAGATTTCATTCATTAGCCGTTGGAATGTGGCTGGCGCATTTTTAAGACCAAATGGCATTCTCATAAATTCATATAGACCATGAGGAGTTACGAAGGCAGTTTTTTCTCTGTCTTCCTCCTTTACTAAAATCTGATGATAGCCTTTCGCTAAGTCTAATGTCGTAAAATATTGCGCTCTACCTAATTTGTCTAAAATTGAGTCTATATTGGGTAAAGGATATTTGTCGTCTAAGGTTATTTCATTAAGTTTTCTATAGTCGACAACTATTCTATATTTTTTTTCGCCTGAATTATCCGTTTTTTTGGGTACGACTATAAGTGGACTTGCATATCTTGAATGGCTTTTTCTAATTATACCTTGTTCCTCCATTTCTCTGATCTGTTTCCTTACTTCTGCTTCATGTTGAGGTGGGTATCTATATAGCTTTGAATAGATTTGCTGTTGCGTAATGGTTTTTATCTCATGCTGAATTTCTGTTGTATTAGTTAATAAATCGCCTTCTCTAAACAATAACTTGTTATATCGGTTTAGTAATTTTATAATTTCACTACGTTCTTCATTATTTAAATGATTTAATTGAAGCCTTTCGAATTTAGGATCACTGGTTTCAAGCATGTAAATTTGATTAAATTTATATGGGTTATTAATAAAATAAGATATTTTTCCATTTAGTGTTATTTGTCCTTTTTCTATATTTATTTGGGCATTTAAAAAGTTTAATATATCGATACCTATAATGAAATCATAAGTTCTCCCTTTTAATGGGGTGATCTTCCAACGAATCCTGGCATTGTTAGGTAAATTAAATTGCTCCGGGCTTTTTGTGTGTACTTCATAATTTATTGTATCCTTATTTGTTAATGTACTAAATGTTATGGGATATTTTAATTTATGTATATCAAAATCATTTATTTCCTTATTAATTAAACTAAAACTGGCACCTGTATCTATTAGTGCTACGTATTCTTTATTTACGATCTTTAATGTTATCTTTGGCAGGCATTCAGTGGCTGCCTCGTAAAAAATGGTATTATTAATTTCAGGTCCTTCTGGGCTTTGCCTACCTAAATTTAAGCGATCTTGGCCAAACTTATGATTAGGGTGTCCTGCCACTCGAGGATTGTTATAACACCTTTCAATATTGTCCACTTCCATGGGTTCCATACGGTTTTGTCTAGGCGGTTGCCAGCGAACTTGGTTGGAATACGGCCTAGCGTGTCCCATTTGTGGCACACGTTGGAACTGTCTTGGGGTGTTATTATTTCGTGCGTCATTTTGGAATCTGTATCTTCCCGAATTATTTAAAGGATTATTAAAAGCGTTTTGCTCTTCGCGCCTATAAAAATCATTAGTCCACCTATTTCTTTCTTGAAATTGTCGGTTATTTCTTTCATCCCTATTTTGATTATTATATGTCCTATTCTGATTATTATACGATGTTTTATTATGAATTTGTCCCCTGTGTTTTTCTTCTCTTCCGAATCTCTTGTATTCGGGTCTTATGCACGTGTCTTCAAACCTTCTTTGATTCATTATATACAAAATATCTTTTAATTGTCTTTGTTCGTAAATTTTGTCGAGTAATGTCCCTTGGGTCATCTCTTTTATAGTATTCACTAACAAGCTGTCTATGTTTGTCAAGTCTATGCCAAGTTCACCATTATAATATACAATTAACTCGTCACTTTTATACTTAATATTCTGAATTACAGTAATTAACTCACTCACCGTATTGACTCGTAGATTGGCCACTTGCTTGTAGATTTCGTGAGGCTCCGTGTCTGGTTTATACCGCAACTTCAGGGTGTCTTTAATTAATTTCCAGTTGTCCGGTTCCGGGATGTTGATGATTGCGTTTTTGGCTTCTCCTTGTATTGTTTTATAATATATGGTCCGTACTGCTTCTTTTCTCTGCCCTTCATCTTCGAGCGTTGATACTAAATATTCCACGCTGCTGAAGAATGAGTTAATTGTAATGTCTCCATGTCCTGTAAATACTGGTAGGTGATTGATGGTTTTCAGTATTCGGTCCAGTTTGTGTTGGTCTTGTTGCTGCCTTTGTTGAAGATCTAGATAGGCCAATCTAAGCTGCTCGAGTTGTTGCTCCCTTCGTGCGAGCTGCTCTACTAGATCTACTGGTGCCATGTCCTGTTGGGACTGCTCCATCCTTCTCTTATCGAATTCCTTCTGCCTGGCTTGCCTAATTTTTGATTGTTGGTTTATCAGCTAGCTTGTTTGCTAAGCTGATGGTTCCCTTTGTTTTTATGTTGGTGGTGTCTACTTTAATAGTGTTCACTGCACTGCACTTTTTATGTTAGTGGTGTCTACTTTAATAAGTGTTCACTGCACTGCACTTTTTATGTTAGTGGTGTCTACTTTAATAAGTGTTCACTGCACTGCACTTTTTATGTTAGTGGTGTCTACTTTAATAAGTATTCACTGCACTATTTTTTGTTTTTTAAATTATACGTATATTAAGTTATACCCTGGAGGGTCCGGTCAACTCCTGAGTTGGCTACGGATTCGCAGGATTAGGATTTGGGTGTTATAAAAATTTTGTTTATTCACCGCACGTAATTCGTTTCACTGGATCCTTTTACTTATTAAAGGATCCTACCGACTGCGCCAATTTTGTATTTTACTCAAGCGGCTGAGAAAAAAAATAAATGAAAGAACAAAGACAACTTTTTGCTTGAAGGGCTTCTCAACAACTGATTTATTATAATTTCAATTATTACATTTAGACTTAAACTAACGTACATATGTATTTGCTTATTCTGCATTTAATATTTAATTTTACAAATTGTTGTCAATATCTTATTCCACATTTCCTGTCCCACACTTTTCAAGTAAGTCAAACTGTTGCAAAACAGGAAATGCGTTTACAATTACATTTACTTATTGTTCATTATTTTATTTACAAACTCATCAATTTCGTCTGTTTTACCATGTGAATTTAATTTTGAAATTGAATATGTAACTCGCGCGGCTACTACGCCGAGTCATGCAGTGTAAAATTCAAAAATTAATTTCTCGAGAACAAAAAAAAACCCATCTCTATAATTTGCAATATCTTTTAAGAAGGGTTCAAGCTTTGATAAAAAATTTTTTTTACAAAATTCCACAGTGTACTTCGAGTAAAAAACCAACAATAAAAAATTATTGTTTAAACAAATTAGCTAAAAATTATTTTTTTTATTTTTTAAAAAATATATTATGAAAATTCAACTTTTTCCCTATAATTTTTATAAACAACTTTTTTTTGTATCACTAATATATTTCAAGATAAAAATTATCGAATAAAATTTAGCATAAAAATTCAATAAACAATAACTTGCAAAATAATTGAAATTTTGCAAAACCCTTTGGCATGCTTCCAAAGAGTCACAAACACAACAAAATTCCAAAGTATAAAGAAAATTGAAGGACCAACTGGTACTACTTTCATGGAACGCCCCAGAAGGAACTTTGGTACTGATTAGGTGAGGCTGCAGATTTATCGGCGGCAATGTTTGTCTCTTGCAGAGAGATGACTCTTGGTGAATATTCTTTTATCAGAAGTTCTAATTGGGTATAGTTGTTGTAGTACCCGTGTATATTCCACTGTAAAATGTTACACATAAAAAAGGAGAGGGGATGTCAGAAATTAGTTTAGAGTGATGAGTTTTATGTACTTAATAACCGTTGCCGATTAACATGGGGTCTTCTTTGGTGTTGTTTTCGGTATCTTCTGTAGAGTGAGGAGTTAAACAGAGATTGCTACCTGAGGTAGCAGTTGTCTTTTTCATTTGGGGGACTTGTTTTATTTAGTTGTTATAATAGGTAGCTTGCGCCGTAATCATCGGGAAGGTGGTTTCTGAGTTTAAATGTGTGTTCATTGGATTGCTGGTTGTTGTTGCTTTGTTGTGAATTTGAGGGTATAGCAGAGATAATTTGAGGTGAGTTTCTAGATGGAATAGCAAATGAAGGATTAATCGGCGGTTTATTTGATAAGACGATTGGGGATGGAAGGGAAAGCTTGGATATTGGTTTAGTTGACTTGGTTTTTGTGCTTCTGTGGCTACCTCCGAGAAAAAAATGAGATTTAGTGCTTCGCGCATGGAGCATTTTATTTGACACTTTATTTTTAATATATCCTTATTTAAACAGGGAGCGTATATTGTTCCTTTTACGCTGTTGAGGCTTTCATGATATTTTCTCAATTTCACAGACATCGGGTAATTTTTTGGTTGAAATAAGTTTTTGGGCAATTTGGTGGTTCTTCGCAAGCAAAAGGAGATTGCCAGCACGTAATTCGGAAATTGAGATTATTTCTTTGCTGATGGCTTCTAGAGCTTTATGTACAGCGAAGCAAGAATATTTAGAAATGGGCTTGTTTATATCGGTGGCACTAATTGTAATAAATTTAGGGTTATCTTCTCTTGAATGGAGCAATTCCGGGAAATTAAGTGGAGTGTGCGATGGTTTTTTTCTCTTAGGAAGGGAGTCCGAGGCAAGCGAAGCAAACCTGTTATTCCCGAGATTTGGTGGCCCTGGGGCCATATTAGAAGCACCTATTTCACTGCATTCACTTTTTTTTTCAAAAACTTCAAAGAAAAGGAAATACAACAAAAAAGGTACAGTAACGCGGCTCATATGTATGTGGGAAAATCAAGAGTACCGCAAAAAAAAAATACCAGTCTAACGGTTAGACGCGATAGAAGTGAAACCCTTCGTAAAACAAGCTGAGAGAGAATGAGACGAAAGCAGCAATAGGAGCGGGATAATTATAGGTTCATTATAATATTGCTATAAAGTTCATATTTTATTTTCTTCATTTTATTATTATTCATCCTCAATGGTTTCAATTTCAACAAATGATACGAGCTTATGATAGCTAAAATATGATACAAATGCTTTGGTTTCGATGTTCTCAACATATCTTTGAAATACCGCGTCAATTGTTAATTTTTTCTGTCGATATTCACGACACTTTTCTGCATTATTTTTCGGCATAATTGCGGTAAATATTTAAAAATGAAAATATTTACGAATATAAAAATACGGACGCAATACAGCACACGCGGTTGCTATTATGAGCGTCATAACGCGTATATTACACAGACGTACTAACATACACACAAACATTCGTAGGGCGCTTGGTCTAAGCAAGTAGTAGGTAGTGTAGCATAGGTATACATAATGCCTTCTCGCTCACCGTGGCTCCGTAATACGCAGGCGCGCACACATACGTATTAGCATACATACAAACATGCATACGTATGACGCTTGAACTAAACACCAAAGCAAGTAATAGGCAGTGTAGTATACATACTACCCAGCAAAACCTGCGTGACCGAAACCCTAACACAATTACACTTTTTTATTTGTTACTAACACATATGCACTCGTATTTATTTGGAAATCGACTTTTTTTTTGATTCTCCGTCACCTTTGGCAAATGTGTAAGCAGTAAGCAAACTTTATTCATATATTTTTTCTCATTTTTGCATCAATAGAAATAGAACAAAAGAAAACGATAAGTGGCTGTCAAAGCAATAAGTCAAAAAGATATCTTTTCTCTCTTTTTGATATCAAAGTAGGCCGAGAATCAAATTGTCAACCTTTGGCAAATGTGTAAGCAGTAAGCAAAGTTCATTCAAATACTTTTACTCATTTTTGCATCAATCAAAGTAAACAAGCGCCGTAGCCGAATGGGTTGGTGCGTGACTACTATTCAGAATTCACACAGAGAACGTCAGTTCGAATCTCGGTGAAAGCAAAATTAATAAAAACATTTTTCTAATAGCGGTCGCCCATCAGCAGGCAATGGCAAAACACCGAGTGTATTCTGCCATGAAAAAATTCTCCTCATAAACATATCATAAAACAAAATAAAATAAATGTATAAAAAATTTTTTTTTTTGTGATTCGAACCAAGGATTTTGGATCGGAAGCCCACATTGCTAGCCGCTAGGCTATCGCGCTGTGCTGCCGGCGCTGGCCTAAAAGTTATTTTGTTCGTCGCTACGTTTATATGAAACTGGCACTGGCAAACGAATCCATATGTATGAAAGGGATAAAAAATCACACGTACACAAAATTTTTGGCACGATTTTCCCAACGCTTTTAACAAAGTGATTGCAAAGGGGCGGGGCTAGTGACCATTTACAGACCACGCGTGGCGGTCATGTGCAGGGTAACATGACCGCCACTCTTCTTGCTGGGTACAATACTCACTATACTAGCGCGGCTCAGCAGTACGCAGCCACACACATATACGTATATCAACATATGTCTCTTTTTAGTGTCGCTTTTCCATTTCATCGAGTCTCAAATCACTCCCAACGATTCTAAAAAAGTTTTCACTTCAAAAACAAAACACGTGTGCTCAGAGCTAGAGCGAGACTGTGACTTATTTTTTAAATACGGTTATTGAGTGATTAGTAAACACAATGGACTAGTTTTATTCGTGTCCATTCTTTAAATATGAGTACACCCATGGATAAGTGTGACCAATTTGACAGAATCAGCTGATGTGCTGATGTAACAGGAAATGTGTTTACAGAAACTGAGATTGTGTTAGCGATATACGAAACAAATCAACAAAATTTTCGCGAATGTTACTTCGTTGCCGTCTGAGCAACAACTGATGGCAGAAATCCAAACCTGGCAAATCTATCATCCTTGACTTTGCCGTCTCTATCGCTGAACAAATTAGAAATAGAACTATCTCAGCAAAATGTCGTCGGTCGAATTTCGCTTGCCCCATGTCTGTGTTCAGTGCTATTTACTTGAAGGTGTTCGTAATTTGACAGCGCGGTGAATTCGTTGTCCGCTCCAGTTGCGCTTCGGCTATTATGCGATTCAATATTCCACTCTTTTGTTAGTGTTTTGTAATGAAAACAGTCCTTGCAAGCATGCTAACCTAATGTAATATATCTCTTCAAATCAAATAGTTGCATTTAAGTTGTCGTTAGTGCTTACTAAATATTTCGAGTTGTTCAAATATTCGAAATTTTTAAACGAACATGTCATTAGAAGTCAGTCAATGGAAATTCCTTCTATTAGCAAATACTATGACTGCATGTCAATGCAATAAAAACTTCAAATAAAAAATAAAAGCAATACAAAACAAAAAAAAAGTTAAAAATAAAATAAAAAAATAGGTAACGTATTTGGACCCATTTTCACGCTGTTTGTCGCTTTAAGCTGTTGATATTGTCGTTTTTGTTGTTGTTAGTGGCAGTTACGCATATGTCAAAGATCCTCGCCTACTTTTGCTGTTTGACACGATAATTTGGTATAAATTACAAGCTCAATGACAAGCGGCCAACAACATGCGGCAATAAAGGTGGCAGCACGAAGAAGAAAAACGAAAAAAAACTTAGTAAAAATACAGAAATTTCAAGCAAAAGAAATATTTGTGAATGCGTGTGTAGAATCAACAATTTAACAAGCCGAAGCCAGCAGCTGGGTGCGAGTACAGCCCAATAGAACAATTTGACCGAATCCAAACAATCAAAATAACAAATTTCTACAACCACAAATTAAAGTCACATAATTAGCAACAACAAAAAAACTACAAGATATTATAAATACATTTTCAAGTACAGCAAATACATATGTATGTATGCATGTACATTGAACTAAAGTTTCCAGCTCTTGCTGGACATGACAGAAATTTGTGTTATTAGCAATGGACTATCAACAGTACAGTGAGAACGCCTAGCAACACCTTAAACAGATGTTTAACTCATTCATGCATACATACATATGTATGTACATACAGTATGTGCGTGTTCATTCATATAGGGGGCTTGTGTGTACCTGCAACTTGTGGCATGAAAATTGCATTTGATAAAAATGTACAAATGCGCGAATTGCGTACGCGAGAATCGCTAAAATTAACAATGAATTAATGGCCTAACTTTTTCGCCACTCAAATCAATCACATATGTATGTGTCTACATAGATACGCACACATATACTTATACATACATACAAAACTATTGCTCATTTGAAAACCTTTATACTCGAAGCCGGTTGCACATTCTAACGCACTGGGTCGCACACTTATGCACATAAATTTACACCTTATTGGCCCCCATAGCGAGGGAAAATGTCAAGCAGCAGCAGCAACTTTTTTATGTAAAAATATACAGTTGCGGATATACAAATTAGGACGCCTAAAAATTTACGATTTGGCTATACTACTTCTTTACATTCACTTTTTCTTCTAAAAAAATTTTAAACGACAACTCACTCGAACAATTGTTTTTTTCAAAGAATAAAGATACAATTCTCCAAGAATGTTGCGCATATCACTGGCAATCCTTGAAAACAAGCTCTCATAGAATTCACTCCGAGTGAAAGCTATTTGAAAGACCAGAGCATTAATTTATCAGTGGGTTAGGTTAAGATAGAGGTTTACCCCATAGGTAAGAGGGCTCACCTGGACGCATATCTCAAATTCAATCAATGCGGCGTCAAATCGCAGCTGGCCAATTGTCATCGAAATGTCGGCTGACAGCACGATTACCGAACTTGGTGCCAAAAGTTATCCAAAATGTATACCAAACTGTCACTCGAGAATCATGTGTAGGGTTTCCAATCCCTGGATGCGGAAGGTTTTTCACTTAATATAGCCGCCGAGATAAGACGCGCTTCGTTAGAAAATATGATATTGACTTATTTTTAATAAATGCACTGTTTGGGCTAGACAACAATCACTTGAGAAATAATTTTACAATATTTCCCAAAGTTGTTCAGGCGTAAAGCGATTATGATATAATACTGACTTTTTGTCAAGATTTCCAGCCGTAAAGAGTTGTCACTGTCAAAATAACACATGATTTAAAAACCATCCTGTAGAACACCACTATTCAAACTATTTTTACATGTTAATGTTGCGCTCGTCTGATAGGAAAAAGCAGAGGCGACTTTGACGCAGGCCAAACTCTAAAAATCTTGTGACTATCCTTCGGGGGCACCACTAAAGGGATGAAAAGGCAACCAGCGCTGCTTGCTCACTCGAGGCGCTTCCAAAAGTTATAATCAAGAATGTAACACTACTTTTTACAGCAATACTAACTTATGTTTTCAACTGGCGTCATTGCAGTACGCGCAGATTTGCGGAGTGATAAGACAAGTGTAAAGTTGTGGACGTATCGCATTTTGTACATAGCAGGTTGTGTGACAGAAAACGTGAAACAGCAGATAACCCCTCCTATACTACTTCTGTATCCTAATTCTTGCCTTGTTTCCGCATGGTGCATTTTTCTCCGTAGGGTGAATTCTTTATTTTTGCTACTTTCGGTAATTTTCTTAAAATACGGCATAGCTTAAACTTCCACAGCGGTTACCCACTTTTCATCAACCACAAAAACTTTTATTTAAAAATAGACACGACACGGTTTATTTTATTTGTATTTATACTGAAAAGGCAGCGGACGCTCTAATTCGTATGTCCTATAGCCATTATAACCCCTGAAAATCGAATTTACTAGTCGTTCAGACTTTTGTGCCCACAACTGTATATACAACAACATCACCTACAGCGTCGCTCTAAAGTGGTTATTGCTTAACTTGGATTTAATTATTAATATATTGCTTTTTTTTGATATTTCATTAAATCACAATAAAAATTTTTGGCTTCTGCTGAAGTTTGATGAGAACAATTAAGCGATCTTGAAATGAATTTTCAAATAGTGGAATAATGAAAGAATATATGACATATTTTTGATCTGTTTGTGTTTAAATTGCAATAATATTTATTTTAAATGTTGGCTTTTTTCTTGCGTACATAAAATTATAATAACTGGGAAAAATTTGTATTATTTTATTTATTTATTTTGACAGCCAAACGGCTACCAAGAGATTTAGTTGAGGTTGTCAGCAGTTCCATCATCTCGCGGAATATTTCCGTATCCATTTGACATGGGTGCCAGGGCATAGTACATACCAGGGAATTGTAAGGCAGACAAATTAGGGGGAGAGGCCGCTACCACGCTCCTGTCTCTTGGTATAGAGATACCTTTCTCAACCTAGAAACCGCATTGGTCGCTTCAGTAATATGGGCCAAGGAAAAACGCCTCTATGTTAGTTGCTTTGATCACAGGCCACTGTCTCCTATGTCGAAATGCTCAAGGATTGAACGTATCTCATTTCAACTATTGCAGAAGCCGCAAGAATGAGGAGGAGGTAGAGTCTGTGAGATATCTTCTCTGTCACTGTCCTGCGTGGCATGCCACTAGGTTTAGATATTTTGGCTCATCGTTCTGGAATAACACTGATGATATTAGAGATACAAGTGTCAGCCAGATCAATCAAAGAGGGTTTACCTCGGAGGAGCAGGTAAATTGGCAACTGTTAGTTTAGACCGACTTCCACTTCAGCAAGTGTGCGATGAAAATACCCACCTGATCTTACAAAAACGTCTTTTTTGCAAACTAGCAGACTGACACCAACATTTTACCTATACCTACATATCTACCTGGTAAGTTTTTGTAAGTTCAAGTGGGTATTTGCATCGCACACTTGCTTGGCTGTCCACACTAATCTCCCAAGCGGCTGAGTCTTGAATTGTATTTATAATGGCATTTGATTCTCTATGAGAAATTAGTAACTTTCAAGGAGAGAATTGCCTCTATATGACCGGCCCAAGACTGATAGGCGAAAAAGTCGCTAATTGAATATTTTAAAATAAAAAAAAATAAATAATTGGCGCGTACACTTCTGTTAGGTGTTTGGCCGAACTCCTCCTCCTATTTGTGGTGTGCGTGTTGGTGTTGTTCCACAAATGGAGGGACCTACAGTTTCAAGCCGACTCCGAACGGCAGATATTTTTATGAGGAGCTTTTTCATGGCAGAAATACACTCGGAGGTTTGCCATTGCCTACCGAGGGGCGACCGCTATTAGAAAAATGTTTTTATTAATTTTGCTTTCACCGAGATTCCGAACGGTAATCACGCACCTACCCATTCGGCTACGGCGGCCGCCGTATATATTTTAAGATATTTAATATAAGACACTATACATTTATGAAATAAAAAAAATCCTTTCTATATAAATAAGTACAAACAATTTTAGAGAGATTCATTACATTAAATAATCAAAGTGCAATGAATAAGTAATAATACTCGTGCATTCATTTGATTTGATTGTGAATGCACAGCTTCAAACGCTTTACAAAATTTACAGTTAAACAATCCCATCGGAGATATTTTACTTTATTTTATTTGAAAACATTTATTTTTTATTTTTTATGTATACTTATATTTATTTATTTCATTAAATTTAGTTTTTCTTTATTCTTTTTTTTTTTGTATTTTATGACGGTTTGTTTTATGTTAGTTTATTTTAATTTAATGTTGTTTCATCTTATTTCTTTCCCGAAATTATTTGCACTAAAAGTGTAAAGGGTAGCTCTTCAATCGCCTACAATCTCACACACCCACACACCCAGTATCTAGTAGTACCTCTAGAAAATATCTATGTACATATAAGTAGAAAAAAGTATCCCAATTCAAGTCTCTTCTCCTTCTTCGTTTCATGCCATTTTAGGGCAAACGAATCTCAATTTCATATCTGATGGCATGATGTGCCACATGCAACAGCTACAGTGGCAAACCAACAACAATCAAGCCAAATCAAGCGCGACTCACAAATAAATCCCAAGTCATTTCGAAGCTCAAGATCGCTCAAGTGGCATGCCACCAACGCTATCGCAAGTCAAAGCCAAGTATTGCAAGTGTCCGCACAGCAAGCAAATCTGCTATCAGGCAATACTCGTAGCAAAACAAATACAACAAACAACAGCATATACAATAACAACATAAGTTGCAGCTGAAATGCAAAAAAATTCAATTTGAAATGCAAACGAATTGGAAAAATCGCCAGCTGAGAAAGTAATAACAACAACAATTACAGCAGCAAAGGTGGCATTCGCAGCATCGGCAGATAGAGTTGCAAGCAAGAAGTGTTGCTGCTGGCACAACGCTAAGCATTTTAAACCACCACCACCACCACCACCTGAGTGAGGCATGCAACAGCGGAATATTTTGCTATTGTTGCTCTTGCTGTATAATATTTATTAGCTTTATTTTGCGTAGCTGCAGTTGTTGTGTATAATATTTCTAGTGTTTGTTGATGTTGTTGTTTCGCCATAGTTGGTATTACCTTGTTGGGTGCGCGGCGCACGCGCAACACGCATTCGAGGTCATAACCCAATTCCTTTGACAGTAGCCAGCCCCATCAGCAGGCACGTTCACAGCTGTAATATATACATTGAAGAGGATGTCATCTGAAAGCAACAACAACAACAACATCAGCATATATATCTAGTTGCAGTTAGCCTTAACTGTTGTTGCTGCATTTACGATTCACTATTTCCCATTTATACTCACTCAATCACCATTTAGCCCAACCATCTGTCCAGCCATCTATACGTTCGCCGTCAGTGTGCATCCGATGCGCATCTCAGGCCTTTGATCACTGCATCAGCAGTAGCCATCAAGCAACAAAAAACGAAAGATGCTAAAATGCCTGGCAGAATCGGTAAAATTTTTCAATTTTCAATTGTCAATTTTTGTGGATACTGATGTCATTGCCATCACCATCGCTATTCCCATCACCATCGTCATCAACATCAACAGCATTTGGCAGCAGCTTGCAATGTTTGATGCCACCAACGCTGCTTTTTTTGTTTTGATAGTTATTGTTTTGCTGTTGTCTGGTGGGCATTGCCGGTGACCATTTGATATAAAGTCTCAACAGCGATAACCTTATTTCCTGTTTTTTGCTTTTTCACTTTTTTGCTGCTTCTGCTGACACATATCTGCTTATTGGCCGAATTCGAATATTTATTAAGTGGCCATTAATGATCCGTCGACGTACCTATAGATATATGAACTCTCAGAAAAGATTTGTTTATTACCCCTAATTTAATATAAGTTTATTCTTGAATTAATCATATACTATTTTGAAGTACATATTTTTGTTTTTTGGTTGTGCATTGTGAATTTGTATAATATTTTTATTCTAAAAGAATTATACCGATATAATTTGCTGTTTATTACCTACTGAATTTTTGTCTAAATAAATGTACTCAAATGATTGTTATAGCCACCTGAAATTTCTTCAAAGGGGTTTTCAATAGGGAAAATAGAATAACAAAAATATCGGGTATAATTTTCCCGCGTATAGTACATACACTGGCGTGCAAGGCGCTGTTTTTCATTTTAAAATTAAATTTTTGCTTGGAGCAAAAATACTTTTATTTTGTTTTAAATATTGTTCATGCCTCAACTAAACCCATATACTCGTAAATCAAACTTTATACAATCTTAAAAGTTGTATCATACTTATTTTATTAAAATTTTATGAGCCATATTTTGGCGTACCCATCAATTTCCTAAACATTCAGATTCGAAATTTAGAAGAATATTTGTTGTGTTTCGTTCATTATGTTATATCCCTTCATAAATAAAAATAAATAAATAAATATCGAATATAGTGTCGTTACATATGCACATTTATGGTTCTGGTTCATGATTTAATAATAAAACAGTGTATACAGTGAGTCAAGTAACCAAAACAAAAAATGTAAACGTATTTATTTGACTATTCGTGAAATGCATTGGTGAAATTTGCATTAAAGCTGACCACAAACAGGCTACAATTCCCAGCGATTTGTTGCAGTTGGGAGAAAATCCATCATGTATGGCGAATTGCGGGCACATATCCCAAGTAATTGAAAATTTTCATTTACCTGTGGTTCGTTGCTAGTTTGTGGGGCAGTTTGTAGATTTTCTCATTTTTTGCTGACCGTCGTCGATATAAGAGTAAGCGGAAAAATTACAAGTGTTAAACAAAAACTTGATACCCTGGGGCAGTCATTTCCATATTTCTTAACAACTTAATATAAGAATGATTGTTCCTATTTTACAACCATTCTTTCATCCAAACCTGTTGTTTTTCTTTTTTTCGTTTTTTTTAATGCACTTGTAAATACTGCCAGAGCAATCGCTTCATCCGTTTTTTTGCATGTTAACAGTATGACGATCGCAACGAAACGATGGTTTGCGGATTTGTGTACAGTGTGTTTGCTACGGACTAGGCACAAATCGCTGTGAATTGTGCCCTGTTTGTGACCAGCTTAAGTTTCATTAGTTTTAACCCCAATAAAATTACTTTTCAGTTTTGGAAGTTCGGAAAACAATTATTTTAAGCAGTTAACTATAGAAAAATAAAACCAATGGTGCTCACTCTCACCAACGTATCGTGGTCCCTTTCCGTTGCCTGTAGGATACACAAAATTGAGCAACACTTGTGCTCGTAGAAAATAGCTGCTTCCTTTGGTTACATACACAATGTAATTACACAAACATCGGTTTATGTGCGTTTTGTGGTATCGACACTTTTTCAATTTTTCATTGCTTAAGAAACCAAAGCCAAAAACCAACAAATGCAAATAGTTCATTTATCCGGAATTATCATTATTCAACTTTGTTTTTAAGTTATTTTAATAAAAATTAAAATTTGTATAAGTTTATTTTGTAAATGATTTCGAAATGTGCTGTTTGGCAACACTGTGTCGGGAGAGAGCAATCAGCTAACACGTTTCTACGGAAACTATCCAAAATCCCACGTCAACGATCTACGATACTACGGAACGCAACGGTGGTGAGAATTCATTTACATGGGGTTCTCATTAGTTTCATCGTGTCAGCTGACACGGGCGTACGTTTATGTTGGTGAGTGTGAGCATCATAAAAAAGAAATATCGTGAAATTCGTGTTTTTGTGCTGAAATAATTGTATTTATGTATATACACTTATCATGTACGTTAGGATTAATATGTTCTTTTACCAAATAATACCTGAATACTGAGTACGACGCTTAAAGTTGAAGTCGGCAACACGAAGTGTTTTTGTTTTTCTTTTTAAACCATTTATTTATTGCAATCGGTTTTTTTAACATTCAGGAATATTTGTACATAAAACTGAGACATTTTATTACAAATGTATGGAAAGCACTGAGTAGATTAAGAGTTTACTTTTGAAAGACACATGAGAATTTCGGTTAATCAACCAGTATAGTTTGCGAAGTTCATTTCCAAGTGCTTTGTGTTTGGTGAAAATATGCGTTTTCCATGTGAGATTGCTGTCGAGATGCATGCCAAGAGTTTATTGAGTTTGGCTGGTGGGCAAGTGTTTCGTTTGAGTGCAAAAGTAGCTTGAGCAGATTTTGTCTCGATAACTTTTATTTTTCAGTCTTTCAGCCATTGAGCTATTTTATCAAGTTTTTTCTGGAGTTTGAAGGAAGCCTGTTCGGGGTGGGAGTCTATAGCGAGTAGATTGGTGTAATCTGCAAAAGTTCCGACGATGCTTTCCTCTGTGATTGGTAGATCCTGTGTGTAAATCAAGTAAAGTATTAGGCCCATTATACTACCTTGGAGTATGCCAGCTACACTTTCATGGAGTTTATACTGTTCTTCATTTTGTATGTTATAACCAAGATAACGCAAAGTGGCTTGACCTTGAGTTTGACTATGCAGATCCCTCTGTAGAATTTAATGAGTTAGATGAAATAGTCACCCAAATGAACAATAACAAAATCGAAGACGGTATTGAGGTCGATGAATTTTACTATGCGAAGACGCATTGGAGTACATCTCAGGCTATATTATTAATTACCCAAATTTCGGACGAGATTGGATGGTCGCGGACGGACTCAAAGGGGGGAAATTGGATCAAACCAAAAGCAAATTAGCGGATATGATATTCTCAGGTACATTACTCAATTTGCTTCCGATGGGTTAATGGAGGCAGACTACTAATACATATATGTAAATCAATTCACAGATAAATTGCCAAATAAGCATATTGTCAATGGCTGGCTTACTGTGGGCTCCCTTAGCAAACTGGGCTGCTAATTCTAGAAATTTGTGGAGGGAAAGTAAAATTTGCAGGAAAAACATTTCATTTTCTAAAGGGTGTGCTTATGAGTAAGAACTTGCTCGGTATGTCTAGGACCAAAACAATATAGAATACAGCCTGACATATCGCTTAAATCAATAGCTCATCTGTTTGGGGCAATACGCGTGAAAGATGGATATTTTGACAAACTGAGCCGGATGCCTTTCAAACATATGTATATTTAGTAGGTTACGGATGTACCTACCGCGTTGCTTTAAAAATAAACTACCTAAGCTACCAAAAAGAGTTCATTTAGCGCTATGTTTAGCAGTTAATCACAGCCTCCAAACGGCAGATGTTTTTTTACGAGCAGTTTTTCCATGGCAGAAATACGTTCGGCGGTTTGCGATTGCCTGCCAAGGGGCGCCAACTAAATTTATGGTGAATCCGCCTCTTCTATGAAGTAATTCATTAGAGTCTTAGAGCTTTGGTAACATATGACCGGCATATTGGCGAAACTTCGGAATTTCACAAACTTCACATTTGTACTATTGGAAACACATGGGATTTGCTTCTAATGACTTTTGCTGCAGCTGCTAGAACGACGAGAAAGTGTTGAAAACGTTCTCTGCCATTGTCCCGCGTTCTTTAAACACGACATCGCTGTCTAAACTCTCAATGTTGTGGGTGTCTAGCGGACTTAGAATCCGCAGACATTCACATTGCATTTTTTGCATCTTTCATTAGAGAGGCGAAGTGGTTTCATCTAGTTTTTTCGTTTCCATTTGCGACGTTATTTTGGATCCTTTTTATTATTAGAAAAAACACATATTCGAGTATTTTTAAATCAAACATTTTTGAAAAGTTGAAAAAAATATTTTTGAATATAAAAAATATTGGAAAATAATTGGCATTAGAACGGCGCGCATATATAGAATTTGAACCAAAACACAAATCATCAAAGCGGTTTTTTTCGATTCGAAATTTCTGTGCTGAAATTTTGGCGTAAAACTCCGTAAAATCCGAAAATTCTACAATAGCAGCTTCAAACCACCGATACAAACAAATATCAAACCAACAAAAACAACTTTCAACGCCGCAAACTAAATTGTAGTACTTCAGTAGAACAATCCTCAGTAAAACCAAAATAGAGTGTTCGATAATTTAATTTGAAGTACGTCAGCTAAACAGTTAAGACAGGAGAATCCTTTGCACCATCAGCTAAAATAACCGCCGCAACGAGCTGAGTTAAACTTAAGACTCGCAACTACCGCTCACAGTTATACTACGCAGCCTCATAACTTAACCCCCACCACCATCAACAACTGACGCAGTAAAAGTATAATAGCCAAATCAACAGCTACATCAACAGTTACTCTACGTAGTTATTGTTAGAACATTTCATTGGCCTAATCCATAAGCCACAAAACCAGTGTCAACCTACGAAACTTCGTCCACAAAAACAAATAAAAAAAAAACAACAATTTGAGTTCTATTCTCAAACGTAAGGACAAAATCACACAACACTGCCATCACTATGTCATTGACAGCTTCACAGGTCGAACCAGCTGAGGAGGAAAAGCCACGTCCACGCTGGTTCGAGTGGGTCGAAAAGAATGCGCTACCCAAACATTTCAATTTCCCACGACCCAAGCGTGAAGTAACACGCTGGCAGAAGCGTGGTCCAATGACACGCCGTGATTGGGTCCGTTTCTATCGCTGGGCCGTGAAGAATGCAGCCCCACGCGAAATACCGCCACCACATTGCAGTGACAAACCAACTACCAAAGCCACTGATGTTAAGAAAAAGAAGGAGAAAAAAAAGAAAACATATACATTCGCAGAATTGCTGGAACATGCTGCAAAAATAAGCGAACCAAGAGATCCACGTGAAAAATATATCTTTCCACCTCCACCTGATTACCCGTATGCGCCAAAAATATCGCTCAAAGAACCAGCTAAAAAGGATCCCGGTCGACCATTTGCGCCTCCCAAAGTACCGAAGTGGTTTCATCATCTTGAACTGGAGACGGAATTCTGGTCGACGCTACGCTTTCCCATTATACGTGCCGCGCTCAATTACAAGCCAACTGCGAACATGTTACGGCTGGCATTACCACGTATGGTGCCACCATTACGGCAACATTGTCCGATACCTGAGCCACCGATTGAAGAGGTGCCACCGCGTCGACGTATGACCTATCGACAATGGCGCGAGCATCTAAGACGTCTTGAGTATCTTGCGAAGCCTATAATACGGCCGTACTACGATGATTTGTACGAATACGTGTACTAGTTCGGACACTCGCTGTTGTGGTCGAACTCAGCTTCTAATGTGTCTAATTTGTAATTATTATAATCGTTATATTAGGTAGCTTTTTTTAATAATTCTAAAGCGTCAAGTTGTTCAGTGCAACAGTTTAAAAATAATGCAAACGTAAATGCAGATGAAAACTAGATTTGAAATAAGAATGGAGAGAAGTAGAGGTTTCGCATTTTAGGAGAATAGTCGTTAAAGTCGTATCAGTGGCGACTGTTTTCTGATCATGTCAGTAGTATTGTGGAACTTGTGAGAAGCGGTAATGGCTTGTAGCGTTGTTCTCAAGTATACCGCGCTGCTATTGTCTACACTTTTTGCATTCAGAATATTCGTTTTCTTCGAAGCAGTAAAAATTATTTCTTGTAAAAATTCATCTGAAAAAATTATCACTTTGAAAATATATTCGGGATATGATTTCGAGAAAACTGTAAAGCTTTATTTACTTAACCACTCGTTAATGTTGTTCACTGGGATATAGCTTCAGTGATTCCAGAGTTGCCGTTTTTTATTGGAAAAGGTAAACTAAAAGGTCTTAACTTATCCAGAATCAAAGGTACTC
This sequence comes from Anastrepha fraterculus, assembly GCA_037575425.1. Classification (NCBI taxonomy): domain Eukaryota; kingdom Metazoa; phylum Arthropoda; class Insecta; order Diptera; family Tephritidae; genus Anastrepha; species Anastrepha fraterculus. The sequence continues at coordinate 82,533 of JAYXIM010024593.1, read as the reverse complement.
CGCACGAAACTCTTTCGAAACATTATATTTCCTGTGCCCAGCGTAAGATGAGATAGAGGAAGACAATCGATGGCATCAATGCGCCTGGCAAAATTTAATGAACTGCTACAACAACTAGTATTTTTTAAAACCGAAAACTATTTAGTATTATCACCTAGAGCACTTGTAACAGTTTTTTTTTGTTTTTAATACAAACTACACATTTTGTTTTAATAATAATGGGTGATTTTTTAAGAGCTATAGGAAAGTTTTTCAAAAAAACACACGTAATATTCAGAAAAATGCGTGAAATTTTTATTCAAATCGATAGTACAGTCCATACAATTTAATGTTTGAAGATTATTTCATGCAAATGTTGACCGCGACTGTGCCGCAAATGGTCCATTCGCTTAGTCCAATTTTGGCATACTCTTTCCAATGTTTCGGCCGGTATCTCACATGGGTGATTTTTTAGCTATTATCTTTTTAAACAGTTGGTTTAAATAGCTGACGCACGTTTCGTGCTTTGTTTCACTGTCAAACATCTTCAGTGTGGTCTATAATTTAACCGTGAATTGACTTACAAACGAACAACGCTTGCAAATCATTGAATTGTACGAGTATTATAAAAATGCGTATTCTGTTAAGAAAGTTTAAGATCCACCTTTTTATCGAAAAATTGTGTTCAGCGAAGAAGCTCATTTTTCGATCGATGGGTACGTAAATAAGCAGAATTGTCGATTTTGGAGTGAAGATTAGCCAGAAGAGATGCAAGAGCTACCAATGTATCCAGAAAAGGTCACAGTTTGGTGCGGTTTATGGGCTGGAGGTATCATTGGGCCGTACTTCTTGAAAGATGCTGCGAATCGTAACGTAACTGAATGGTGAGCGCTACCGTGAAATGATATCCAACTTTCTTTTGCCCAAAATGCAAGAGCTTGACTTGCATGACATGTGGTTTTAGCAAGACGGTGCCACATGCCACACAATGGACTTGTTGAGAGGCGAGTTCGTTTACATTTTATTGCACGTTCGGGACCTGTCAATTGGCCACCCAGATCGTGCGATATAACGCCTTTAGATTATTTTTTGTGGGGCTATGTTAAAGCTCACGTCTATTCAGACAAGCCTGCTTCAATTAACGCATTGGAAGACAAACTTAAAGCATTTATATTTATAAGGTATGTAGCATGCGCTAAATTTGTTGGTTCTGGAAGTCTTAGTAATGGCAGCCACAGATTCAGTCAACGAACTAGACATTCCGCTTATAACATCGAAGCCAATTGAAAACCGAGACGACGTGAATTCGGCACCATATTGGCTGAAACACTGACTAATGTGATGGAAACGTCGAAAACGAGAACGATTGAAGCCAAATGTGGTCATTTGCAAGGTCTTTAAAAAGAAAATGTAGTTATTTTCAGAAACAAATGCTTCCACTTCAAATGGAACGGACATACATACATCAAGCAATTATGCATCTAAACAACATCAAGAGATTATGGTGGAACGAAATCGGAAGACGAAGATTCTAAATTTTTCAGTAAGGATTTGTAGTCGTCATTCCAGCATCAATTTGAGATTAGCCTATATACTGGTATATAATTATATACATATATACAGTGTTTTCCGGATATAAGCACCAGAATGGTTCACTCATTGGGCTCTATATATTTATACTACGTTCGAATTCGTTAGATAGTAGTAGTATTATTAATTCGACTGAACAGCTCAATATTACAATTTCAAGCATAAATGTATTGTAGGATCAGCTCAAAATTAATTTTGATTGCTAAGTATAAGCGGGAAGACGACTAGTTTTATTATTTATTTATGTGAAGTGTTAAATGGTACAGACATTTTGAAAAATTACCAAATAAAAGTAAATTCCAATAACATTATGCTACATTATTACACAGAAAATAGTACTTCAATCTATTATAGAGTCATCAGTATAGGAAGTTCTCATCCGAGGCTTTGTATATATTTTCATTGTGGGGGATTTTTAAGTGGTGGGTCCCAAATCCAGTGCACAACCAGCTACTTTGGGATGGCACGTTGGCTCGCTCTCGAACGGGTGCTCGGAAGCTACGCAGATGATACTTGGGATAATCCCAGAAGTTGTGAGCTGGTTGAACCATATGTAGAAAAATGGTCTTGGCCACTCCCAAGTGAATGGCGATCAGTAACTTTCCCCACTTGCATGGACGTCTACCATCTTCCGATAAGTCTAGATCTAAAAAATGCGAGAAAGAACTGAACTTGGACAAAGCTCTATTAAAGATAATGTTCCCAATCTTTACCGTATTTTATAAAGTCCTATACGAAAATTATTAAAACAGCGAAGGTTTCTGTATGGCACATTAAAATCAATTAATTCAAGAAGGCACAAGCAGCCGATTTCACCTAAAAGGATATTGAGAAGTAATTAAAACGCCAAAAGAATTCGTCTGTTTTTTGTTGAATTAATTGGCACCGAGAATAGGTTCAGAAAAATTAAAAGAGTGGAAGCAAAACGTATAAATATTTCATGTATAAGAGTATAGGATCTTTAGTGTGTATTGGCCAGAGAATTGCGAATGATGACGTCTAACGAATGCCAGCATAGCAAGTGACTTTGAAATACAGGGTCCGGCACTCGAAGTATAACCAATTAAAAAGGTCATAACTTAAGTTTGGAAAATTACTTTTATTCAATTCATATTAAAAAATATGTGAAAATAATACAAAATTAACAATCAATGTATTTTTGCTCGATATGACCACCTATTGCCTTGACTATGGCCTGGAGACGGTCCAGAAACGAATCGCAAGTTGCTCGAATGTGACTTGCAGGTATTTTGACCAAATCGCGGACAATGGCTTTTTTCAGCGCCTCGGGACTGGTGAATCTTTTAGTTCGTACCTTGCTCTCCATAATGGGCCAAAGAGAATAATCCATCCGATTCGCGTCTAGTGAATTTGAGAGTCATTGTGTGGACGTTATGAAATTCGGAACGTTGTTTTTTAGCCATTCTTGGTTTACTTGAGGTTTGTGAAAATGCTTGTCTAGCCACGGCTTCAAAGCAACCTCCAGAATACTTTCCCGATAATATTTCACATTTACCTTGGCGCCAGGTTCGATGAAAACGACTGAAAAGCGCTCATCGGCGGTTACAGTGGTCCAAACCATTACCTGTGGCTGGCTCCCTTCTGGTGGCAAATCGATGACTCAAATTCTCGTATGAACAGTCGGTCAAATAAAACCTATCGCTTTGGGAGTTTTCGAATTGCTCAACTCGAAAAATTTTCTCGTCAAACACAATGTTCGGAAATTGACCGCTTTCGGCCAAGTGAAGCAAGTCCTTCGCTCTCTCAAGTCTGACTTGTTGCTGCTTTGGTGTGAGATCATGCGCCTTTTGGGTCCTGTAAGACTTTGAGATAATTTTTTAGTATGCGGTAGATGCTACGATTAGATACTTTCATTTCCTTCGCCATTTGATTGGGACTTCGTCGGGGATTTCGCTCAAGTCGCTTCTTTACTCTTTGAACCATTTCACGTGACGTTGCAGTCTTTTGATGATCACCTCCATGACGTTACGCGATGCTACCAGTATCATTGTATCGAGTAATGGTGCGATAAAAAAACTTTATTTACTGTAAGGTGCTCGAGGTCACGAACAATCGCTGGTTGTTATTTTCTAGCCAAATATTATGACTTAACTCTGGTACGTTTGAAGTCCATTACTGATTTTATTTTTTCGTGTTTACTCTCGGCAAAATGCTTCCGCGCACTTGTAAACAATTCTCTGGACTGTCATTTAGCCAACTAACAGACAGCTGATGCACGGGCATCAGTTTGAAGTTGATTACACTTCGAGTGCCGGATCCTGTAATGTAACTCATGGTATATGCAAAGTAAAATTGAAATTTGAATTATAAGCACTTCTAAGTCCTTAATCTCGTCAACCGATTGAAGAGTGGCATTAGATAAATTTCTTCGTACCTAAATGGCTTTGGTATCTGAGAAAACGTTACTTTATGACAGTTTTTGATATTAATGAAAAGGCGATTCATTATACACCCGTTATAAGCTACTTGAATTGAAGAACCAACCTCAGAGTAAACTTTCAAGTCATTGGCATAAAGAAGAAATCTCGTTGAAGAGAAATACAAGGAAATATCGTTTATGAGGGGAAGAAAAAATACATATCCTAAGGTAATAAATGGTTTCGAGGAAATGCCATCAATAACAACACTAAAACTTCTGTTGTCCAGATACGATTTAATCCATTCCAAAAAGATAGCATGAAAACCAGAAGTTACCAATTTAACAAATAAGATTTTGTGAGAAATCGTATCAAAAGATTTTAGAGATTTTTTCTGTGTTTGTAAGTGAGATGAAGTGAGACCGCCGTGGCCGAATGGGTTGGTGCGTGATTACCATTCGGAATTCACAGAGGTCGTTGGTTCGAATCTCGGTGAAAGCAAAATTAATAAAAACATTTTTCTAATAGCGGCAGGCAATGGCAAACCTCCGAGTGTATTTCTGCCTTGAAAAGGCTCCTCATAAAAATATCTGCCGTTCGGAGTCGGCTTGAAACTGTAGGTCCCTCCATTTGTGGAACAACATCAAGACGCACACCACAAATAGGAGGAGGAGCTCGGCCAAACACCTAACAGAAGTGTACGCGCCAATTATTTATTTTATTTTTTAAGTGAGATGCCAATATCCTGATTTTTTGTGTATATTTACTGTACTATTGTGGTTACTTGAGATCTTAGACTGGGAAACTGTTTGCAAAACGACTTCCTACTAGGCGAGGATTGTAGCAGCAAACTCGACTACACTGATATAAGTGGATTGGGTAAAGAGATGGTGCATGGCTTGTTCCGTTTTAGATTATAACTGTTTAGATTTGTTTGAAATTTTGGAACTGAAAGCGAATTGTACGGGGACTGGGAAATATCGTTTGTTATCTGGCTTTAGTGGCTAGTGCCTTACGTGTTGTAATTCAATTCTTTATACTGCTATTTAATTTGTAAGTAAATAAATAAATTCTTTATGCTGCTATTTAATTTGTAAGTAAATAAATAACTGGAAGATAAATATGGAAAAAATGCAAGTTCAGAGTTTGTTTTTTTTCAGTAGGGTTGGCCTAAGTTAAATGCTTTGGCGTAGGTTTTGGTTCTTATATTGTTTTTGAATTACTGAAAGTTATTAAAAAAATTCTTAAAAAACAGGTATTTTGAAAAAGAATTTAAAATTTTTAAGAACAGTGCAAAAACGAAGTTATATTGTCTGACATTTTAGAAAAACCCCAATATGCCGATAAGTAGAATATGGCTATATAAGAATGGCTAAATCTACTTAAATTCATTACATCAATATTAAAAGTTGTCCTCAAATACTAAAAATTTAAAACCACGATCCGAAAACGTGGGCGCTTCACGGAAGAAGTACAGTCAGCGTCAAAATACAGTGTGCACCAAATACTCGTACTGATCAATTAACTGTTAATTTATTTATTTTGTAATTCCAAGTATTTTTTTTTTATAAAAATATAGTTCATACTACATACAAGCAAAGTTCCGAACTTTGTATCAAATTTTTCAAAATTCGGCAAATTTTTTTCAAAATTTTTATATAAAATATTTCGCTTTGCTGCTCTCATTTAGGTACGCCACTGCATTGTTAATGCTTGAAACTCCTATTTAGTTTTGATGGTATTTTAATAAATTATAGCATAAACCCGTTCAGAATTACAGGCGCTTCGCTCGGTGAATGGAAAAATAAGCATACGGCATGGCGCAGTTGTAAATAGAACTTTCCTTTAAATACAGTACCTATTAAACTTTCATTACAAAAACAACTACACACTCTCATATATACACACATACATTTATATTTATTTACCCAATATCTACCTTTGCACGCGCCATAAATTTTCAGCAAAAATAAATTGATTATTCGTGTCGTCTTCAGTTCAAAATGCAAATGCAATGCCCCAAATACCGCAACAAAGGCACACACACACAGATAAATATACTTCTATAAGCAAAAATCACAATAAATAGTAAGCATTGCTGACACAAATACTTGCACAAATAAATTTATGCAGTTATATGCCTTGAATATCCTTATCGAGGTAAATTGTTAGTTGTATTAATATTTGTTATAGTATATATGCATACATATGTCTACTTGTACAAAAGTCAGGTAAAGAAAAAAAGGCCAACGCCGAAGTTTTCATAGCCTACCACAATTTCATTTCTGCTATGCGCTGAAAAAATTGGCGAAACAGCAAAACAACAATAAAAGTAAGAATGAAATAAAATATTAAATGCAAATGGCAATTGTATAACCAAAGGAGTAACAACAGCAATAACAACGACATTTGATTTTACGAGTATTTATTGCTGTCGCCTCGCTGCCGGATGACAGACTAGGCCGGTTGACTGGTTACTTGACTGAGTATGCTTCTTTATATACAAAAGTACACTTGCGGGCAATAATGTCACTCTTTTTACTCTTTCACCTATTCGATTGCAGAATAAGTAAATTATTGGTATTTGGACATTGTCATCAGTTCTTCTAGAAATTGGTGTGTTTGTAGGTTTGAGCTTGACCTACAATTGTAGAAAATTCAAGCAATTCGACTATTGTCAAAATTAGCTTCTAAAAACATAAACAATTCTATGAAAAAAACGGCCGAGAATTTTTTTTTCATACGAAAGAGATGAGTGAAAACACCAACAAGATTCACTAGAAATGGTTCAAAGTCAGTACGACGTGTGAATCTAAGTTACTTCACATAAAACATGCAAGGAAAGGTTTTTATATGAAAGAAAAGCACCAGACGCTTAGCGGAAAAAATAATGTTTCAACTACATTTTATTAAATTTTTATTTTTTTACATTTTTTCTATATCGTCTGAGTGAACAAAATGCACGCATAACTTAACTTCTAAACTCACTCCTCTAAATGTTTAGTTTTAGCTGTATGGTAGGTGGTGCATTTTTATTAACCGCAAGTATGCATATGCAAGTTTGTTTGTTTGCCTGCATTGTGCCTTACTTGACTGCCACTTTATTTCACTTGGCCCGATTGATTGGCGTTTTAGCCCTGCCGCTGCTGCCTTGCCTTGCTGCCAGTTTTACTGAGCGCTGCACCGTGACAAGCGCCTTTGTTTTTGTTTTGTTAAAAAGTTACAACAATTTCATTTCGGGAGCGGCATTGTCATAAGTTTTATCAATATTATAGTAAAAAAAGAAGTACGAAATACTTCCAAATAAATTCAATTCGATTGTGCCTTTCTAAGGTTCGCCTACTTTTGATGGAGATACCAGCTAGCAACAACAATAGCAAACACGAGGAGTATGAAAATTCAATATCCACTCTTGTTATATTTGTCTTACCTCTTTTTAGACTTGTATTCAGATTTTGGTCAATGGCTTCAAACAAACAGAAGCGTCAATTGGTTGGGCTTTGCTGTCTATTTGTTTTTCACTTGAATTTTCTTCGTTCCTAAATGATGTTTATTTTTGAATTGTTACTATTACAACAGTGGTGTAAATTATGAGATTTTACTTTTTGTTTCTTTTGTAGTGCATTTTTACTTCGCTCGTTAAGTAAACTCTGTTTCTCGTTTGTGACTTTTGATAATTATTACCAGGAATCACGAAACAAGGCGCTTGTAATATTTCTCATTTTCTTGAGTGAGAAATAAAAACAATTATGCTCTTTTGTATTAATTTGTATCAATAAATATTTTTTTGTAGATATCAGTAAGTGTAGAAGGAAGTACTACTACAGCAAGTGTATGTATTCTAGTAATATGAGAGGGTCTGTAGAGTATTGGAGTACAACTGTGAAGGAGTGAAAAAAATTTACACTTCTTCAGATAGCAAAGCAGAAACAAATATATAATATAATTCATGCCATGAAACTAAAATCTACCTTTGAGAAATGTTACATTTTCCTAAAATTTCATTTTGCATGTTTTGCGAAGCACTCTTTAAAAGCTTGTCTGTAGCGTTCACTGTTGACGGTAACGTGGACTCAATTTTCAGTTCTAAAAATTGGACCGACGATGTCATCGGCGTACAATGCACCTCAATCAGTAAATTTTTAGGGATCTATTGGGGTCTCAGGAACAGTTAGTTGGAACTAGTTAGGCGATTTTCTAATTCACATACCCATCAAGCCATAAATTAACCTCATAAGCATAGATTATTATTATTAATAATGTTATTCATATTACCATGTTATGAGACGACTTACAATCTCAGCGCTATCAAGATTATTGGCTAACATCCGAGGCCCATCGCATGCAGGCGAACGCTGCTCTAATTTACTATAGGGATGTGAAATATAGGCGAACACACTTAAAACTGAGTATCTCCGCAAGATTTTTGGCAAATCCTAAAGCACTGCTACCCTACGTGTTGCTTCAGCGTATCACACGGTGTGATCAGCGGCATGATGCCTGTAAATCTTCTAGCGAAAGAACGAAGAGAACTATGTATCCTTAAAACCAATAAATTAGAGCACACACACTATATGGTTCACTAGACAGGGCTAGTATACTGGGGCGGCAGCCCTTGGTCGGGAAAAACCCGAGTCATTCCGGTAACGTAGAACCAGCTGCCATGGGAAATGTCACCACCTTCATGAACTCCCGTCCTGTGAATGCCGTAATCGGAGTCCAACCACCACCTATTGCAGACGAAGAGCTCCAGCTTCCCCGTGAGACTCGTGTAACACTGGCACAACTACGTTCTGGATACTGTAGCAGGTTAAACTTCTACATATCCAGAATCGACCCCGACATTCCAAACACATGTCCGGCATGTGAAGGTACCCGGCACGACACTAACCACCTCTTCACATGCCCCCTAAAACCGACTCATCTAACACCACTCTCCCTTGATGAATCGGTTTTAGGGGGCATGTGAAGGTACCCCGCACGACACTAACCATCTCTTCACATGCCCCCTAAAACCGACTCATTTAACACCACTCTCCCTCTGGACCCAACCTGTCGAAACAGCATGTTTCCTGGGCCTACCCCTAGATTAAATAGACGAAGATGGCCGGTGATATGCCCTACACTGACAGGGCTACCATTACTGTTAAAACAACAACAACAACAGCACACACACTACAAATAAGGCAAGAAAGGCAGATGGATGACGAGACTTATACCAAACATAGATAAATGCTTTGAAAGACAGCTCGGAGAGGTGTACTTTTATATTACACAGATGCTATCTGGACATGGATATTTTTGCAAATAGCTAAACGACGGTCGCTATAAGTACGAAGGAATTTTAAACCCTACCTCAACGCCACAAAAAAAAAATACTACGAAGGGACTTAGTACTGCGACTCCCTCAATGAACTTTAGAATATGTCCCATTTTATTGAGTAGCATATTTTATTGGTACCATATGTTTACACGCTGTTTGTCCCGCTTACGCATCAGTGCTACAAAATCTGCAAGTCCCCTTGGAGTATATTGCAAGTCTACACGGCCCTGTCAGAATTCCTGTGATGATTCTAAAATTATTCTTATTAATTTCTCTGTAATCTTTAAAGCGGCCTTGGTTAAAGCTATCTGTCATTGGTTTTGATTGCAATAAACCTGGTAGATTATCCCAATATAGATTGTTTCACAGTAAAAAGCCCTGTTAGTTGTTAGCCCTTCATCCCAACCACCGAACGTAAGACGCATACGGTCGATTGTTTTCGATTACTGCACCGGCTGATTTTTAAATGGCCGGGATATTTTCCGTAAATCAAAAATCCACATATTGGACAGGCAGAGGCAGGGTATCTTGATATAGGGAAAGTGCTATTTTTATTTAACTGGTGGAACGGGCATTTGGTAAAAATGTTCTGCGAATTTACAGTGTTGTGCTTTGCATTTTAATTAAACATGCCAGAAGCTTGTTCTTATTTTGATATCTGGTTTGGTAGATACCCCTGCCTTAAATTTTTGGGCTTCTACAATTATAGCAACCATTTTGTTTTGTTCTTAGGGAAAACATCTTTGTGATCTATTGTAGTTTGTATTTGTGTGCTTGCAAACATTTTTTTAATCTCTTCAACTTTATTGGGTACTAATATCCTTAAAATTTTACATACCACCATGCCCTTAATGCACATTACGGGCTTCATGAGCCAATGACAATACAAATGCGAAAGAAAAATCTTGCTACAAAATTTTTGTTTAAGTAAATCGCCCATCTTTAATAAATAGCCAAAAGCGGCGACCTCTCACGGTGAAGTAGAAAAAATTAAATTTTGCAAAAAAATAATGAATCAATAACGATTAGCTGCTAAAGTAAATTAAGTATTACGCAAAAAGTAACACCAACCAAAAAGAAAGAGAAATAGATACATCCAAACGCGGCTTAGGGTTCGTCTTGCCTTCAAAGACGCTTGCACAAAGGCGCTATCTTCTCACTCGTGGCTGCTGATCATCTTGCAGCCGCTTGCCTCGAATGTTTACAGAGGGTAGGCAAAATTAAGATGATGTTGCAATGTAATTGTTGGTTGGCATCAATTGCATTTTTTAATCCCCTGCAATATTTTGTATGAAAAGCGTAAAAAATGTGCGTCATTGCGACAGCGCTGAGGTAATAAGCGTATGAAACGATACTTTTCGAATAGAAGTCAAGCGCCCGGCTAGAGTGTTGGCTTACACTGACGGCAACAGCACATAGCAGCGAGTATTCAGCGTCAATCAAATTAGGAACTCAATGAAATGATTGATGCTTTAAAGCCGATTAGAGTAGTAATTCACGGTTAGAGGCGTGGTTGTTGTTAGTATATTCTATAGAATGCAATTTCTAGATACAAAAAAAAAACATTTATGTCTAAAAATACGCGGCAAATTATAAGAAAGCAAATAGTTTCATTTTTTTAAAGAAGAATAGAACTGAAAATTTTTCCAGCAAAAGTGGTTTTAAACAAACTGGAGAGTGTATTTAGAATTGAAGGAAAAGGACTTCAAAATATAATTTTACTTTCACTTGAGATTCTTGTCCAAAGCAGCTAGAGTTTGTCAATTAACTCAAGCTCTTTGGTAGCTTCTGTCCATTTTTTTCTTTTGGAAAATATTAGCGATGCCCTCCTCCTTAAAATATCGCTTTAAATTCTTGTAAAAATATAGGTTTGAGGCATTCGAGCTAAAAAATAAATAATTTTCGTTAGGGACGAATTGAGTTTCCCTCAAACGAATTTTCGCAACTGTGTAGATGGAGTGCGTCGAGTTTTATGTCCGTCACTGTCCCGCTCTGTCTTAAATAAGACACTTTTTTTAATGTGTAGCAGATTTGGACACAATGGACTTACGAAATTTTCTACGCGTCTTCAAGAAGCTCAGTAATTTCGTCCTGTGGCGAAAGAAAAGAGATAGAATTGAAAGCTCCTCTAGTTATATTGCAATGGCTCTGAGAGCTTCAGTGTAGTTCTTTACACTTCTCATTTTCGAGGATGCGCCATCTATTTTTATCCTGTCTTTTATATGTAATTTTATCGTCAAAATTTTGATTTGAAATGATTTTTTAATCTCTTTCATTTGAAATGAAATGAAAATTATTACCTTGGCTGTAAAGAGTAATAAAGGCTATATTTCGTGCCTCTATAAGGTGTGACAATTTAGTTTTAAACAATTAGAATGTCTACTGACAAACTGTTTGGCTAATCCGTCTTTGATGTATAAAGCGACAGGTGAATATTTTACTTCTAAGCCAGGCGTTTGTGGGGAAAACTTCTTATCGAACGAACCATTTTCTCGGTGAAGTCAGCTCCGCACATTGTAATCTTTGTTTTGCACAGGGATGTCTCGTTCATGTATCAGATGCCTTTTAGTTTAATCAGCAATGCATTTGAATTAGAGCAGAAGACTGTCTCGCAGAAGCTATTAGAAGATATTTTTATATCCGTTCCTAGAGGAAATCAAGATAAGATAATAAAATTAATATTTATCCTTTGATAAGCCCCATGAACGATCTCGTCATTTCTGATTGAGTACTGAGATCGGTTTAGGCGGTTAGAAACTGCAATAAAAAATAATCAGTGGAAAGATTGCGATAAAACAGGACAAGTTTTTTAAGGATATAAATTTATTATTTTTATTTCACTGAATAATATGCAGGCTGTGAAAAAGCTATTCCTTTTATTTTTTCTTTAATTTTTTATAAACATATAGTTCGTTGTGATTTATTATTATTTTTTATAAAAGTATAGTTTAAAACATTGCACAAGAGCTATGAAAATTCGAAAAATACCCATCGACATTTTAAAATTTTTATCAGAATTTAAAAAACAATTTAGGCACGCAGTTTTATAGCCCTCTAAATTTTGGCAGAATAAAGTGCCAGATTGAAGAGACTCAAAATGCTAGTTGACAGACTGTTTATCAACAAACAAGACTCACTTTTTGCGCTAGGTGGAGTATGTTTGTCCTACCCTAGTGGTGGTTGAAGTAGGTAGGTAGGTAGGTAAGATGGCAAGGGTACCCCAGGTACGCTACAAGTAGCACTTACGTGCCGTTTTGATACCATAAAGTGGACCACTACCTGTGAAAGGATTAAGGGAGGAGATAAAACCGTCTACAGCCATCCAGTGCTGTTGATGTAGCGGAGGAAAGAAAAGGGATCTTGGCTGGAGAATTTCATCAAGTCAGCCCCAAAGGGGACGCTGAGGAATCTCAAGCGCCTAGCCGGCAAAGCCGGACATCTGCAGAGAAAGTGTTCCACAGTCTCTTTCTCTGTAGGATCCCCACAGCTTCTGCAATGGGGGTTGTACGGAATTCCAAGCTTCTCCACATGAGTGCCGATCACCCAGTGGCCAGTGATCACCGCAATGAGTTTGGAAATTGAATGGCGGGGAGTTCCCATCACCTTAAGCGTTCTGTTTATATCGTATTGAGGCCATAGTGCTTTTGAAATGGCACACGGTGAGACAGACCTCCATCTGTCTTGCGCTTTTCTTAGAAAGAAGTTGTGTAGTTTCCCTTTAACGACGGCCAAGGGGATACCGATGTCTGAAAAGAGGGCAGCTGGACCCGGTTCTGCCGCCCTCTTCCTGGCAAGCTCATTGGCAATTTCATTTCCCTCTATATTCCTGTGCCCCGGAACCCAGATGAGGGAAATGTTTCCTGCACGTTCGAGACGTTTACGTTCCTCCTTACAGGAGTTCACGAGAAGAGAGCTGGAATACGGCGACGACAGTGCCTTGATTGCAGCTTGGCTATCGGAAGAAATATTAATGTCTCCCTCCCAACAGCGATCCCGAAGCATTTTGCATGCCTGCAGGATCGCGAAGACCTCAGCTTGAAAGACGCTGCTTGTCTCCGGCAGTTTATAGGAGACCGAAATGTTGGCTGATTTAGAGTAGACCCCCGCTCCCACTCCAGACTCCATTTTGGATCCGTCAGTGGTAGAAGTAGGAGTGTTAAAAAAATCCGCGGAATGAATGGCGAGGGGTGTGAAATTAAATATTTAATTATTTTTCCTTCGGCATTTTCTGCTTTGATATAAATATTCTTCTCAGATCTTCTCTCTTATTTTTCTTTCGGCATTTTCTGCTTTGATACAAATACTCTTCTCAGATACCAAAAAAGTGTTTCGTTCGGGCTTTCAAGATAGGCAAACTTCAGCCCACTTTACATCATCATCGGTATTTTTTTTTGTTTTGAGCTCTTTCTTTCCACTTTTGAATATATATAATTAGGTGAAATTGGCCTAGAGAAAGGTTTCAAAGCCACACTTCTGCGTGGCTATGTTTTGTAAATTCACATCTCTACTCGATACACAGATTCATTGTTTTTTCAGGGAAAGTGCTCCCATAGACAGATGACTTTTCTTCCATAATGCTCTGTGGTGTTTTTTCTTTCTTAGGGGAGAATTGAATCACAGAACTAAAACAAACTTACTCTATAGTTGATATTTCTTCTCATTGACTTGCTTTCCGGTGACATCTTAAAAGTTAAAGTACCGTTTTGATTGCCAACTGTTTGACCTCCCTTCGTAGCGTGTGTAAGTAGCTCTCCTGATATAAAAATCTCTAAAGTCCTTGGTGAATTTCGTAATATTCCAGCAAAGCTTATTGAAAAGGTGGGGCTTCTGTCTTTGCAAGTCTTTGGAAATTGGCCAGAAAAATCAAAATTTCATGTTAGTGAGAGAGTACTGAGAGTTGCGTGCACCCTAATGATAGCTCTCTCTCTCTTTGTTTCTTTTAATATTACATCGCATTCACACAGAGCTGCCGCTTTAAATCGTATCGCATTTTATAACATAATATTAACTAATTAAAAATTAATTGTACCAACTAACTTTAACTTTTAATGAGCCTAAATTAATATCTCTCAGCAGCAAGAGCTGTCGTTAATTAAGAATGAATGAATGGCTGAGCAGGCGGGTGAATGAAGAAAAATCGTCAACACCGGCATTTATCATGTCACATGCGATGATTTAAAGTCATAAAGCACTAACTCACTAAATGACTTTCCGACGCTGTCGCACAAAGTGCCACACCATCTATATTATAGTAAATACTAAATACTGACTACTGACATGACGTGGTGAAGAGTCACTCGGCCATGCAAGAGACAACGGAAAATCTTGTGGCGCACACGCCAACAAGTCCCACCGACTGGAGATGGGCGAACGAACGAACGAACGAATGAATGGGTGGATGGTTCAGTGCTGTGAAGAAGAACAAATAGCTATGTGTGTATGTAGTTGTGTAGTTGCTGGTGTAGGGAAGCACAAACGCAGATAGAGTAAAAAGAAAAAGCCATTGACAACTTGATATGACTATGCTTCTATATACCTAGTTGTTCTTGCTGTTGCTTTATGCGGAACTATGACTTGGTCAATGAGTTTAGAGTATGCTTAGTGAGCTCCTGGGAGCAGCGCTTTAATGCTATTGTGGTTGTTGTTGTTGTTCGAGTAGAAGATGTTCATGTCGATGATGAGCTTGCACTTGCACTTGCTCTTGACTTATGGGCAGGTTGAAACGAATAAATGCCTGCTTGCCTGCTTGACTGACTGACTGCCGGAGTCAAGCCGAGTCTGAGCTAAGCTATATTATTCTGAGTTGTGTGTGCACTCTTTACTGAGCTGACTTTGTTCACTTGCGTTTTGACTTGGCTTAGAATGGCCGCGTATGATAATGAAAGAGTTTGTAGAGGCTTGACAACTGGTGCTGGTGGGTAAGTTGCTGGTACTTTGCAGCTGGGAGGGTCGGCATGGATTGAGCACGCCACAGTCGCATGCCGTTGCAAACGCCGATTTATTTACGTTATTTTTACAGTTAACTTGCAATTACACACATGCTAGTCGTCATATATGAGAATCATTACATTCATATACAAAAAAAGGCGAAAATTGAAAACCATTCGAAATGCAGTAGTAGTCAGCCAGTCTCAGTGGGTTGGCGCTCACTTGAACATTGAACATTGAACATGAACTTTCGAAGCACAAAAACAGTAAATTCACTAACAGTAGCTGACTGCTGGGAAGTTGGCAGTTAGATTTTTTACGGCCAGTTGAATATTTCAAATTGATGAAAGCATTTAAATACAGATCGATAAGTGTGTACTTGAACAAGTATTTGTGATTTTGAAGTAGAGAAAGTGTGCGGCGTTGATGACTAACGCATTTCTTATGAAAATGAGTGAGAAAATTTACAGAGAAATTAAAAAAGGTTAAAATCCAATTGAAGAACTATCAAAGTTTGGTCGAAAATGAACTTTATATACTGGTGTATGACAAGCGAAAGTTTTTCATACAGGGTGCATACGATATTTGAGGACAACTTGAGGGTAAAACTAATTAGTTTTTATTTTGAACAAAACGAGATGAAACTGAAACATGAATTAGTTACACAGCATTAACTTATTATAGATCAATGAATTCATTCATCAAAATTTCCATTAACTGCAATGACGTGCTCGACTCGGGTGCAGACACGATTGACCATAACGGTATTAATTGCAGCCTTGAGAGAAAAAAAGGTATTATGAGGATGTTTACTGGTTTCAAGCGCAATTACGCCCTATACGTAGTAATCCAGGGGATTAAGGTCGGGAGTTAGGCGGCTATGAGTCCGGTATTATGTGGTCATGGAACTTTTCAGCCATCCAATCTTGTGTCGCCATCACTTTGTGTGAAATAGCATAATCTTGCTGAAAAATATATATCAATCCAGGGTTTCACTACTGTCTCTAGAACCTCACAACACCTAAAACCCTAACAGTGGCTGGAAATTTCGTGTGCATGGGATTGGAACATAGCCATCTGTCATTTTGGTAATTTCTGCGGTTGATCTTTTGGTCTTGGTAAACAATTTTTTCAGGGTTTTTTATTTTGTTTAGAAAACGTTTTTATCGAATAACGCGCTGTTCTCGTGTTTGCTCCGATATAAACTGTCGTCTGCGCATAACGTAGGATTTATACTAGAGATCTCCATAGAAAACTCGACGGATAAGACACTCAAAAACTTTAAACTCCCTCGCAAGGGACCTCATTGATTTTGAAGGGTCCTCCTCAATGATCGCTCGCACTTATTGAGCAGAATTGGGCAGATTGCAACGTTTCCCGTGGTTTTTGCGTTTTGTAACAGATTCAATATCGCCGCCTGAAGCTTCCAATTCACGGCGGACCTTATAAACGATTGAGTGGGCGCACTTAAGAAAATTAGAGATAACGATGATAATTGCATGACTCTTCATTTCTTGAGTTAAATTTTATCTGAAAAGTAAATGTTTTCCATATATGTGCATGTCCTCAACCACCGTATACATATAAGTAAGTGGCGCTTATACCCGTTTTAGGTGTTTGGCCGAGCTCTTCCTCCTATGTATGGGGTGCCACTTGATTTTTCCACAGCTTTTTTCATTGCAGGTAGACACGGAGATTTTGTCATTGTTTTCAGAGTAGCGGCCGCCATTAGAAACAACTTTCTTTATCAATTGAAGTTCCGTGCCTGGGGTTTCGAACCTGTGCACTTCCGAATTGTAGTCTCGCACCAAAGCATTCTGTCAGTTACGAGTAAACTCTTATATTGTGTCTTCCGTAACTCATATTAAAGTTGTCTTAAAAATATTTGTCGAACATTTCTATCTCCAAATGTCCTACTTAAAAGATATTTTCGTCTTTTTAAAATCAGGCCGAATTGACCTTCGAAAAGGGTCCATAAAATTCATCCTCATGAAATTCTACTATAGAAGATTATCAACAATATCTCTATCAGAAGTCGACTTATAATAGGTACTTTTACATGCAATAAAAAGACTTCTATGACAGAAATTTGGAAACTTGGCTTTGTGTAAAGAACGTCAGTCTCTGGACGTTCGACAGATTTGACTAGCTTTGGTGTTTATTGATGTCTAATGATTTGAGAGCAGTGTGCCTTTATGAGATTTATGAGTAACAGCTCTATTCAATATGGCGCACCCAACATGGGGAATGAAAAACGTTAATCCTTTCAAAAGTATTTTTTATTAACAGACAGATTTATTTGATATATCGATTCCTGAAGAGTCGTTGAACTCACGGATATTGGAATTACGTTTAAAAGTTCGTATATAGTTTGCAATTCTAATTGCAGATATGATTTCAGCGACCCTATAGACCCGAGGCATTGAGGTATCAAAGAAATATGTAAATTACAAGAAATTGGAATCAAATTAGTCGCTATGATTTTCTAATGAATAGCATATGTATTTAATATTTTAAGTGTTCATAAATAAATGTTCAGAAATATTATGGGACCCACATGAAAGACACATTTTTGTTTGATAAATTTCTCCCCAAACGAAAAAGTTTTGCTAAAAACTGTATTTCCTTCAGTAGTAATCGGCAAATCATCTGTGACCATCAGTTGCTTCTGATTTTTGAATTTCTAAATTTTTACATTTTCCATTAATTTCTTTAGACCATCATTAATGCCGTTTCAGATAGGTCCATTCATCAAACAAAAGTTGATTTACTTCCTTCGTCCTTTATTTGATGTGTTTTTTATACGCGCCTTTGTGTCCTCGTCGCTAGTAATTTAGATTAATCGCTTTTAACAACGAACAACATTTTTTCTTTTCAACTCATGCCATTTGAAATACCCACGCGCCCAATTGGGACGTGTGTCCATTGCATTTTTCCACATTTTTCGCCTCCATTAACAACCGCACTTCCATTTTTAATTACCACAATAGCAATTTTTTATTGCTCGATATACGCGTGCACGCATACGAGCCAAGAGGCGTCGAAATATACTCGAACTTAAGGACACCATGTGGTTTCGTGTTTTTCCGATCAATTTATTACAATCCGCCTCGCGTTGAAGCAATTGTTGTAATTAAAAAATAGAGAACTCTCGTATAACAATTTAGTCGGGAAAATTTACTCTTTTTTTGTTACTCTCTGTAATTGATCTGTTCTTTAATTGTCCCTTTTATGCTCTTTCCCTCGCCTCGGCCGGCTGTCAACTTTTAATTGCATGCAAAGTCACATATGTTTTTGTGTTATTAAAATTCGAAAATCATTTGTATGTATTTCCATATATTTTGAAGGAAATCTTTTATAGCTTATGGATGCTTGCCTTCGCTGAATTTTTTTTCGTTTAATTTTTTGTCGGTCATATATGTATATTAATTTCCCATTCTGTTTTTGTATCTCTTTCAGCTCTATTTGGTGACTATGGCAATATTGGACGAATTCGACGTCGCCATCATCCGCGCGGCACGAAGCGTGGTCGTCCACGTGGCAGTACTAGGCGTGGCGGTGGTAATGGCACATTGGGTCGTTCGCTCTCCTCGCCGGGTAATGGAAATGTAACAACGCCCGCAACGCCAGGTGGAGAAGGTAGGTTATTGTTGTTTAAAGTCATGAAAAACCAAAACTTATTGCGGGAGATCTGCTTACATATTCAATGTTTTTGTAGTTTTCATAATAAACGGCTTTTCAGCTATAAATGTTAAGCATTTGGTGATGAGTGCATAATTAAAAATACACTAGCAAGATGGAAACCTATGATATGTACATACAGGTAATAGTACTGTGGGCTCGTGTTTAAAACAATGTTTATGGATGATGTAGAGAATGCAATAGGTGTTATAACGGGCACTGCACTATTGGCACCCTAGCCTGTTGAATGGATGTACCTCACAATGACTTCTGCGAGAGTTGTGGCGATGAAGCACAAATTGAGTTGGTACAGCACCCCATCTGTGAATAAACTGCACTTTAAAGAAGTCGAAAAATCGAAATTTTTTCAAAATTCAATATTTCAAAAAGTGTATTTTTTTTTTGTAACTTTTTCCAAACCAAGAGGACACCTCAAACTTCATTTGAGTTGAATGCCCAGTAGCTAAAATGAGTTGTTTTGAATTTTTTGATGAATTTTTGAGTAAAAAAAACTGTTTCGCACTTTTTGTTTTTTGCAAAATAAAAAATGTTCAACTACTTTTTTGCAATTGTTTCTACATGAAGCCGTCGTGTAAGTAATGACGATCATTTTGAACCCAGAATCATTAAAATCGGTTAATTTTTGACTATGTTATGGGCATTTAAAAAAAAAAAGTTTTCTTATGTAGATAATTAAATTTTCAAAATTGCCGATAAATCTTGAAAACAATTTTTTTCGTGCGAACAAAAAAATACGTGTCTCATTATTTTGACCAGAGAGCAACATATTTGAGTTACATGACCCGAATAGCCCGGTTGAATTGAAATGGAAAGCATCAATATTTTTTGCTTCACGATGGGAAAGCTCTTTCTCCAATTTTCATTTAAAGCAGTGAAAATTTTGAATGGAATTTCGAGCTTTTTAGCAAAATAAAATTTGAGCCGTAGCATCGCGAGTCTGGTATGTCCAATTAGAAATGAGAGACATTCTTCTAAACCTTTTTGTTGTTGATTTTTTTGCATTTGAGAAGATGAACGAAAATATTGGATAATGAGAATGAATATTTGGCAAGAAATGTAATTGTCTAAGCAAATGATATTAAAATTTCAGAATGGTTCAAATTCAACTACACTTCGTACTCTTTTTTTGCATATTCATCAGTTAATATCGCACACTTTAAACGGAATACGCTTCGCATCATTTGAAGGTATCAAAACGTCAAGACGTTCTTGGCCTAAATAGACGAGAAGTTCTATTGCACTCTCCTAAACACCGACACAATTTTGTAGCTAAAAATCCATTAAAATATAGCATCAAACCAATCGTGATTTCCAGATTTTTCACTTACTGCAAAATATTTTCACCCGCCTTTTTTATCCACATCTCAAATCTCTTCGATTTTATTTTGGCCCATCCCCTTAAAAAATGTAGGAAAAGTGTAAAGTATTTCCACTTCAATCCAATTTACCTCAGAATCACGTTTTAACGCCGCTTATGTCTTTTGATACGCTTGAAATTTACTAAACTGCCTCTTATTAAGATATCCAAATCTGTCTGCGTTTTTGTGTTACATTTTTTTAAAATAAATTTTCCTTAATTATACAACTTCCGTAATTTTTTTAATCCTTACTTCCCCTTACTTCGAAATATGTGGCTTGCTTCCAGCATTTCCGTTGCTCCTTTGCATGCCCGCGTTGCTGCACTTTAGCGGCACTTAAGTGTGCGCATAAGTGGCACTTTAGTTAATGAGTCACACACAACCGCTCCCCGGCAAAGCAGGAGGCATTTCGAGCTCTCCTACCAAATAAAAAAATTCTTAACCAGCTGAAGTAAGTATTGTTTGAATTGAAAGGTGGTTAAGTATTAAGTATGAAGGGTGGAATAATACGTGACAATTTTCACAGTTTTTTTGTGAACTCATACTTATGGCAAATAATTGTAATGGATATCGCAATCTCGATGCTTCCCTTCTCCTTATCTAAGCAAATCAAAGCAAATATTTGCTTTAAGATTTTAGATAATGAAATTTTTTTAGAGAGAACTCGTTCAAAACATTGTTCCAGGCGCTGTCATAGTGATAGAATTCATTAAAAATATATATATAATAAAATGAAATGAAATAAAAATAAAACAAAAATAATTGAATTATAAAAAAGATCGACTAAAAAGAATAAAATAAAGTAAAATAAAAAAGAAGATAAATAAAAAAAAAAATAAACCGTAAAAAAAAATACATCAGACAAATAAAAAAAATGAAATAAAAGAAATATAAGTTGAACCAAAAAAAAATAAAATTAAATTAAAAAAAAAACAATTTTTAAAACTAAATAAACACAAAACCGTGAAAAAAAAATTAAATAAAAAATAAATAAATAATAAGCGCGTACACTTCTTTTAGGTGTTTGGCCTCTTCTTGGCGTGCGCCTTGATGTTGGATCTACAGTTATAAATACACTCGGAGGCTTGCCGTTGCCTGCCGAGGAGCGACTGCTACGATATTAGAAAAGCGGAGACTCGAACCTAGTCCGCACCAACCCATTCTACTACGGCGGCCGCCAAAGTGCCATAACAAAGTGAAGCAATTTATTTTAAAATAAAAAAATTACTTGAGCTACATATTGTAAATAACAAATTAATAAAATTCAAAAAAAAAAAAAACATTGAAAAAGCATAAAATAAAATTAAAATAAATTAAACAATAATAAAAGCAAATCAAACGAAACAAAAAACAAAAACAAAATAAGAAAAAACAATGAACTGTAATAAAATAAGATAAAAACATTACAAAATTACAAATAAAATAAAACAAAAATATAATAAATAAGAAAAAATATACAGGGTGGGGCAAACTCGATTCCCTAATGTAAACTGGCCATAATTTTTGACGTAGATGTAAATGCGGCTTAAAGTATAACATTTTAAAAAGTAGACGTCAGTAGAATTCTAACCATGTCGCAGTATACACCTGTCGAACGTTCTGAAATCGTCGAACTTTACATTAAGAATCAGAACTCAATTATTCTGACTCAACGCGCGTTTCGTGCAAAATTTCCTCGGAAAAAAGCACCTGATCCTAAGACAATTCGTGCATTATATGCTAAATTTAAATCTACTGGTATTCTCAGTAATGTGCCACGTCCAATTATACACCGCAGAGCTAGATCAAACATCAATATCACCATTGCACAGGAGCTTTTACAGGAAAATCCAAATCTTTTGACTGAACGCGGTGCTCAGGCTTTGGGCATCAGTAAAATGTCAATGCGACGTATTTTACGGATCGATTTGAAGTTGTTTCCGTACAAGATTCAAACTGTGCAACAATTGAATCCACAAGACTACCCTGACTATTTATTTATTGAACGAAATGTTTCCAAGTCGATTAGTGTCAAAAAAAGGTGATTTTGACTGGCCGCCGCGTTCACCTGACTTAACATCTCCCGACTTTTTTTTGTGGGGATATTTGAAGGGAAAGGTTTACACTAACCAGCCGAAGACACTTACAGTTTTAAAAGAAAATATTCGACAAGAAATTGCAGCCATAGGACCAGATACATTAAAAAAAAGTCATGGAAAATGCAAAAAAACGAGCTCAACTTTGCGTTAAAGAAAAAGGCAAACATTTGCGTGACATCATATTTCACACATAGTGTAATCGAATTCTATCGATTAACATTAGTTAACAAAACCGATTAAACTTAAATCTGTTGTATATTTTTCACATAATATGAAAAAAAATAGGGAATGGAGTTTGCCCCTCACTGTATTTAAAACGAAGCAAAATGAAATAAAATATAATTCAAAAATTAAACAAAAAGCTTTATAAAATTAAATTACTTAAAATCAGTTGAATAAAATAAAATGATTTAAAAAATAAATAAAATGTTTTATACACAATAAAAGCTATATATTAAAATAATATAAAATAAAAAAATTGAATTGAAAAATAATAAAATCAAATATAAAAATATGTATAATATAGGGTGGTTAAGATTCAAAAGCCGGTGTTGATATTGAATAAAATACATTTTTTTTTATGAAATTATTGTCATTTCTCTTTATTATGACAATATTGGTATGGCAAGTACGTATGGAACAAAATGGCCACCGCGGCCTCGGCGGCACACCTCCAAAGACCACCAAATGCAAATAGTTCCTTATCTAAAGGGTGGTTAAGTTTCAAGAGCCGGTGTTGATATTGAATAAAATACATTTTTTTTAGGAAATTATTGCCATTTCTCTTTATTATGACAATATTGGTATGGCTTAAGTACGTATGGAACAAAATATCGGCACACCTCCATCCGATGGTCCAAATTTTCGATGACGCTGAGGCATAATTGAGGTTCTATGCCGTTAATGTGTCGAATTATCTCATCCTTTGGTCTTGAATTGTTGCTGGCTTATCGACGTACACATTTTATTTCAAATAACCCCAAAGAAAGAAGTCCAACGGTGTCGTTGACGTTTAGGTGTGGTTCACATTCAACATCGGCCCTTTATATAGTATATATATACAATAAAAAATATCTACATAAAAAATAATTAATTAAAAAATAAACGGAATAAGAATAAAATAAAATGAAAAAATTAACGGCATAAATAAATACATTTTTTTTAATAACAAATGAAAAATATAAAAAAATAAACAAATAAATAATAAAAACAATAAAGATCACATGAATATAAAACAAAACAAAAAAAAAACATGAGAAAGAAAAACATATAAAAATAATATAACATAATAAAACTTTGGAAATATGTATAACTTAACATGGGAAATCATAGCATACCATAAATAAAATAAAATAAATAAATAATTGGCGCGTACACTTCTGTTAGGTGTTTGGCCGAGCTCCTCCTCCTATCTGTGGTGTGCGTGTTGATGTTGTTCCACAAATGAAGGGACCTACAATTTCAAGCCGACTCCGAATGGCAGATATTTTTATGAGGAGCTTTTTCATCGCAGAAATACACTCGGAGGTTTGCCACTGCCTGCCGAGGGGCGACCGCTATTAGAAAAATGTTTTTATTAATTTTGCTTTCACCGAGATTTGAACCAACGACCTCTCTGTGAATTCCGAATGGTAATCACGCACCAACCCATTCGGCTACGGCGGCCGCATAGCATAACATGCATTGGTATAACATGGTGTGCACAAAATTAGCAAGTTAAGTAGTTAATAAATCCTTATATAAATAAATAAAGTAAAAAAGAAAAAAAAAATGAAATGCAACAGAACCTCACATAGGATAAACTAATCAACATAATTAAGTAAAATTAAATAATTTATAATACTCTTATTTTCTGCTCATTTAACATAACATCACATGGCAAATCATGGCATACCACAACATAGGATAACATAACAAAACGTTTATACATACACAACTAAATAAAATAATATAAAGGAAAATATACCTAAATTCGATTAAAAATATTTTTTTTGAGATTTCATTCCGGAAAATCAGTAAGTCTAATAGTTTGCCCTTTCTTCAAAACACGTCCGGTTGATGCTATAATATTTATTAATCACTTTGATATGTAAAGCAGCCTTGAGCCGTCACAATAGCTCCCGAAGCCGCTGCCATTTACATTTACCGAGTTGCATAGAGTTAGTTGCAACTTCGATTGACGTGTGGCACATGCCGTTCCACATCGGAGAAAATAAAAGCAAGAAGCTAATTTCGTATGCAGACATACACGCTGCCGCACTTCCGCTTTTTCCGTGCGTGATTTGTCGACATCGCCAGTTGTTAGCAGCGGCATCATTAGCGGCACTTTTGTTCAACACCCGCCGCGTGCAGACGCAGTCTACTATTTAACAAGTCTTGCGATATTGTTTTTTAAATTATGCCATGTTGCAACATGGATTTTTTTGACATTCAGTGCGCTCGTCGACAATTCACGCAATTTTTGGGCAGAAAAACCTTGAAATCAATGCCGCGTTGTTGGCAGTTATTACTGTCCTTGAAAAGGCAGGCAGATCCATTTACTTGGTATGCGCTCAATGAATAGTCACGCACATATGTATGCATGGAAGTGGCACAGCTTGCAGTCCTTTAGGCAATGAGGGGGAGCGTCGCCATCATTTATTCGTAAGCCGCTTAGTGCAATTAGCATTGATGTAAGCGCATTGTCGGCTTGTAGCATTATGGTACGTGCTATTGGGTCAATGGCGGAAATTACCACAAATTATTCAGTATTTGCGAAAAGGATATTGATGTAGTCGCTGCCCGCATGTAGGAGAGAACCACTTGAAGTGAATTGAATGGAAATAATAAATTGAAATAGCGGGGCCAAGAACCACAGACGTTATTTCTTTAATTTTCTACATTTAAATGGATTAAGTTAGGCATCACAACTATTTCTGTGGAAACACGTGTAAAATCAGTTAGAGTCGAACTTTTTGTGCCACGAATAGGTTATGTTAGTAGTATCTATATACATAGAAGTCTTATCAGAATTACAAGGATAGACCAGGCGAATAAAATTTTAACAATTAGAGCGCCGAAAATGACATTTATTTATTTCGAGCTGTAAAGGATTTGTCTTGGGTAGAACCTGTTCATTACCGCAATAGACTCTCTAAGAAATTATATCATATCACTTTTTTATTATAATTATCAATTTTAAAAATATTATTACTCTTCCATTTCCAAATAAAAACAATAACAACTTATACATACGTATCTCTCTACTTTTGCTTCTAACAGACTCACTCACCAATTTGGGCGTTGCCGAGTCCAGTTTCACTACCACCGTGCCCACACCGATGAAACGCGGTCCTGGACGTCCCCGCCTCAAGACCGTCGGCCCTGCATACCAGGGCACACGTGGCGCGCCGCGCACTCGCAAACCCATCGGACCACTCGTAGTGCCACTCGGCCACAGTCCTGGCGCCACACCACTTTCGCGCAGTCCGGCAGTTAGTCGCGCGCCAAGTCCAAGCTTTTCGGAACGCAGCAATTACAGTGCAACGGGCGTAACGATTGGCACACCGCAAGCCAGTGGCAGTGGAGCTGCTGTGCGAGACGTTGGTGGAGGGGCAGATAATTAGTTTTAATAAATAAAAATAATATCCTATGATTTGAATAATTTATTTAAACTGTCACTTAAACATTTTTTTTTTTTAATTTTTTTTAGTAACTCCCTTCTTTAGTAACTCAAGATTACTGATATTTGTGCTTTTAGTATTTTAAGTCCAAAATTGTTCATTATGCATTGTTCGTTGTTTTAAGTGGAAAATGGAAAACAGTTTTGCATAAATTGCACGTATGTATGTGTATACATATAGTGCATAATAATGAGTTTGTATTGTAATAAGATTAAATTAATATAACTTAGTTTGTAAGCCCTCATAGACCTTGAAATAGAATTCACGCTATTTAAATCTGTGGGTTTTTGACAAAACAGCATATCTCGACTTAGCACCTTCTTCCTGTCAGGTACTAAATTACTGGGTTCTAATGCAAAATTTAAGCTATTGATCATTCGTAGCTGCAGTTCAAGAATCTACGTTAATACAAGTTTTCATAAAATATAGGCACACATTCACACAATATTACACATACATATATACATATAAATGAAAAAGCTGCTAAAGTGAAATAAGTTGTTTTCGCAAAAGTTCACAGATGTTTGCAATTATGCTGAAACCACATGAATTCATTAATTTTTTATTACTCATACAACTTTTTTTACTCACCCATTTTTCCATAACAGTTTACTTTTAGTTACAAGGCTTTATTTTATAATACCTATATCTCTTTGACATAAGTATGTATTAATTTGTATAGATTTTATTTCCCATGCGGTAGCTCTAAATAATATCTTATTTTATATTAAAAAAGGAAATATGAAAAATATTCATTACAGTAATCCTCAATACTTTTATATAAATGCACTTGCCACACCATTTAAGTGGTGTTTGTATGTATTTTTCACCGAGTCTTTAGTTTGAAAACTTTTGATTTGTATTTTTTGTTGTAAATCGTGAAATGAGATTCATAAAATCAGGGTAAACAATTTTTAAGGTAGTTCCACTTTGAAATTAGAAACAGAAACTACATTTATTCAGAAAATATTAGAAAGCATACCCGAAATATTTAGTTTCCAATCCCAGTTGAATCTGATCTTATATAGAAGTATAAGATTGCAGGATTTGATCAAGAACTGAAAGTTCGAAAGAGTAAATACCGATTAGCCTAACTACGAGAAACAACAGATCGAAAATAAAAAAAATGTTTAATCCAGGCTCAATTTGCAGTAAACAAAGTGAAATAAATATCTGATTTACGTTTATTTGACAATTAAGGGGGAGCCTGGTTTATGAGGTCTAAAAATTGCATCTCTTGGATTTTTTTTTTAAAGGAAAAAATCAATTTAGCACTGCAAAGTTTTTTCTATCTTTTAATGAACATTTCAAAAGTATAAAAAATTTGTGTACTGGTTAAAATAAGTTGAAAAAAATGTTTAACATAGAAATTAGTAGAGCGCTGCAACGCTGAAGTTTCCAACTGGCGTACAAGATACAGCTCGTAATTATTATCTAAAGCAAAAAATTCAAATGGATTTCTAATTATAATGATTTTTTGTTCTAGATGAACTAAGAAAACTGAGAGAAATTCCAAAATTTCAACTTTTTGGAGGTTTTAAAGAAAAAATGCCTTTCTATAAAAAAATTTCACTTCAACTTGGTATAAAAATCTTGAAAATTTTTTTTTTACCTATTTTATTAGTTCAAATAGAAGAAGATTTAATACTGAAGGGAACAAGCTATGGCTCATTTCAAAAGGTTCATTAGTTTTTTTTCATTCATGTACGCCAATTCAAAGAAATCATAAAAATGAAAAGTCGAAAAACGAAGATAAAGTTTGTACTATAGCTGTCCGGTCTTAGCGTAACTACCTAACGCTCGCCTACCTTTGGCTTTGTATTTACGGAAATATTGAGAATTAGGCTCTGTAACTTTGTGTGAATATTCTGAAATATATTAGGAATCACTTAAAACGAAAAAAAAAAAAATTGATTTTTTTGACCTTATAAACCAGACTCCCCTCTTAAGACGTAAACAATCCACATATTTGTTCACATTAACCCTCTTTTGGCTTTTTTCTTACATGCTATGATGAACTACATGAGCTAGAAATACACATAAATAAATTTATATACATATAAATACATACTTACATATATAGGTACATATGTACATATTAAGGCCAAGAATTGATCAGTACTCTTCATTTGATGTAATCTCCGTTAGCATCGTCTTTTGGGATTTTAATGTTTAATTTCATTTGATTGGAAGGGCAGGGCGCAGAAACGCAACCAGAGAAGGCGGGAAGATTGGCATGTGAGAGGAAGGCTCTTGCAATTGCACGCTGAGCTGAGCGTTAAGCCGCATAAACCCATTCATATTAATAACTGCACCATGGGACAAAATTTAAGGATATATTTCAAGGCCGGTAGTTGTATTAGAGCAAAAACAGCCTTTCAGATTACAAGACCATAAGATTGCAGAATAGGTTTTTTTTTTTAATATATTTAATATATTTGTTAAAAATTTAAATCAAAAGTGCATTAAAAATACATGCGATGATAAAGTATGTAATGTAAAGTTGTAATTATTTATTTATTTACAAATTAATTATAATTATAAATAATTCAATAACAGATAATGTAATGCCGTGCAAAAATATTTGAATAAAAGAGATACCATGTTTTCATTAACACATCGTTTTTGTATATGAGATGTTTTTTTTAAGATACCATTTCTTCATGAACACGTCTTTGTTGTTGATTTTGTTTTTTTCAATTTTTTTTAAAGCTCGGAATTCTTATTATATGAAGCCTCAGTCCACAAATCGAAATCTGAAACAAGATTTTTTACTATTTTGTCATCAATAAATTGAAAATGTATTATTTATTTTCAGTACAACACAGCGATACTATTTTTAGATCTAAATTATAAAATGTATTATAGCGGGCGTTTTCCAAAACGTATGTTTACAATGTAAAAGTATCACATCGGTACTGTATAAATACCGTACCCATACAGTGCATCAGTAAAATATTGATACTTTGTAAAGTTCCGCATCGCAACCCTATTGACGTTTTGGAACATTTTATTTATTTTGAATATTATTAGAATAATTAAAACTAAATATTAAAAAAAATTGTCTTTTAATGATAAAAACAATTTCAATAAAACCTACCTTTCTTCGTTTTCTGCATTTTTTCCTTTGAACATGTACACTAGGCCGTGTCAATTTGTGGGGAGGCAAAAAAATAAGAAACTTTGCCGAAGGAACCATACCTCGAAAACAAATTCTGAAGTCCTTCAATTTGGGTCGAACGAAAAATCCCACTTTGACCCATTTAGAGTGCTCCAATCGAGTCCAAATGTATGACCGACCCCCACTAACTTTGGACGGCCGATCCACCCATGCCAGTGGCACACACCCTGGAACTCCCCTGAGGGGTTCCCCATACAATGATTTCAAAATATCACCATTTTTGGCCTTTACATGAGGAAAGAAACTAAAAAGTTCGACCCAAATTGGGGGACATCAGAATTCGTTTTAGAGGTATGGTTCCTTCGGCAAAGTTTCTTATTTTGATCCCTAGAATATGATTTTCATAGAGCAATGGGCGATTTTTAAATCGACCCGTCCTAATGTACACTTATTGCATCAGCTTTTTTAGTGATGCCTTGATTGCTTTTTGTTGCGTATTGAGAACATCAACGATGCTTTAAGGAACACGACACATCGTCAAAGATTTCAGGGTCGCGCATGATATTTTGTTCGAACACAAAGGAGAAGGCATTTTGGAAAACGCCCATTTTAAGGCTTCTGCAAAACAAAAAATATTTTGCAAAAATATTAAGACTTACAGTTGTCGGACGTACCTGAAAAAATATTCCTTCAAAAATCGATAGATCGAATAGAAAAAAATAGTTTCCACTAACACCATATTTTTTCCTAAAATGTTGAAAAAATTGTATCAACTGGATGAGAGTTAAGGGAATTTTGTTGGTATATTTGACTTTTTTGAAAGATAGGTTTGGAGAAAGCATACATAATTCAGCCGACTCTTGACCTATTTATATTTCTAAGCTATGATTGGAAAGGGATTTTCTCACCTAATTAAGTTTTTTTTGGAAAATGAATCAAGTCTCAATTTTTCGTCAAATGTCACAGACTTTTAAAGCCTTTTTAAAACCGTCTAACTATGATGAAAAGTTTGTGGAATTTTTCTAATTTTTGTAAGAGGCTTGAAATTTAGATTTATATTATTTTTGTTAAAGCTATGCTTATGGTATATAAAAAAAATTATGAACATTAAAAAAAAAGTTCAAACAGCTCATAATGTTGAGGTGCTATTGTTTGGTGGACAATTGGCTCCACTTTGTGTTGCACATAAAACAATAAATAATTCCTATTTATTTAAATTTGATCCATTAGAGAATACTTGAACTCGAGATCGAATGGTTGTTGTTGTTGCAGTAGTATGAAACCCATGAACTTTGCAGGAACGCTGCTGAACCCTGGGTTGGAGTGTATTCGCCGCCCTCAATAATTACAGTAATATTGCGACCCTGTAACTTTTATGATGACCTGTTGCTGATATTCAACTGCCCCAGTATTGCAGAAGTTATTTCGCGCCGACCATTTGAACTTAAATAAACAATATTGAATTTCGAAGTAGTATTTATTAAATAAAAACTTACCTTTTCTCTTCTAACATATTCCAAACTTTCGCTTTTGTTGCAGAAATGTTGTGAAAAAACTTGATGCCATCTCATAAAAGGGAACAGTACAACGGGCTTCAATCGCAGCTCCGAGGCGCCCAATTGATATCGAAATTCAAAAACGGTAGCCAAAAGTTCGAGTGTAACTTTGGCAGTGTGACAAGTTACAGCGTCCTGTTGAAACCAAATGTCGTCCATGTCATCCTCTTCAATTTTTGGAAACAAAAACTCGTTGAGCATGTCACGGTAACGCTTGCCATTTACTGTAACCGCGGAAGAAGAAGAAGACTCACCACTTTGGAAATAGGTTTTCAATATTTCCCAATTTTGTTCAAGCGTATAGCGTCCCGTTTCGTAAATGTCAAACCTTGAAGTAAATTATGAACACATTTGACATGTAGTTTGTGTTACCATTCTCAAAACATACATGTTTCGAAACTATCATATTTAAAGAAATTATTAAGTGATAATTTGAATTTAAATTTAGGCAACGATAAATCAAAAGCCAAAGAACTTGAAATATGGTTGAACTCATTCAATGTTCTAACCCGCTCTGGGAAGAATAAATCATTACTCCGAAGATTATTTCGAGGTATGTAAAAATGAATGCGATCTAAAAGTGTAGGTGAGTCAACTGTCCCATTTATAATATCGAAAACAAAGCAGAGTGACAGTATACTTCTTCTACTTTGTAACGATTTGAATTAATAATGCACACCTTGCATTATAAGAAGAAATCGGATCAGTGAAGTGAAGGCAAGTGTAAAATACGATTTGGCATATGAATCAAACAAGTTTCGTACAGTTTTAAAAATTTTTAAGTCGTCTGCATATAAAAGAAATTTAGAGAAATGAAAACATTCAGATATGTTATTAATAAAAATTACAAAGAACAAAGGGCCCAAAATGTTGCTCTGAGGGACACCAGAAGAGGCAATAAAAGGGTAAGAAGATATGGTCGCTATATGGTCACCATACGCTCTATTGACTATCATTTTTGTACATCTCGATTGGAGGATGAGGATAGTACAGAACATTTTTTCTGCCACTCTCCGGCCTTCTCTAAATTAAGAAGGTACATTTTTGAGAATAGACGAGCAGCATCCTCTTTCTCTCGTCAAACTTTTAATATTCTTATTCTAGAAGTTCTCTGCTTATAAAGAAACACCCTTATCAGTACATACATACCTAGTTCTACAGCCAACAAGTGCCCTGGCAAGAATGAAAGCTGAACAAGAAGAACAACTAATGCGAACGGAATCCACTGTAGCAACACATAAAACCGTAATACCTCCAGATTGCCTCTCTAACCACAACTACACGTACATATGTATGCACATACACATGCAACATACTCGTATTCTTATGTCCTGCATTACTGACATGCCGCTGACATTCCAATGATTTTGCATCATTGCAGATACTCTACAACATAGGTATATGCGCACTAGCAATCATACGTACGAGTAACTATTGGTGCATACATTGTTTTGCCTGCCACTCGGCTTTATTGTTGCTAACATTTTTGCGTATTTAATTGAAAGTTTTGTTAATATTTTTACGATTTGCGTTGTATTGTGCAAGATATGCATTTTACTTTATTCTCACTTCTCCTACCTCCACTGGAACTCTCTCTCAGTGCACCTCCATATGAATGATTGTATGTATGTATGTATGAAGAAACGCATTAAAAGCGACAATCGACGTCTGATTTTAATTGAATTTGAATTTTTAATTGATATGACAAGGAGAAGCCGAGTTCAGCGCGAAGAGCCATGGAAAGTCTGCAAAGCAGCTGGTCAATCAGTTTGTTTTGGTTGTTGTTGTCATTTTGATTGCCGTTGTAGTCAATTTTACAGTTTCTATTTCCACTACTCGTATGCGTGTTGCAGACATCATTGTACATTGCGGCAATTATAAATTGGCAATAACATAAATTTTGGTAATATGAGCTGATGTGAGTTGATTTGGATGCTCGTTAACTACGTAAATTTTTAATTGTGTTTTTACGGCCATTTTTTTTATTAAAAATACATAAATACCTATTCTGTTTGACACTTGACAGGTGATAGGCTTGCAATCAATGGGTATAGTGAGAGTTTACAAATTTACAAGTTTCAAATATGGAAATTTAGGTTTTTTTCGAACATATTTTGATAAGTTTTGAAATTGAATTCAAGAGAATTGGGCTTTATTAAACGCAAACTAGTCCAATGAAGTGCAGATGTATCTCAGACAATCAGCTCAGTTGGCGCCAAATCTTGGCGCTTATAATAAATATTGTATATGAATATCTACGTATCGATATATGTATAAGTGTATTGCCACAGCTAAAGAAAGTGCGTGAACTCTCTGAGGAAGATAACACACAAGAAGTTAAAATGGTGACCAAAGGTGACCCAAGATAAGACTAAATCTCTATAAAAGTTACACACGATTAGGCAGTATTCTTCCAAAAAAAAAAGGGCTACATACATCTTAGGTTAGATTAGCTGAACTTTCCTGTTCATTGCATTGATTTATGTACATAGGCTAGAGCCCGGTCCTTAATCCTGAACATGCAAAATTCGCTTGTATCAAAGTCTAGGACAACCAAAAGTGAGCCGTCGAAAGCCTACATACAAAGAACAACAGAAAAACATACGAGAGTTGATAGACAAAAGTGAAGTTTATAAGTAGTAGGTAGGTCGGGGGTATTTTCTCAAAAAAAATGCTTATATGCCATTAACAATTTTCTTTAAATTTATTTTCAAAAGGAGTTTTTACGTCGCCCTAATTTCACTTCCGTCCGGTATCGCCTTTTTCAAATTTGCGCGTCAACCTGTCACGTCTCTTCTATACAACAGATTCAGAAAATTAGTGTGGTACTGGTTTCTTCGCTTTCTCCGGTAAGGGTAGACGTAATCTTGGGCACCGACTTTTCTACGTTGAACTTTTTTGATGGTCTTTCTGCAATTTGTATACACTGTGTCGGTCTTGAACCGTTTCTGAAGTGATGGAAAATACATGCCCATTTTTTTATTCTGAAAAAGTTCTTTTTTTAAATACACTTTATTTTGTATTCTGACTATATAATTATAATTCATAAAATACCTTCTACAAATATTTGAATTCATTTAAAAAGTGACATTGATTTAAGTATCAAAGTGAAATATTCTTTCTTGTAAACAAATTTAACATTTTACAGGTAGCTCTTGGATAAGCTGGATCCGTGTTTTCCTTTTTGCTGAAAAATAGGGTAATGGCTACATGACAGTAAAGGCTAGTTCATTTGACTGTGATTGAAGACACCGAGCTCTTCTTTTGTCCACTCTTCTTTTCTGGTTAAATATTTTATTTCTTCTTTTATCAATGAAAGTTTTGGGTCCCGATGATTTTGGGCATTCGTCACGAACCACAGAGCTTTTACAAAGGTTCGAAGAGTCTTGGACTGATGCTATGTCCCACAGTTGGATTTTACAAGCCCATACTGGTTTGAGTACAGATTTGTGAGGGACAAGCTTATTCTTCACTAAGAGGGGGATTTACGGCTTAACAGTCAATACATGTTTCGAAATATTAGTCTTAGCGCTTTCCTTTGCAAGGTATGCGTTTTCCATGTAAGCCGTTTAACCAAATGAATGCCTGGATATTTTTCAGTATCACATTGTGGGGTTGAGGTTAGGGTGAAGGCGATTTATGGGCAGATGGTTCTCGTTGTGGTGAAGGTTACAAGCACCAGCTCCGGAGTCATTAGGATATTTTATTTATGCCGATTTGGAGCTTGGAGAGGCTTCTCTGGGGACTGCTACTGTCGTCATAATTGCGGTATCATCGCAAAAGTACCGGCTAGAACACAATTTGTGTTTGTTGCCTTTTGAGACCCCAGTTTTATTTTGTTGGAGATTGGAGAATTCATTTTCGAAATTTGCATAGAGCAGTCGTTGGCTTACAAATCGTATTTAGGAGCAATTAAGCATTAACTGGTAATTTGTTTATTATTTTAAAGAGTAGACTTTGGTGCCGCACTCGGTTGAAAGCCTGTGGTATGTTCACGAAAACTGCTGAAAAAAATTTGTTTTTGGTCGTATATTTGTATTTTTTCGACGAGTCTATGGACTTGCTTAATTGTCGAATGCTCTTTCTTGAAATCGAATTGATGTTTCTGATTTTTTTTTTTCATTTGTGTTTTTTAACCCAACGGTTTTCCCTCACCGCAGTCCGCATGACGCACGAGTTCCTAAGCGTAGAGATCTAAAACACATAAAATTAATCAACTGAATAAAAAGTTAGTTAGTTCCTCATTGAGAGAGATTGTTATTTTTCGCTTGACGGCAAACAGCAAGCCCGATATTCATTTCAAAGGTGCGGGAATGGGAGTTAATATCTTGACAGAAGAATAATTCAAAAAAATAGGTGAAAAGTAACGTCCCAACATTTTTTTAGAACTACCGAGAGCAAAAACGAAGGGCTTAAATATTTTTTG
The DNA here is from genome assembly GCA_037575425.1 of Anastrepha fraterculus. Classification (NCBI taxonomy): domain Eukaryota; kingdom Metazoa; phylum Arthropoda; class Insecta; order Diptera; family Tephritidae; genus Anastrepha; species Anastrepha fraterculus. The sequence goes on along the minus strand of JAYXIM010024593.1, from coordinate 47,432 downwards.
TTTGCATAAATAAAAAATAAAAAATAAATTTTGCTTAATTAAAAACATCTAAGTAATAAGGGAAAATCTGATTACTTGATGACAACGTTGAGCGGGACTACATTTTTCAAAAGGATTTTCAGTCAACTGAGCTATTGTTACGCATCTTAAAATTGTACACATATTCTCAAATTCATTCTATGCAGGGTAGGTTAGGTTAGGTTAGGTTAAATGGCTGCCATAGCTAAGGGCTCACTTGGACAAATATGTATTAAGAAATTCGTCCGTTGTGGTACCATACATGGGAGAGGAGAAAGGAGATGGGAAGGAAGAAGAAGCCTTGGGATTAGATACGATGATGACCATACATTTTACGACGGCGCCGACGGGGGCTGATTTGCGTTCGTAGTTAGCCGTAACAAGCTACTAATGAACTTCACCAAATTTATGATATTTACACCGGCTATATCCGCAGGCGTAGCGAAAAAGTGAGAGCCCAGATGTCTAAGTCTTTGCCAGATGAGAGCACGGCAGCTGAGAAGAAGGTGTTGAGATGATTCCACCTCGTCCTCCAGACAGTTTCTGCAGAACGGACTTGAGGCAATCACAAGTCTCACGGCGTGAACACCTAACGGACAATGTCCGGTAAGGATGCCCACCAAATTTGAGAGCTGGGACTTTGTTAGCCTTAGGAGTTCCCTTGAGCGTCCCGATCTACCCGTGGCCAGAACGATCTCGCGACTTTGCACATTTGCGCACTAACCCAGCGCTCGCTGAGTTGACTCGAGGCCCATCTTTCCAGGAGCAGACCACAGATTCTCAGGGGAACCCCAATTCTCTCATTTCGCGACGAAACCGTCTCCAAAGTTCCCTGTCTAGCCAGCTCATTAGCCCAGCAGTTTCCCTCTATGCCGCTGTGCCCGGGAACCCAAATGTGCCTGATGATGAAGTATTCGGATGCAATCGAGAGAGAAGCCAGACATTCCCCGACCAATCTCGAACGCACAAACAGCGAGCCCAAGGCCCTAATTGCCGATTGGCTATCGGGGTAAATATTTACTTCCTTAACGGTAATTACCGAATTAAGCAACCAGTCCACCGCTTCCTTAATTGCGGATACCTCCACTACAGTGGTCCGGGAGCCTAAATTTAAGTTTCATGAGAGGCTCCTTACAGAGTACTCCCCCACCAACCCTTCCGTCCATCTTCGAGCCATCCGTGAACATGTTTGCCATGCCTTGCCGTCGAATGTTGCACCCCGCCCACTCATCCCTTGAGGGAATGTGAGTAGAAAAAGGTCAGCTGAAGAATGTTAGAGTGTCCTTAACTTAAGTCTAGCCTATGGCCCGAACACTTTAATCTGATTGCGGCGCGTGCAGCGGTAGTTTTTCCTACAAAGTCCACGGGCGCCACATTCAGCATAGCGTTAAGCGCTAGAGTAGGAGTGGTACGGAGAGCCCCACTGATTCCAATGAGGGCAGGCCTTTGTATCCTCTCCAGCTTCTTAACTGATACCATCCTTTCTAGCGAGTTCACCCAGACAAGGACTCCGTATAGCAAGATTGGTTTTATAATCGTGTTATAAAGCCAAAATGTGACTTTAGGCGAGATGCCCCATCTTTTGCCGATAGCGCCCCTGCAACCATACAAGGCGACTGTTGTCTTTCTGATTCTCTCCTCAATGTTTGGCTTCCATGTAAGACCTCTGTCAAGTATGAGTCCCAAGTACTTGACCTTGTCAGAGAGCACCAACGGAGCGCCCGATATTGAGGGGAGAAACACTCTTGGTATTTTTTATTTCCTCGTAAATAAGACGAGCTCCGTCTTCAGAGGATTTATCGATAGGCCGCAATTTGCGGTCCAATTTATAACTAGATTCAGATAACCCTACATCAGTTCCATCAGAGTATCTAGATCTAAGCAGGGTAACGTAGAATTCTTTTTATTGGCTATTTAAAAAACGTAGTATACCTTTTTGTAATTTTTTCAACCCACGTTTTTCGAAAAAAAATTAAGTTTCTTGGACAAATCGCTCACGCACAGCCATTAGCATTTCATTATTTTTTAATTAATGGTTTTTGACTTCCAACCAGTTGATGATTATAAAAGACAAAAAATCTTACAGTTGCAATAAATAATAGTTTATAAATAATAAAGAATAAATGATAAATAAAAATAAAATAAAAACAAATAAAAAAGTTTTTTTTGCGGATGAGAGAGTTTCAAATGCCTAATGCATCATCAAAGCTGTCGGCGCAGCAATGGAATGAATGGAGACTAAAAACTCACCCTCGTTTGGAACCGTCGCCCACCCCGGTGTTCCATCTTCCTCAATAATAAAGGTCTATGCCTATGTGCCTGCGCCCAGGTCCCGCTTTTTTATACGGAGAATTCTTTCTACGAAAATACTGATGATCTCCCACGTTTCCTTGCTGCTTAGAATCTTGTCGATTACATTTTCCGAGGTTATGTGACCGACTACATTCTCCAGCGGACGACGTTCTTTTTCCCTACGCATGCATTGGAAGAATGTGAAAAGAAAGAATAAAAAAGAATAAATAATAAATGATAAATAATAAATAATAATTTATAAATAGTAAATAAAAAATGATAAATTATAAACAGTAAATATAAATAAATATTAAATTATGAATAAGATATAAGATATAATAAAATAATACGAGTAATAATGTAAAATTAAAAAAAATATATGTATAGTTTCCAGAAAATAGTTTCTCTTAAATAATGGGTATTTACAAGAAAAAGTGATTAGATTGAATTGTTACTCCAGAACTTCCAAAAATACAATTATGCGAACGGCGTATAATCTATGTATGCATAAGTTGCTCTAATTATGTTACATCTAACTAAATAATCTGCCACAAGACATAATTAAACGATTGGCTCTATGCAAGTTAGCAACAACTCACTGTAGCGTGAATTATTAATGGGGCAATAAAATTCAATGTTATACAAAATTACTTAGTTAGCGTTGTTGTTGTTTTAGCCTTCGTACATGTCTTATAGTAGTTGGCCGAAATTAAATTTCTTAATTTTACATACAACAACAGCGTACTAACAAACGATGACATATATACATCGATATACACACACACTCGCACACTTGACTCAACGTGCGCCAGCATTTCTTCATTCAAATGAGGTAGTTTAATGGCCAAAAGCAACCACCAACAAATAAACGGCCAACTTAGCTGTGAGTGAGCCACCCGCACGAGCTGTTGCTGTTATTTTTGCTACTGTGTAAGCTCGCTTGGTTGGACGACAGCATGTCAGACACGACCTCGCCACAGGACTCTGTTGCGATATTTAAGATTTTTATCATTTTAACTATTTTACTATGTACAAATTTTCAACGAAGTGTCGTTGTTGCTGTTGTTGTTATTGTTATTGCTAATATAATGTTTATATTCGCTTGCAGCTGTTGACTTTGTTTTAAGATGATTTTCGCGGTTGGCTATTGTTGGTGGCAGCTACTTAGGTTCAATTTTAGTTTTTTGGGCAGGTTGCCCTTAAATGTGGAATTTCTAGCGCACATATACATACACATAGGTGAGTGCATAGATAAGTACAGTGTCTGCCCAAAGCATTATAAACGATAAGAAAATATTACAAACTAAAACTAACAGAAGTATTGGGTGAATATTAGGAAGCTGAGCGTTATTTGTTCCTTTTGTCAATGAAAACAAGTATTTAATTATAAATTATGGCTAAAGGCGGAATTAACTTTAAAAATATATAAGAAAATACTTTTAATATTTTTCAAATATATTCATTTTATTGGAAACGGTAATCCTTCCTCCAAAATACTTTCTCGGCAACCCCTGTAGTAGCCTATCCTATCAATCCTAATTTCCCAACCTCTTGTATAAGGTTTCTGCCTCTATCTCACGAATTCCTCGACGAATGTTCATCTTAGGGACACGGACAGTTTCTGGTTTATATGCGTAATATCGATCGAATCTCGTAAATCGATCCACTTCGTATCGCTGAGAGTGAAACTGTCAGTGTCAAAATGTGCTGTGATTTTAAATGCTGATTGCATATTTGCTCTCCTCTTCTCCTCCTGTTGATATTTTGTCTCCTCTTCCTTATTATTCAACAGAGTCCTTATTTCTTCTGGTCTATAACGTAATGAACCATTTTTATGTTTGAGCGATTACTGGAAAACTTCAGTAAAAAATTTGTATAACTTTAAGGTATTTTCAAAGTGGAAAATTTTGTTATGGAGTTTTTTAAAGTGAAATATCTTTATCTACATATAATGTTTTTACACTTTTTCATTTATTTTATTTTGTTTTATAAAAAAGTTGTTCTTCAAAAATTACAAAAAAACTTTGTTTTTAAGTTAGTTAATCTCCAAAAAAATTTACAAAAATTTTAAAAACAACCCAAGATATTTGACTTCAGAAACCTGCATACCAAAATGTTGAATATGGAATAAATCTCAAAATTATTTCAAAATGTTTCAATTTACTTTTATTATGGGTATTTTTTTTAAGAGCTTGAGAACTTAAAATGATAATACAAAACAAAAATATTGTTGGAAATACATTTTTTTTTATATAATCTGGTAGATAACTTAATTTCCCGGTTAATGTCCGCCCGATTCCAAGTTACTTGATCCATTCGATGATTCCAATCTGTGACTATTTTTTCCGATAAATTTGGATAATAAGTCTGGACTCTATTAGATCAGCAAAAATACGACGTCAACGATGGTCATTTGGCTTCAATTCGTGCACGACCTGTATTTTATAGGCACATAAGCCAATATCCTTACGTTAAATTTTCTACGTAGTCGAAGGACAAATGCGAACAACAACGACGAATCAATATTTCAGCGCCTTCTTCAATATTTCGGTCTCTGAACTTCGCAAGCAGGTTTATTTTTTTAGGTAAATTTTCACACTTTGCAAGCGTTGTTCTAGCGTTAAACGGTTTATGATGACTTGACAAGCCTTACTGAACAGAAATTCAACAAAGTTTGATATTCTCTGCTGTCAAAACATAGTTATGGATATCGATAGTTTTTATACAGCTAAAAAGGCTTAAATACCTACAAATGAGCTGACATTCAGAAAAAGAAAAATACTTGGACTTGGAATAGCTTCTTTTTGTTGGTACTCCTTTCCTTTCAGGTATCCCCAAATATTTTCTATAGGATGTTGGACTAGCGGGTTCCAAATATTGATTCTTCAGTTGCATTTTGTAATTAAGAAATTAACGAAATATACAAGCCATATCCTTTACTGGATGTATTATATAGCTCGACTCTCATTTGTATTGGTAAACTACTCCTCCTCAATCTTTTGAGTGTAATTTTCGCCCTGTCAGGGCCAAAAAGTCGTCATTCGTGGCTAAAGATGATTACAAAATAAATATATATAAATATAATTTCCTTTAATTCCGGTTGGAACGTATGGCCGCCAAAATGTATGAATATTCTTATTGTTTTTGGGGTCTTAACATGAAAATCAGAAAATTTTCTTGCAAAATATTTACTAAAGGTATTGTCCATTAGATTTTGCCACCGCCGTTATGGGTATTTTATCAAAAGTAGCTTATATTTGCGAGAAAATCAGTTGATGATGTATTCGGTTACAATGAATTGTATTCCCGAAAGAGTAATATGCATTGGCCGGAAGAAGTATTACCGCAGTGAAAAATACGCGTCAATGTCTAGGAGTATATTCTGAATGCGTTTTTGCAAATACTCCCTTCGAACGAAAAGAACCAAGTAGTATTCCACTTCTACCAAAACCCCAACGTCACCTTCTTCTTCTTCTTCGTAATTGGCGCGATAACCGCTTGCGCGATTTTGGCCAAGTTTAACAAAGCGCGCCAGTCGTTTCTTTCTCGTGCTAACCGGCGCCAATTGGACACACCAAGTGAAGTCAAGTCCTTCTCCACCTGTCCTTTCCATTGCAGACGAGGCCTTCCTCTTCCTCTGTTACCATCGAATACTTTCAGAGCCGAAGCGTTTGTATCCATTCGGACGACATGACCCAGCCAACGTAGCCGCTGGATCTTTATTCGCTGCGCTATGTCTATGCCGTCGTAAAGCTCATACAGCTCATCGTTCCATCGCTTGCGATATTCGCCGTTGCCAACGTGCAAAGGTCCGAAAATCTTGCGCAGAATCTTTCTCTCAAACACTCCAAGCGTCGCTTCATCGGATGTTTTTACCGCCCACGCTTGAGAGCCTTGTAGAGTGTTAGTTTTGTTCGTCGAGAGAGGACTTTACTACTCATTTGCTTACTTAGTCTCAAGTACCACTTCTTGGCAAGAGAGATTCTACGTTGGATTTCAAGGCTGACATTGTTATCGGTGTTAATGCTGGTTCCTAAATATACGAAGTCTTTTACAATCTCGAAATTATAACTGTCTACAGTGACGTGGGTGCCGATGCGCGAGCACGCCGATTGTTTGTTTGATGACAGGAGGTACTTCGTTTTGTCCTCGTTCACTACTAGACCCATTCGCTTTGCCTCTTTATCCAGTTTGGAGAAGCCAGAACTAACAGCGCGGTTGTTAAGGCCGATGATATCAATATCATTGGCATACGTCAACAATTGTACGCTCTTATAAAATATTGTGCCTAAGCGATTAAGTTCTGCGGCTCGTACAATCCTCTCCAACATCAGGTTACAGAAGTCACAAGGCAGGGAGTCACCCTGTCTAAAAGAGGAGGTCCTTCCCAATTCAGACGGCGCTGCTGGTGTTGAGCAATGTCATCTTGCAAAGCCGTATTAGTTTTGTGGGGATACCAAATTCAGACATCGCGGCATACAGATAACTCCTTTCCGTGCTGTCGAATGCAGCTTTGAAATCGACGAAAAGATGGTGTGTGTCGATTCTCCTTTCATAGGTATTTTCCAAGATTTGCCATATTGTAAATATTTGGTCGATTGTAGACTTTCCAGGTCTAAGGCCACACTGATATGGTCCAATCAGTTGGTTGACGGTGGGCTTCAGCCTTTCACACAATACGCTCGCTAGAACCTTATAGGTGATATTTAGAAGTCTAATCCCGCGGTAATTGGCACAGATTGCAGGATCGCCCTTCTTATGGATTAGGCAGAGCACACTTAAATTCCAATCGGTAGGCATGCTTTCATCCGACCATATTTTGCATAGAAGTTGATGCATGCACCTTACCAGCTCCTCGCCACCATTTTTAATTGTAAACCAAATGACTCGCGTTGCGTCCGATCGCAGAGTAGCTCTATAGGCAGCATCTTTTCGTTCGGCGGCAACATGACATTCCTCGTCGTATTAACTCGGGCTCGCCGGAATCCGATTTATTCTTCGGCGGCGGTACGTAAAGAACGAGAAATGTTGCTCCATTGCTCGTGCATGCCGATTTGTTGGGCAGTACTCTCTGAGAGCAGGAGTGAGACTCGAAAGGCGAATCTTCCGGCTGTTTTTTGTGATTGCAGCTTTTCGATGTCGAACATTTTGCGTAGCACACTGGAATCGTGTCTTCCATCTATCACAATATGATCGATTGGGTTTCGCGTTTTTCCATCAGGAGACAGCCATGTTGCTTGGTGTATTTTCTTATGCTGAAACCTGGTGCTGCAGACTACCATATTTCGGGACCCGGCGAAGTCGATTGGACTCTGTCTGTTGTGCAGGGTGAATTTTCCGAATATGGGACCGAAAATTCCCTCCTTGCCCACCCTGGCCTTGAAGTCGCCAAGCACGATTTTTATGTAAGTGGTGGGTCCCAAACCCAGCGCACAACCAGCTATCCTGGAATGTTTCGCCTTCTCACTTTAGCTCAGTCCAAAACGGGTGTTCGGAAGCTACGCAGTTGATACTTGGACTAATCCCGGGAGTTGTGACCGTCACCTTCACAATATGAATATTCGGCTTCGGAGTTCGTTGGAGTAATTTTCGTGGGATTTTACATTTGATTTTCTGTGTTAAAAGTTATCTTAATGGATAGATGTTTCGTTCTCAGTTACCACTCGATGCAGAAAACACTAATTTTTTATATCAATTTTTTTGTGGTGGTAAACAAGTTTTTTTGACGTTCAAAATCACCTTTCGACGTTGCAAGGCTTCAACTCATTTATATCCCAGTTTCCTTCAATTTATGTGAATTTCAAAACCTTCCGTCGTTTAGGAACTGCTTCTTTTGTCACACGCAGTAGCAGTATTCACTGAGAAATGCCTCAAAATCTTTCTTTTATTTATTTGTTCGACCAGGTCATTTCTTCTCTTTGGTGCTAAGGTTGTGTATAGCCAGCGGTAATTTCAGCAGTGGAATATCTCACCGTAAACTTACGAAAGCATTCGATAGCTTTAAACATCACTTTTTTCGAATGAATATAGAAAAAAATAGTAAGCACGGAAATCAACTCTCGGGTCCCTGCGTAGACAGCTGATCTACTTTGATAGCTCTTGGTTTTCGGAATGTGTAGATATTTATTTTCTTAAAAGTTGTCACATGAGTGATCAGCCATTCACTTTGTCTTTGATAGCAGCTATATCCGCTACGAACACACTACAATAGTCCTAAACTTATGCTCGCAGAAGACTGCTTCACGAAACAAAGTTCTGCTAATATTTACCATAGTTTCATAAGAAAACCCTACCGTTCATAATATGTTGGTCACATACTGTACTTACCATACTTTATATGAATAAATGTTGGTTTTTACTGTTGTTTAATAAAGCAGTAGCCACTTGTTTTTATTTTGTTGTTGTTGCTGTCGTTCATGATACTCAATACGTTTTTTATGCAAATTAATTGTGTCTGCTTGCTGTGGCAGGTTAATATTTTCACCCACCCGCCTTTAATTTTTTGTGGTTGGTGATGTTGCCACCGTAGTTGCTTCTTCATTCCTCCATGCATATAATTAAGTCCATTATATATTTTTTCTGTGTATTACATACTTTCTGGTTGCCTATTAGCTCTACTAAATTTGTTGTATTTTGTTACGCTGATTACTATCTAAACGCTTGTTGCGGTAGGCGTAACATGTTTGTCTATTTGTTTTCCGTTTAACTCACAGCGATCACAGACGGCAGGATTTTGATATGCAAGTTGTTGGTGTGAAACTGTCGACGCAGGTGTAATGCGTCCTAACTTGTTGTTGTTACTTGGTAGTGGAATCGAAAGGTTGTCAATTTACTCTGCCCCCAGCTTCAGTTGCTTCCTAATTTCTGTAGAGATGGGTAAAATTGTTACAGGCTTTGAATCAGTTACAGGTTTATAGGATTTGGAACGATTTTCTTACTATTTCAAGGAGCTCAAAAACGTGAGAGCTGTAATTTTTTGACCATAAAGTTTAGTTTTAGTAGCTGGTTTTTCAAGAGTCATGTGAAATGTCCCAATAGTTTTTGCTCTATTCTTATAATTAGCAATACTTTGCAAACGTTGGCTATAGTTTTACTGAATTACAATATTTACAAAATCACAAATTTACAAAAGATCCGATCAGAGCTGTCTGCTTTCCATCAGACGTGACCTAGTTGGTGGATAGGGCAGATATGCAGAGCAGATGGGAAATAAAATACCACTTGGGGAGCTAAACAGGAAAACATCTGTTTGCAGGTGTATTGCGATCAAGAAAATGCTAAGTGTAAGCATTTAGTTGCGAAATCGCATCAGCGACTGTCTTATAATAAGCGGCTATTGGGCCAGTGTCTGACTCAGAATGAGCGGCTGAACCACCCCAACAATGGATCCTGGAATCTGAGCCTAGTAAGATTTTTGTATTATGTCACTAGAAAACGTAACTATAGTGACTGTCCCATTAGTATGCATATTGAAACTCCACTGAAGCTGCGGTACAGATAATGCTACAGTTGCTTCCGTCCCGGTAAAACCGTGTAGGCTTTGTGGTACGTTCAAAATAAAAGCAAAAGCCACGGGTATACGCTGAATAGCTGGCTCTCAGCGAAAATTTATATTGATACTCGTATATGGTTGGAATTTTAAAATTCGAAATTACAGGTACATTGAGATCTCAGTTGCCCATAATGGTTATAATAAAATTTTATCATAATAGCTGAGTGCATGTACTATATACGTCCTAGTGACTTTTGAAAGCCTTAATAAGTATACGTCATATAACAGGTGGCGCTAAAGTAATCCTCCTATCAGAAAATGCTATAAATTTTGCGATTGGCCCCTAATGTCAGTTCTGTTTTGACATTTGTGTAGTTAACACATGCGAAATACACGTTAATAAACAATGTTACGCTACACTGCTCCAGAACGCGGAATTCGTCGCAGATTTCCTCGCCGTCCAACGCCTACTGGTGAAACACTACGACGTTTAGCCGCTCGCCTCGAAGAGACTGGCACAACAAGAGATGCTGCCAGGCGTGGAAGACCCCGGAGTAGCCGTTCTGCAGAGAATATTGCTGCTGTAGCCGAGGATGTCATGGAAGCGCCGTCGACATCGACTAGACGACGTGCCACGCAAATGGGTATCAGTCGACGGTCTTTACAGCGAATTTTGGTACAGGATTTGAAGATGTTTCCGTACAAAGTCCAGACGGTGCATCAGCTGTTAGCTGCTGACCGCCAATCGCGTCTAACATACGCTCAAGCCATCCTTAATCACCACCAAGAGGAAGATGATTTTTCATCAAAAATAATTATGAGTGATGAGGCCCATTTCCATCTTAGCGGGTACGTAAATAAGCAAAGTTTACGCTTCTGGGGCACTGAAAATCCGCGTGTAACCTACGAAGAGCCATTACACCCGCTCAAAGTCACTGTATGGTGTGCTGTTTTCGCTGGAGGAGTCATCGGACCTTTTTTCTTCGAAGACGACGCGGGCCAAACGGCTACTGTGAATGGTGAGCGCTACAGAGCAATGATCAACGAGTTCTTTTTGCCGCAACTTGATGAATTGGGATTGGAAAACATGTGGTTCCAACAGGACGGTGCAACGGCACACACTGCACGTGCCACAACCGAAATGCTGAAGGATGCATTTCCCGTGCGCCTAATCTCCCGTTTTGGCGATTTGCACTGGCCAGCATGGTCGCCTGATTTGACCGCTCCAGACTTCTTTTTGTGGGGCTTTTTGAAGTCGCGGGTTTATGTCAACAAGCCTCAGACTCTTGCAGCTCTTAAAGACAATAGCCGTCAAGAAGGTGAGGACCTATCGAATCCTAATCCAAAAGAAGAATCAAAGTTTTTTTTTTTTTTTTTTAAATTACAGCCAAAAAACATCGGTTACTTTTGCGCCACCTTTACTTTGATTATTACCTTCACAAATACGCCTAATTTTCACCCGTACCGATAATTCCAAAATAAAAATATTAAAATAAAACTTTACCAAAAGCGACGTACCTAAAATTAACTCACTGATCCTGCAAGCATCTGTCACACATCGGCTGACAGGAGAAGTTATTATATACATTGCAATGTTAGGGCATTGAAACAAAAATAACAACACTAAGAGTACCATATATTTAAATATCAAACGTTGACACGGGGCAGCGCGAAACGAAAATTATGTTACGCGCTAAAAAACAGATATCTTAGATACACATCTGCTCGTCCGCATCAACAACAGGGCGACCCCCAAAATGTCATGCGCTATTAAAACACTCCAGCCGAAACAATACCCAGCACTAAGTCATTCAGTATGCTGCGAGCGAGCTAAGAAGACGCGGTGACGGCCACGAAATGTTGATGATAAATTGAATTAAAACGCAGGGCAGTTGTCCTGTCTGCGTACAGAGTAGAAAAGAAACCTATAAAATGAGGAATGCTGCAGGAACAAAGGAAACTAAGTGGAAGAAGAAGAAGAGCCAGTAATGGAAAGCATGTCAAGGAAATATCCTTGAAAAGGAAGAAGTCTATATAAAGACGCACATTCATCATTACGTTGAGGTAATCAAATAGAAAAGACGTCATATCAAAAAAAGGAAAAGGAACACAAAAAATGTGTGCTCTTCATATGGTATGCTCTAAAAACAGGGACGATCCCGCGCTTAATATAGTAGGTGTAGACGTATAATTTTTCACTTCACTGGAGTTGAAAGAAAAAAAAAACGAAAAAAAAACTGTGGCAAAGGATAAAAATAGATAAAAGCAGGCGTTGCAGGCATAATTCAGCGCATCATAAGCCACACATTGCCGGGTTATATTTTTAGAAAGACATTCCAAGGCTATTTTTTAGCTCACACACATACAGATATACCTATACATGCACACATAGAAGAGAATATAACATTGATCCACAAATAATGCCCCATCAAAAAAACTTAGCATTCAACTCAGCTGCAACGGATCACATTTTGGGAAATATTAAGTTTTCATCGAATTTTAACATTTCATCCCTAAGAGTGCGATGTCTCGGCCGTCTGAAATGTCTAGGCTGGCTTATAGCTGTATAAGCAAACAAATAAAATAAAGAAGCGGCTTGAAAGAGGTTAATCTCCAAACAATTATCTATTGTGTGTGTTGCATAAAGTCGGACACAGGGTACTTAGTCTATTATCATATTTTCTTTGCACTGAAACGCATATCAGCCATGAAGAGAATGCGAAAGGATTAATTTACTTTGAGTTGTGGGAAGGAGTCAATACAAAGAAAGGAAGGGACCCAGTTGCATTCTCATGATATGTATTTTTTAAGAAGACCCAAAAGGCTACTAATCCTTTGCATCTTGCAAGACACATTCAAGGTTAAGCAGGATGCAGCAGTAGAATGCAGCTGCAGGGGATGCCAACAGCCGAACATTGGAGCGTTTTATGAATTCTGAAGGTAAAGCATTCTCGGTTAAAGTAGTGGTATGTGTGCAGCATGCTTTGGCGTGACTCTTTTTGCTGGCGTATAGAATAATATCAGCTTAATTGTGGTTTATTAGTTACGCTAGATTAGATGATGGCTTTGTTTTGGTAAAAGTGCTGATACAGCGAGGAAAATGGTGCATTTTAAGCTGTTATTATTTATGGTATTTAAAGCAGCTGCTGTTTGTCTAAGCGCCACTGGAAAAAAATCATGAAAAATGATTTTGTGGAAAAAGTATTGTGTGAAAAGGATATTTGATGGAAAAAGTACTGAAAGACTATTGACAGTTACCGTGTTTTTTTTTTAATAAAAAGGCAAGGAATATTTTTACAGAGGAAAATCGTTGATGTCCATGTATGATGAATAGTGGATGCCTTTTATTTTACCAACATCTTAAAAAAAGTCTACTATAAAGTGATAAAACCTGATTTTCAATTTTTTAGTTAAATGATGCCAGTTGAACTAGCAAATTTAGGTTTTTGACAAAATTAAAAGGCATTGCCAAATAACTAATAAATTGTTGATCCAATTTAAATTCATTTGGTACAAATTTATTTTTTTATAAGAACGGTGTTCTTATCTAAAAAGGGCAATCATTTTATTCTATTCGCCGTGCATTGAATTGATAAGAGCACTTTTTGTATCTTTTTAGGTATAACAAGAGGAAATATTTTACTAGTAATGACATTCTGCTGATGTTAGTCTGATCAATCCAACTCAATTCACGCTCGCAGATCTCAATTTCAACTGATCTTTGCCTTCCTTGGGTGAGGAGCTCATCATTTGACACCAAGTTATCGAATCGCTATATGAGCAGGTTGGCACTAAGGAAGCGATTTATGAAGGTCTGGAGTTTTCCTGTTGATGCATATAGGAGTACTGATGTTATGTTGAAGTTAAAGGTCCGTATTTACCGTAAAGGTAAACGTATTTCTAATGTTTATACGCAACTCAACGCGTTCTGTGTGCTATGTGCATCGTTGAGATTGGGTTGCATATGTTCCCTTTATCGAGATCATCTAGATATTACATGCTGCTTGGGTTCCGGTGTGACCACCAAGGGCATTTGTAAGCACATCATCAATTACGGTCAGAAAAAAGTGCCGATATTATGCAGCATTCTTTCACTCCAGCAATTGGTTCAATGCGCGGTCTGCAGCAGTGAAATGTTGAATATTGGGACTGTATTATATTTATTTACCATTTTATCTGGGACTCCCTTACGGCGGAGTGCGCTACATATACTTTGATCAAAAGGCTTTTCAAAATCGAAGAGACAGCGTTTCTTGAATTTCGACGATTTGCTCTGAAAGTATCCGGGGAATAGCTATTTGATCCACATGCGATCTTCTCGGTCTGAATCCAGTTTTTTCATGACTTTTTTTGGGGAATTGCTTGTATGTGCATTTGAAACAAAAATCTTAAATACAATACCAATATCTATTTACTTCTAATATTGTATAATAAAAAAAACCTAGGTAGGTAGGTGAAACTTAGTCTGATGGGATTTCGGTTGCACATTGCCCCAGGCTGTGGAAGCCTGAGACCAATTAAGTCCCCTTCCTGGCAGGCTCATCAGCAATTTCATTTCCCTCTATGTTTCTGGAACTCAGGTCAGAGAAATGTTAGCTGCATATTCAAGATATTTAGTCTCCTCCTTACAAGAGTGGACTAGTTTGGTTCTGCACCATGGCGCCGTTAGAGCCTTGATCGCGGCTTGACTATCGAAAAAAATGTTAATATCTTCCTCGCTCCCACGTTCCCTAAGCATTTTGCATGACTACAGGATCACAAAGATTTCTACCTGAATAAACTCTAGCAATATTCGGCAGTTTAAAGGAGATAGATAAATTGGCTGATATAGAGAAAACCCCGCTCCGACTCCCGATTCCATCTTGAAGTCGTCAGTGAAGACAGAGATGCATGCTTTGGCGCAGAATTTTCCCTCTATCTAATCTTGTCTATTTGGAAAGTTTGCCGTGGTGCGACCCTCAAACTCCAGTTTGCGAACCACTACGTTGTACATCCACAGCACGACCTATGGCTTGAGTCCCCATTTTTTGCCGAACCCGATTTTCAATGTGTAGCTTCCAATGGAGTTTGATACCTAATTTTTGATGAAAGCGTTAGTATTTGTTGGTAATGCCCAGATAATAAATACCCATATGATTTTTTCAAGTTAAAAATTATAAATCCAGACAAATGGTGGCACTTGCACACTTTAAGCTAAGAGCGCTAGAGCTAGATATCTAAATTGATGAGGAAGGACATTCGAGAGCTTATCGTCCATGATCGATCAAGTTTGGATTTTCTATGTAGCTGTTAACATTACCATTGAAGGAATGGGATTGCTGACAAATTCGCTAAGACGGAGCATAGGTTAATTTGGTTTCGAGTGGCCGCTTATTTTATGTTATGTAAAAAATTCGTACCGCCGGCGGCCGCCGTAGCCGAATGAGTTGGTGCGCGACTACCATTCGGAATTCACAGAGAGAACGTCGGTTCGAATCTCGGTGAAAACACCAAAATTAAGAAAAACATTTTTCTAATAGCGGTCGCCCCTCGGCAGGCAATGGCAAACCTCCGAGTGTACTTCTGGCATGAAAAAGCTTCTCATAAAAATATCTGCCGTTCGGAGTCGACTTGAAACTGTAGGTCCCTTCATTTGTGGAACAACATCAAGGCGCACACCACAAATAGGAGGAGCTCGGCCAAACACCCAAAAATTTAATTAAAAAATTTAAAATTTAAATTATTAGTATGCCATTAGATGTATGGCTTTATGTTTACATAAAAATAAAGAGAAAATTGCAAACTCTAAAATCTTTTTTTTTAATTTTTTGAATTATGGCATTCTTCCAGCAAACACCTAACATATACATTTGAAGTATTCGATAATTAAAGCAGTAAGTTTTTTCGCTCAACCCAAGATGCCTCCCTCAACCTATGTATCTACGTTAATGAATTGTGCACACATAAAATTATAATAAAATTCACATATTAGTGGTACGAGTACAGCCAGAACAACACTTAACAGGCAGTTAAATGTACAACAAATTCACATAATTTCCGTCCAAACATATTTAAGGTTTGTAATCAGAGTTTTTCCCTTCAAATTTGACGTTAATAGGCTGTGGATAATTGAATTTGTAAATCATGAACGCAGTCGTGAGTACTTCTGGTTTATGTCCGAATATGTGTGTGAAGGTATGTATCGTATGTGTATTAATGTTTGAGTATGAATTTCATTTTGTCTAATTACACAGAGAAAAAAGGGTTAAATTATAATCAAAGTCAAATTAAATTAACAAAGTGAAATGAACACCCTTGCTTTGGGAAAATTAGGGGAAAATCACAAAACTACGCTGGTAAAATGGGCAGTGGTTGAGACAAAAATATTATTTTAATGGAATGTCATATTTGTGGATGCCAACTTTGAATATTACCCAGTGAAGAAAATTCTTTAGTTTACTAGGAAATGGTCAGTGCCATAGAGAAAACTAATTCTCTCTTTGTTGTTATTTATATTACACGAGTATCACACGCCTGCTGGAAAAACGTTATAAAACAAAAAATCGAAGTGCGGGAAAATGAACTTTAAAGTTTTAAATTTTCATTATCAAAAATAGATATATTTAAACCAATAAGGTATTATTAATATTAATAGAAATCGCTATGATTGCTTGAGCCGCTGGTAGTTCTGCCAAAAACTTTCCTTTTGGATTACGACGTTATTTCAATAAGCGAGCCTCGTCATATCTATAATTTCTACTGGTGAATTAATTTTTTTTCAAATCGTAGTATTGCCTCATAATGCGAATATAACAGCACCCAGTACATATTTTTCTTTTTTAACAAGAGTCATTCCATGTCAAGCGATCTAAGTATTTTGTATATGACCTTAAATGTTTCTAAAAATTCGTTTATTTGTACGCGTGAGTATAATAAGAGAAAAACAGAAAAAGTTTTGAAAAACATTTTAATTTTGAGATTTATTCAGTGTTGAAAAATTTGGTACGAGGTTTTTAAGACAAATATATTTTTGTATTAAATTTATTCTGGTAAAATTTTTTTTGGAAACAATTAAATTTTTTGCTCAGAAGGTTTTTTTTTTTTTTTGTTTTGTCGGGACAACTAGCAAGTGCAGCACTCAGACATTAATTGAGTCCATTGTACTACACTTGGATTCCCTTTTAATTTTCTTTAAATCTACCCGATCTCCGAAGAAATCTGAGTAGATCTTGTGGTGCCAAGAAGGTTCTCAGAAGGTGCTCAGAAGGTTAGTTTTTTTGTCAAACAACACTTTCTTCAATTTTTTTCTAATATTTTCATTAATAGCTGAGGCTATGCTTAGTAATCCCTGAGAGTTGCATACATTTTCGAGTTAATTAATTTCAAAATCTCGCACTGCCACCCTCAGTCAAACGGATTGGTAGAGAGGTGGCACAGAACGATGGAAACGGATACAATGGAAACGGTTGTACCATAACTACGATCAGTGGGTGGGCTGAGTATTTATCAACAATATTATTGTATTAATGCTGCGGGGGCCGCCGTAGCCGAATGGGTTGGTGCGTGACTGCTTTCGTAATTCAGAGAGAACGTAGTTTCGAATCTCTTTAAAATACCAAAATGAAGAAAAAGTTGTTTCTAATAGCGGATGCCCATCGGCAGGCAATGGTAAACCTGCGAGTGTATTTCTCCCACGTAAAATCTCCTCATAAAAAAAATATCTGTCGTTCGAAATCGGCTTGGAACTGTAGGACCCGCCATTTGTGGAACAACATCAAGACGCTCTCCAAAATCAGAGGAAGAGCTCGGCCAAATACCCAAAGGGGTGTGCACGCCAATTATACATATATAAGAAAAAGAAGACTTTGGTCATTTAAGAGTATTTATTTATTTATACAAATAAATATTTTAACCCGGGTAAAGCCTTTCAACCCAAAATTTTTACTGTCAGGTCGCAGTTTGTGCAGGTTGAAAAAAAGTGCTTGAAGAAATGTCATTGTACATGAAGTTTTTAAGTTTCATAGAGAAATTGAAAATCTGATGTTTGCACTGGGTACGTGAGCTCCGAGGCGCCCCTTTAAGCCTTACGCTGCTCTTATTGTTAGCGGGGCACACTTGCTTTGAGTTTAATTTTCATTAGCTGTGGTAAGAATTAAATCAGTCATCAACACAATTCAACCAAGAGGTGGTCAAATGAGCACAAATGAGCACGTCCCAATTAGTTACAAGCGAGTGACCAGATGGCAACGTAAGAAAAGCACCAAAGGCTGCCCGAAAAATACTTCAAAGAGGTGAGCGGGAAAGTAGAAAATTTCGACGCATTATTTGGTACAACTTACTTTTTTTGTTGCTGCAATAATAATTACGCTTACATTTTATTTTTATCTCATTTTCCGACATTTTACCTTCAAGAATGTCAACAACTGAGCTCAGGTTGATGTGGCACAACAGGTACCAATGGAAAGCAAACCCAACCAAAAGGTCGAAAAGAAATCATATTTTTCTTTTCAACAGCAATCACTGATCGTTGTTAATGTTTTTGTTGCCGTCAGTGCATTATTTACTCACTTATACACTGACATTTTGATTTGTTGCTTCTTTTATTTGTAATTTTAATTTGGAATTTTTATTACATTGTCGCTCTGACCGCACGAGCACCCTTCTTGCCAAATAATCATTTATTTTTGTTGTTGTGGTATTATTAATTTATCCTGTTTTGTTGTTATTGCTGCTGTTCTGGTGGTGACGACAACTTCCTCTAGCTGGGTGCGTTGATGTTCACTTCTTCTTACTTCTTGTTATTGTCAACAGATCTGCCACTTGCCACATAGTACCTGTTCCTGTCGTATGGCAACTTTTTCATTGTACGCATAAATCAACGAGGCAGCAACAAGTGTGCAAGTGCAAATGCGATCTGGTAAGATGCGTTTTTGCAACCAGCGGCAGCAGCGGCAACAGCAACGATAGTAGCGATGGCATTAACAATAAGCGGGCACTGGAATGCCAGAAACTGCCGTGGCAATTACAACAGAAAGCACAAAAATGAAGAGTGGAAGCACAGAAGTATGTTGGCTTCAAAGACAATGCTGACTGAATTCTTTGAGTTTTCGCCCAAATGCAGGTTTAGTTTCAGAGAAAATTTCATTGGCATGACCTGGGAGTCGCCGGTGTAGTGTTTTTTTTAAATATTTTTGTGAAGTTTCCGTAAAGAGTTACCGAGATTTTCTGCCCTTACTTTTTTATTTTTCAATGTTTTTGAGTTATAACTGCCTGGACCCAAATAATTGATAGTTTTCATTTATTGGCTTAAAACTGCTTTCAAAGCTTTGTGGTAAAAACATAACTTTATACGAGACTTTGAATTTAGTACTTGAAACTTCCTTACTGTCATAAAATATTATAACGTTTGCCAGGCACAACAGTACTTCAAAGAAGTATTTTACGAGGGTCGCTACTTAAGTTTTGCGTTATGAGAATACCCGCGAGAGTGTAAAATCTGACGTTGTCATCGCAAAGTTTGATAGTATTGATGGCACTCAGAACATTTTGTCATACATGTCTTATTTGAACCGTCAAAAAAGGAAAATTTCGTGAATAGTTATTATTTTGATACCAAAGTATTTTAAGTGAGTATTTTCGGGCTTAGCCAGTAGCCAAATGTAGCATCTTACAATCGGTTGATTAAGGGTTCGATGCTATCTTTGGCCATGAAACAGCCAGTTATATAACAAAGGATATTTCATTTAATTTAAATTATTTATTTCGGTCTATGATAACAAGAACTTTATAGACTAGACACAAATAAGCATATTTACTTAAAAGTAATTTCTACATCCTTCAACAAGAAAAAAGTTATTATGAATAGTACGCAATTCTTGAGTGGAAAAAAATCTTGGCATAGGAAAAATTTAGGTCGAGTTGTCTGTGGGTACTATTTAACTCAGTAAAGGCCCTCGTAATAGGGGCAAAACTGTACTTGAAAATACGTACATGCATACAGCCATGACGAAAATAATAGATACGCGATACTTTGTTCACTTCTGACTCCATTTCTTCTACTTTTTTAATTTTTTTACATTTTTTTTAAAATATAATTTATTCGATAAAAATTTTCACATGAATCAAAGTAAAAAACTTTGTTCAAAATTAAAAAAATGTAAAAATTTGCCTTAACAACTCAAACTTGTTAAACAGAGTTCAAAAATTATCTGAACTTGCAGTTTTATAGCCAATTAAATTTAAAATAGTAATGGGTTTTTAAGATGGCTCAAAATTCTCTTCGATTTTTTATAATTTTTTCTCTTGACAGTGTTGCGCATTTTCTTCCTATAAAAAATTGTATGGTTGTTATGTACAGAAAATGAGCAACACCGTCAGGGAGAAAATTATAAAAAACCAATTGTAAATACTTATCAAAGTTTTTAGAATTACTCGTATGATGAAAAGTTTGTAGAATTTTTCTAATTGTTGTATAAAAATTGAACCTTGGATTTATATATTTTGTTTTGGACAATCGGCTAACTTTTGCAAAAACTTAGAGTATTCAAAAAAAATGGAAAATAGTCAAGAATGTGCCATCGTTTGACGCGGGCTGGCAATACAATACAATAACAAAAAAACCCAAGACTAAAAGCGAAATTTAAGTACAGAAATATTCCAAGCCACAACTGTAACAATCCAAACAAAAAACCAACCACTTTCAATCACTGCCATATATTGTCCACCAAGATACAATATATCTTCAGAAGAATACAAGAAACTCATCAAAAAGCACAAATTTAAGTTCGTAATTGGTGGAGATTTTAACGCAAAAAATGTTTATTGGGGATCACGTTTAACCACAGTGAAAGGACGTGAGTTGTACAAAGCAGCGCGAGAAACTGGATGTGACTTCATTTCTACGGCGAAACCAACATATTGGCCAACTGATGTCAATAAAACTCCGGACCTGATCGACTTTTTCATTGTAAAAAAACTGTCAACGAATTTTATTCAAATAGCCGAAGGTTCTGATCTCAATTCTGATCATTCACCAATATTCTTAACTATCAGTGAAACAATAATCGAGAAAGAAAGTAAACCGACGCTCAATAATAAAAATACTGACTGGAAATCCTTTGCAAAAATTCTTCAAAACATTCAACAAAATGACTTCTTAGTAACCACCAAAGATCAACTAGAAGAAGAAGTTCAAAGGTTTGTCCAAGAAATCCAGAAAGCTGCCTGGATGAGTACACCCAATTTCAAAAGGGTAACAAATGGAGCTAACTACCCCAAAGAAATTAAGCAGCTCATCACAAACAAAAGAAAATTACGGCGAAAATGGCAACATACTCGTTCCCCTAGTGACAAAACCAAGCTCAACAAAGCATCACAAGAATTAAATAATGAAATAAATTGTATTAAAAATGAATCAATAAATCAATACCTTTCAAGCTTGAGATCTGATAAAAAAGGTGACTACTCACTTTGGAAGTGTACTAAATATTTGAAAAGACCAAATTGTCATGTTCCTCCAATCAAAAGAGATAATAATACATGGGCAAAAAGTGACAAAGACAAGGCAGTAGCTTTTGCAAAACACTTAACAGAAACTTTCCAACCCAACGAAAATCAATCTGACAATTTGTATACTCATACTGTAGATGAAAACACTCCTATTTCATTCATTACTGTAAAAGAACTCAAAAGGGAAATAAAACAACTAAAATATAAAAAAGCGCCCGGATTCGATTTAATTACAGCTGAGGTTTTAAAAAAGTTACCCTACATAAGTTTGGTTAAATTAGTAAAGTTATTTAATCATTCAATTCAGCTTCACTATGTTCCAACCCTGTGGAAAGTTGCGGAAATGATAATGATTCCGAAACCGGGAAAAGATCTACATCTTGTTTCCTCGTACAGACCAATCTCGTTGCTGCCTCAAATTGGTAAGCTATTTGAAAAGCTCATCCTCAATCGGTTGACGCCATTTATCGACTCTAAAGATTTGTTACCTTCGCATCAATTTGGCTTTCGGTGTAAGCACTCAACCATCGATCAGGTGCATAGAATCACAGCCGAAATTGAAAACTCTTTTGAACAGAATAACGTGTGTTCAGCAGTATTCTTGGACGTCGCACAAGCTTTCGACAAGGTTTGGCATGACGGTTTAAATAACAAACTAAATACCTGCCTTCCAAGCGGTTTTTGCGCCCTCCTAAAGTCGTATCTGAGTGAACGCTACTTTCGCGTTAAACAAGGAAATGAATACTCTGACCTTGAAGAAATAAATGCTGGTGTGCCGCAAGGAAGCATTCTTGGTCCGCTCTTGTACCTTTTATACACCAGAGACTTGCCGATTCCCTCGAATAGCTTGATCGCCACTTTCGCCGACGACACTGCCATCCTAGCAATTGGAAAAAGTGCTGAAGAAGCTGCAACCAAACTTCAAATTGCAACAAACGCTATTGAAGATTGGACGAAGACTTGGCGCATAAAATTGAACAATACCAAGTCAATACATGTAAACTTCACCAACAAAAAAGTGAATCATTATCCAATAATGCTGCTAGGTGCCGCAATACCACATGCAAACACTGCAAAATACCTTGGCATGACGCTTGATGCTAAGCTTCGATGGAAGGAGCATATAAAACTTAAACGGCATGAAATCCATCTGAAGGTAATACAAATTAAATGGCTAATTGGACGAAGATCAAAGCTATCCATATATAACAAAATAGCGATATATAAACAAATTATAAAACCAGTGTGGTCCTATGGCGCGCAATTATGGGGTTGCGCCAGTCAAAGTAATATAAATATACTTCAACGACTCCAGAACAAAATCCTTCGAGATATTTTCAACGCACCTTGGTTCGTTCGCAATAAGGATATTCATCGTGACCTCAATATCCCTACGGTCGCTGAAGAAATTAAAAAACAAGCAGAAGCCCACTCCCATAGGCTTCAAAGGCACGTGAACGAGGAAGCTAGCAATCTGCTCAACACCTCAGGCCTAACTCGACGACTGCATCGAATTAAACCACATGATCTGGCATGATGGCTGTTAACTTAAGGAAGGGACTATGAAAATCTCTTCACAAAATATTATTTATGTTACCAAAATTGTACTGCTCGTTAGTTTATCTGTAACTAGTTGCAGTGCCAACAAACATTGTTATGTATTTTATATTGTATCTATGTTTGTAATAAAAAAAAAAAAAAAAAAAAAACTAAAAGCGAAATATGGGCGGCCTCCGAGTGGGTTGGAGCGTGATTACCATTCGGAATTCACAGAGAGAACGTTGGTTCGAATCTCGGTGAAACACCAAAATTAATAAAAACATTTTTCTAATAGCGGTCGCCCCTCGGCAGACAATGGCAAACCTCCGAGTGTACTTCTGCCATGAAAAAGCTCCTCATAAAAATATCTGCCGTTCGGAGTCGGCTTGAAATTGTAGGTCCCTTCATTTGTGGAACAACATCAAGACGCACACCACAAATAGGAGGAGGAGCTCGGCCAAACACCCAAAAAGGGTGTACGCGCCAATTATATATATATATAAAAGCGAAATAAAAAATTTGATTCATTTCAGTACGACTTCCAGTAAAATATGAAATATCTTTTGTCAACATAAAATCCTTTTGACGTGATAACGTCTTATAATTCGATTTAACAGGCTGCACGCACGAAAAAATGTGTCGTTACCTTGCTCATTAGTGTTACCTTGCTCATATGTAGTTACCTTGCTCATTAGTGTTACCTTGCTCTTTAGTGTTACCTTGCTCTTTAGTGTTACCTTGCTTATTAGTGTTACCTTGCTCTTTAGTGTTACCTTTCTCATTAGTGTTACCTTGCTCATATCTAGTTACCTTGCTCATTGCGCATATGTACATATATAAATTCACGTATTTGTATTTGCATATGCCTTCTTATTGATTATTATTAATTTGATTCACTTGAAGAATTTAAAATAAAACCAAATTTGTTAATAATACCTGTTGTTTTAATGTTATAATTATTAATTTTTTTATTATATATGAAGGAAAAAATGTATGGTATTGTAATATTTACCATATACCTTATAAGATATGTTGTCTATACTAATATTATAAAGAGGAAAACTTTGTTTGTTTGTAATGAATAGGCTAAAAACTACTGGACCGATTTTAAAAATTCTTTCACCATTCGAAAGCTACATCATCCACGAGTAACATGGATTATATTTTATTTTGGAAATAGGGCTCGAGATATAGGTCAAAACATGGACCCGGGTAACCTTCGGATGTGTATGTACAATATGGGTATCAAATGGAAGCTGTTGGTGAATGCTTTAGTTCAGAGTATTTTTCATGCCGCTCCGTGACTAGGGTCTCGAGATAGAGACCAAAACGTGGACCCTAGAATGTGTTTGTACAATATGGATATCAAATTGAAGCTGTTGGTGAATGCTTTAGTACAGAGTATTTTTCATGCCGCTCCGTGACTCGGGTCTCGAGATATAGAACAAAACGTGGACCCGGATAACCTTTGGTTGTGTATGTACAATATGGGTATCAAATGAAAGCTGTTGATAAGTGCTTTAATACGGGGTAATTTTCATACCTATTGATGACTAGGGTCTGGAAATATATGCCAAAACGTGGACCCGCCGTGTCTTTGCACCGAATTAAACCAAACTTACACACATTGTTAAGGAGGTATTGAAGATGGTTTCCGTATAGTTTGGATACCTATTGGTAGATAGGGTCTCGAGATATAGGTCAAAACGTGGACCCGGGTAACCTTCGGACGTGTATGTACAATATGGGTATCAAATCAAAGCTGTTGGTGAATGCTTTATGATATGTTATGTTATGATAGTATGTTATGTTATGTTATGTTATGTTATGTTATGTTATGTTATGTTATGTTATGTTATGTTATGTTATGTTATGTTATGTTATGTTATGTTATGTTATGTTATGTTATGTTATGTTATGTTATGTTATGTTATGTTATGTTATGTTATGTTATGTTATGTTATGTTATGTTATGTTATGTTATGTTATGTTATGTTATGTTATGTTATGTTATGTTATGTTATGTTATGTTATGTTATGTTATGTTATGTTATGTTATGTTATGTTATGTTATGTTATGTTATGTTATGTTATGTTATGTTATGTTATGTTATGTTATGTTATGTTATGTTATGTTATGTTATGTTATGTTATGTTATGTTATGTTATGTTATGTTATGTTATGTTATGTTATGTTATGTTATGTTATGTTATGTTATGTTATGTTATGTTATGTTATGTTATGTTATGTTATGTTATGTTATGTTATGTTATGTTATGTTATGTTATGTTATGTTATGTTATGTTATGTTATGTTATGTTATGTTATGTTATGTTATGTTATGTTATGTTATGTTATGTTATGTTATGTTATGTTATGTTATGTTATGTTATGTTATGTTATGTTATGTTATGTTATGTTATGTTATGTTATGTTATGTTATGTTATGTTATGTTATGTTATGTTATGTTATGTTATGTTATGTTATGTTATGTTATGTTATGTTATGTTATGTTATGTTATGTTATGTTATGTTATGTTATGTTATGTTATGTTATGTTATGTTATGTTATGTTATGTTATGTTATGTTATGTTATGTTATGTTATGTTATGTTATGTTATGTTATGTTATGTTATGTTATGTTATGTTATGTTATGTTATGTTATGTTATGTTATGTTATGTTATGTTATGTTATGTTATGTTATGTTATGTTATGTTATGTTGTGTTGTGTTGTGTTGTGTTGTGTTGTGTTGTGTTGTGTTATGTTATGTTATGTTATGTTATGTTAATGTTAACTCATTCTCTATATCCATACAAAATATCTATCAAACAAATAAAATTAAAATTTTCTTTTGAAAAATGCAACCATTCAATCAGTATTTTTTTATGACGTTATCACGTTAAACTATCGTCAGTAAACCGACTTTACAGACAACCTCTTTTTTTTGGCTTAACTTAGATTCCGCGTGGAATTGTTGTAAATGTCTCTAAAACGTACCACGTAGTTGATCTCGTCGCTAATATTTGTAAAACTTTGATATGCGTCTCGTTAGTAAGTCCTCTTATCGGAAATTTTACGTGAGCAAAAATTTCCTCTTTCATCTTTTTTTGTAATGAAATTTATGAGAACGATTTGTTTACACGAAATTCACGATAAAGCTGAGTGACAATCTGTCAGTTAAAGTCGGTTATGGAAAAAAACAAAGTAACAATATAAATATTATCGTAAAACATCAATTTGTAGAAAATATATTCAATATGATCCAGCTGACTTCCCAGGAAGTCAATATACCGGTAAATATACCAAATTTCAAGATTTGCTTAGAAAACTAACAAATTTCTTTGATGTTGCACCTTAATACTGATATACATACATATAACTTAATACGAGCAAAGAATATTCCCGAAAATTCAAGAACTGTAAACAAATAATTTATATCACTTGACCTCCTTTCTAAAGAATTTATTGCCCTTTGGCTGTATACATTTTATATTACTTTACCAAATTTGTTACATCAACAATTTTTCACGTAAACATATTTTTCATTTGGAATGTGAAAAACTATGAAATTTTATTTTTATATCTCTGTTGAAGATAACAGTGCAAATATAAATCAACTTTATATGTATTCAAAAAGAAGAAGTAAGTGTTGTATACGAATTCTCCAATTCCAGGCAAACGGCGATTGTTTCGCTCCCATTGAGTGTGAAAATACAAATCATGAAAATAAAAAAATAAGAAAATACATATACATATATATATATATCTACGAGCAATCAAAACCACGCTTGAGCACTTATTTTGACAGTTTGCTGCACCAGTTATTGTGCCACACAACCTATAAATGTCTAACTGGACACTGGGCAGTTAATTTCAAACACTGGCTTCATGCAACCAGCCACTGGTACTCACAACATAAACTCTATGTATGTGGATGTGTATGAGCAATTTAATTTCACTCGCATTCTGTAGAAAATTAAAATAATTATTTTTCTATGCAAATTCGTTTCATGAGAACTGTAATGTGAGATATATCTAATAATTTTTTTAATTTTTGATATTTTCGAGTTCTTCATTAAATACTAATTTTCACCCCACTCACGCATTTTTTCGCACATAAATATTGTGTCAAAGTAAAAGCAAGAGCAATAAAGGAAAGAAATTAAATAAAACTTTGGGGGAAATTAAGAAAATCTGCCTTTAGAATTTTTTCGGGTTTTTAAGCAGTTTTTGTACCCAATGCATTTATATCAGCACACAGGAAGTAAACAATAATATAATATAATAAATGCATAGACATACCCCGATAAGATTGCGTCCATCAGAGAGTGAGTGACGTCACACTAGTCTAGTTGTGAAGTGTTGCCAACGTTCTGCTCTTCGCAATAAATTTAATGCTTTTCTATGCCCAAAATGTGAACATTTTTGAGTTTGGTGTTTGTTCTTTGTTTGTTCTCTAAATTTGAAGTCTCTAAACTTTTAACTGTTAAAAAAACATATTTATAATTGAAAAAAAAAATAATAATAAAAACGCCACTCTCTCATGTAAAGCCTATGCTGAGAAGATTTCGGTGCTATTGAAAATTTGTTGATTCTTATAAAATTTGATATTTTGAAAGTGCAAATCTAAGTTTTTGCTCTGTTTGAAGTTAACGACCTTTTTGAAAAAGAAGTGCCATATCTTGCTACATAATCTCAATTATAGCAAACAAGTGTTTTTGGGTAATTTAAAACAAAAATTCCCTCAACATGAGTTGTAAATATAAGGTTCAACACACGCACAAATAATACATTAATAATCACCAACACCAACAATAAAAGCAATCGCCGATAATGTGACGATATGTTAAAAAAGTACAGCTGCATAGAACTGAGTGAACTATTGAATGTTTTAAAAAATTTGTATTTTACATAATTATAAACATCGTAGTTTAATTAGAATCGGCCAAAAAATGTCAGAAAGCAAGAACTAAAACTCCGAGACTTGAGACCAAGAAAAAAGCTAAATAAAGTTCAAAATATGGTAATCTGGACTCAGTGATCACCAATTGGACTATGGTTACTTTGCGAAAATTACCATATATTGTCAAATTCGCTGAGAACAAAGTAACGGTGCCACAGTAGGCGTCACCCCATTTCTCTCCATCGTGGACATGCACTCATAGACGAAGTAATAAATACACGACATTTGGACTAGTTTGACTGCTTTTATTTTCTTGTTGATGTGAAACATCTAAAGACTCACTTGTAAACCGAATCGTTGGCGTGGCGACGGGTCGCCACGCTATACTAAGGTATACATATATATATTTTATGTGTAGTAATATGAGAAGTGCTAAGCCAATTTCAAAGGAACAACTCACATAAAGGGGTTATTTTGTGTTAGTATGTGTGCCATGTTAGAGAGACAAATGTAGAGTTGCTAAAGAGCGGCAAGTTGGATGCTCGTGAGTGCTTAGTAAATGTTGGTGCGTTATGTGTTTTTGAATGTGTTCGGTAGTTTGCTATGTAAATAATAGGAATTCGATTACAGAGAATTCATGGGAAACTGGAAGGCTGGCTAGAGTGGGCACCTTTGAGGCGCGCTCTTTGTGCGAAGAAATGGCGAAGGTCAGTGTTTGAGTTGAAAAATATCAAAAGGTCACAGAAATTTTATTAAATAATTTTATTTAATAATTTTCAAATACAAAACTGGATGAATAATTTTGCGCCACCTGAAAATTCCAAAAATTTTATAACTCAAAGTCAATTTTTTTTTTAATTTTATTTAATAATTTTCAAATACAAAGCTAGATGATTAATTTTGCGCCACCTGAAAATTCAAAAAATGTCAGCACTCAAAGCACACTTCAAAAAGAATTTCAATTGCAAATCAACAACAATCCAAGAGAATCTACTACCAAATATGGAACAACAATTGATGCTGTATTTGTGAGATATCTTGATAATATTTCATCCAATACTTTTGTAACGTACTTTAGTTATCATCGACCAATCGTCACAGTAATACCGGCACAGGAAACATCGAATATAACTATTACTGAAGTCACAGATGAAAATATTTAAATTGTGGCTTGATATTAATATCGAATTTTGATATCACATGTCACAAATTTTTCATAAAGAAATAGTTCATTGGACAAAAAATTTAATTTAAGGAGCATTATTTATGAATATTCAAACTTTTTTAAAATTAAAATTAAAAAATAAAACGCAAGTTTGAATTGACTCAAATTTCTCGTCGACTCTTGATAATTTTTTCTCCTGTCAGTGTTGAGCATTTTCTCTATATAACGAATACTCAAAAGTTGTTTACATGGAGGACATGCACAAGATTGCCTCCAAAAGTACTGTCAAAAATCAGCGGGAAAAAATAAAAGTAGTCAAAACTGGTGAAAATATGGTCTATACTTTATTTTGATCATGAATGCTTGTATGTTTATACTTATATGTCGAGGAGTTCACAATAACGCGAGGTATCAAAGTAAATAAGTTATTAAGCTACGAGAAGATTTTCTACCAGGCCGGGTTGCGTGACTGTTGGGCATACTTAACTAGGAAGGTAACCACCCGGGTCACCACTCAGCAGGGAAGTTACTATAATTATGACTATGGTTGCATCTACGAATAAAACGATTACTATTACCACAACCATTACTTCGACTTTTAGTAAGAAATTTAAAAAAATATTCGTCTGGTATTAAAATCAATTCCCTCGAACTTATGTATGTACATACCTACATCTTTGCTTGCTTTCATATGAATTTATTTCCCTCTTCGTCTCTGCTCTATTAGTAGATAGTAAATACTGCTCAGTGTTATATTCTGTATCTAAAAGTTTGTCTAGTCCAATTTACTTACTTTAATTTATTTATTTTTGGGAAATGTCTGAACTTTCTATAGAAAATCTTGTCCAACGGTTTTCGGTTTCCGTTTGCCACAATAAAATAATAAAATTTATTGTAAAATTTTCCGTAGCACATAAAAGTGTACATCTGGTTCTAATAAATTTGCTGGTGTGCGCCAAATATTTTCTTTGCTGTTAAAAATTCAGTTTCCTGGCTTAAAGCAAAAAAAGTACAAGAACTGAGTGGCAAAGCGCTGCAATGCATATCATAAAAATGTGGAGAGTTATCTGATCTATATAAAAGAAAAAAGAGACAAAGAAAAAAGCAATGAAAACAAAAACCACAAAAAAAAAGAAGGCGGTGCACTTGGAGAAGCCGTAATGAAAAAGCACCATTATTAATTAATAATATCTTTCAATCGTATGAGTGAAAGTGAGTGAGATTTGCCCTTTGATCTTACCATTCAACCCCTGTAGAGGGGGCTCCAAATTATGGTGAGTGTCACCGCATTTCACCCATAGAAACGTGTCAACAATCATAGTTATTAGCCACACAGTTTTTTCCATGGCTTCTTGTATCCTTGGAAGCTAAACGCAAACTAATTAGTAAAACCTTGAACTGGTAAATTTAATACAGACGAAAACTGACTCAGCTACCCTCCAGGCCATACAAAATCTGAGCTGAGAATTACGTAAATATGGTATCTATAAAGTCACAACAGAGGTACAATCATTACTTCATGCGGAATCGCTCTTGTTAAATGGCGTTCCAGGTAGTGATGCCTAAGACGTATTCAGTCACAGTTGCAGCCTGAGAGGTTGACAGTCATCCGTAAGGCTAGGTATATCAAAACTCTTAGCGCAAAGGGATTAAATGAACTGTATCGCAGAGCGGTGTAATCACCTTGCGTTTATTTAATTTTGTTCTTGGAAACGACCAACGACCGGCAGTACTGGTGTTCTCCTAACCTACTCACATTTTTAGGGGGGAGCCTGGTTTATAAGGTCAAAAAAATCAATTTTTTTTTTCGTTTTCAGCGATTCCTAATATATTTCAGAATATTCACACAAAGTTACAGAGCCTAATTCCCAATATTTCCTTAGATACAAAGCCAAAGGTAGGCGAGCGTTAGGTAGTTACGCTGAGACCGGACAGCTATAGTACAAACTTTATCTTCTTTTCTCGACTTTTCATTTTTATGATTTCTTTGAACTGGCGTGCATGAATGAAAAAAAAGAGTGAACCTTTTGAAATGAATTATAGCTTGTTCCCTTCAGTATTAAATTCTCTTCTATTTGAACTAACAAAATAGATAAAAAAATTTTTTTCAAGATTTTTATATCAAGTTGAAGTGAATTTTTTGTTTATAGAAAGGCATGTTTTCTTTAAAGCCTCCAAGAAGTTGAAATTTTGGAATTTCTATCAGTTTTCGTAGTTCATCTAGAATAAAAATCATGATAATTAGAAATCCACTTGAATTTTTTGCTTTAGATAATAATTACGAGCTGTATCTTGTACGCCAGTTGAAAGCTCCAGCGTTGCACCGCTCTACTAATTTCTATGTTAAACATTTTTTTCAACTTATTTTAACCAGTACACAATTTTTTTATACTTTTTAAATGTTCATTATAAGATAGAAATAACTTTGCAGAGAGCGTTACCAATAACAAAAAAAGCCAAAACAAAAGTTGCATTTATCTATAAGGTCAAATATCTGAGAATTGTCGTTAATAAACTAAAGACCTAAGCAACGAACTTGCACTAACGTGAGGTCACCACGTTTCTCAATTATGTTTTTTTATAAAAATATATATTCATTCTACAACAAAAACCGCATAAATCCAAGCTCCATAAAAATTTCATAGTTTTTATTCAGAGTTTTTGGAAAACTTTGGGTATATAGTACAGTTGAATAACGGATTCAATTCGGGTACAAGAAAGTGTAAGTGAAATATTTTATCGAGTATGATTATCATTTTTAAGGCCAATGTTATTAAGGTTAAAATTTGTCCTTTTCTAGAAATTTCCGGTTTTTTTTTCCTTTTCATTGCATGCCTTAAAGTTATTGATAGTTTTCATACATTTTAAAATGTTTATTAATAAGTGTTCAAGTCAAATGAATATCAAGCACGAAAATGACAGATAACTCTTCTCCGCGTTGCTTTGCTATTTCATCAGCGATGGGCCATAGTGTAAAACTCGCTTACTCAATAGCTAAATTTTCATAATCCCTATTTGGGCTTCAATATTTATATTTCAGTTTCAATATTTCTATTTATTATATAACAAAAAATAGTTTAAAAAAACTAAAAAACACGCTTTTATTGCCAATCGGACTAAAAATTTTAATGACAAAGAGACCTATAATGAAGTAATAGCAAATCGAACGATCAGTCATAGTCAACTACCTCAGAACAGAATTATAACAAAAATTAGATAAGATACAAATAGAGTAATTCAAATTAGAGTTAAAAGCGTGGGATGCTTGATATAGTAAATATTACAATCATTCTATTGGCAACTACTTATGTAAATACAGAGGGTTATGAAAGTGAAGCAAAACGCATGGAGCCTGAGAAACGGCTACCCCACTCCATTGGCCAGTTTTTTTCGATTTTCATGGTGTGGTGCACTATGAATTCCTTCCACCTGGCCAAACTGTTAATAAGGAATATTTTTTGAGCGTTATGCGTCGTTTACGTGAAGCAATTCATCTAAAAAGACCAGAATTATGGGCCAACAACTCTTGGTTTTTGCATCACGATAATGCACCGTCTCACACTGCACTCGTTCTTCGTGACCATTTCGCCAAAAATTCCACGCATATCGTTCCGCAACCACCGTATTCGCCTGATTTGGCTCCGTGTGACTTCTGGCTATTCCCAAAACTCAAGAGACCACTCCGGGGAACGCGTTTCGAGTCGATTGAGGATATAAAAGCTGAATCGAAGAAGGTGCTGAAGGCTATACCGGAAATGGACTATTTGGCATGTTTCGGGATTGGAAAAATCGTTGGCATAAGTGTATTTCATCGAGAGGGGATTATTTTGAAGGGGATGAAATTGATTTACAATAATAAGTAAAGATTTTTCATTTTACAACCAAATTCACCTTACTTTTTGCCCACAGGTAAAAAAAGAAAATATTGATCCTGGCAATCCTAATAAGGATAATGGAAAACTTGTATCAAATTATTGCATTGTCATCGGTCCTTGATAGGTGTGCAAAATTCCAAGACGATCAGATTTTTAGAAGCCAGTGAAAATTAAGCCCAAAGTTTCCGTTACATACATACATACACACATACATACATACAACCCGACCTAATAAAAGTGTGTTAAAAATATATATGCGGTTTCCCCTGAAGATATGGAAGAGCAGATAAAGATCATTAGTATCTAAATGAAGCTGCCCTCTTTGTCGTTTGACTTCTTTCCCTGAAACATTTTTGCGAGCAGCAGAACTTAAGCGCTCAGGCATCATTTGTTATAAGAGCGCATAATTGCTGGCTTATGTCGATGATATTGCGCACTGTTGACACTTATGATTTTGAAGTTGTAAGAGGCATCGTTTATTTGAAATGCAATTGAGAATCTCTCTTGCCAACAAGTGCTACTTTGGACTGCGTATAAAATTGCGTAGTATTTATACATATGTACATATGTGTTCAGCAGACTTAGGATTTCATTTCATATTAACAGTCCACTATTTTATCAAGAACACAGTTCGATAAGGTTCGCAGTTTCGATGCTGGGGATGAGTCGAAATGTCCAGCCCTCAGGTCATTGGCATTTTTTACTATTCGCCTATATATACATAGAATGTATCGTACGTTGATATCGAAAAATTTATTTGGGTAAAAATCTGTGCCATCTTTTCTCATGCCACTTACTGAATTCATCACTATCACCTCCTCTGTTCGTATGTGTTTATGACTAGATAAGTATATGAATATACATATAGAAGTGTAGGTATATTTAGCTCACAAGATTCATGTCGTCAAGCGGGCATGTTTCACATACCACAAATTTATAAACGAAGGATAAATGCTTATGATACAATTTTGTTTTGTTTTTGTAGAACCAATATGCCCAGCAATATTTCCATTATATGGTTTATTTATTACTTCTCAAATCTATAGTGAATTTAAATATTTCTTGAAATAACCAGGCTAACATCACAAGAAATTTTAATAGCATAATACATAGCAAATAAATACGCTGAAGAAGCGCACGGACACCGGCGTTGTAAAATTGCAGAGCTTCCGATACTTCAAAGTACATACATACTCGTAAGTGGCGGCTGAAAAAGGATTCCCTGTAGAGAAAATTAGTATTTATGTTAGTGATGTTGAAGGGTGTGTGTACTTTGTGTTAAGCAATTATACTTTACCCCTGTTGTACGGCCGTTATTTTCTATTTTCCCCAACAGGCACGAAAAATATTCATAGAAATTATCCTCATGGTATTTCACATATAGTTCCTCAACTTATTTTATCACTCAAAAGTCAGGATCTTGAGATTTGATTTTTATTTTATCCTTACTATTAAGCTCCTGGTGATAAACTATGACCTTATCTTTAAGGTGTTTGCTTTCCTTCTCATACTTAAAGAGGGTTTTCTGCTATAGTCAATTGTGCGTAAAATCTCACCGAAATCGAAATGAAACTGTTAAAGCATATTTTACTCTCAAGGTACATTTTCTGTCCTAATATTACTGCTCTCATGTTCACTGAAGTTTTTCTTTTGTGCCTATTAGCTTAATCAGAGTTGGGGAACCAAGAATAGCGGGAGTGTTTCCTAAACTTCGTTGCAAGCTCATTTGCATATTTTTTAATCGAGCTATTTATCATATACTAGCTTTAACCCGCGGCTCCGCTCTCGGAGGAGTGGTTTTGAGGGATTTAGGATATGTATATAAAAGAATTACAAACAATAATTTCATAGAAAATAATTTTTTATTAATAACCATAATATTACAATACCCGGCATCCGTTGCTATGCCTCGTTGAACAAAATCAAAACAACCAATCAGAAAAATATCAAGCAAAATTAATTTTATTATTATTTTATTTAGTGTAATTATAATAAAATTATTTTTATTTTATTATTATTAAGTGTAGAGTGTGCTATAAATAGTAGGAAATAAGAAAAACTAGAATTTTTTAGATTAAATTTAAGCAAATATTCGATTATTAGTGACGAATGAGAGTGGTGGCGCAGCCTGGGGGCTGTGGGAAGGGAGTTCCATCATAAAAACATGCCTATAACCTTCATTGGGTGAAAATATGAAAGTATACAAATTTTTACGTCATTTGGTGTTGTCTTTTCGTAGTGACGCGCGGACAACGTACAGACATTCACCTTTATATTTAATATAGAAGATTCTTGAGTATGCGAGATTAATATGGGGTTCTGGGTTCACTGTACTTTGCAATCAATTGGAGGAATTCAAAAGTAAATTTGCTCTTCGTTGTGTGTTTTCTGATGATTCCAAGCCAACATTGAAACTCCGTTGTCGAATTTTCAATTTTCAATAATAGAGTGGTGAATCCACTGTACTATTATCTCTCTTGCCTCTTAATATTCTCTCAGAACTCTAAAGGATAAGTTCATATATTACATAAAATATCATAGACAACTTATGGCTTGAATGAGTTTATGTTTAATGCTATTTCGGTACGAATAGATGTTGAATCAGTTAGAGAATATTTCAAAACATTGCAATATTCCTCAATATTTCAAGAAAGGTTGTCAAAAAAGTCTTGCGGTATTTTTATTGAATTTTCAATTGTTCATAAAATTGGTTATAATAATGCGATTTAAGTCAAATATGCGCCGTTTTGTTCGATGACGAGTTCCCAACTAGATGCCAACTTCATAATGCCCCTCTTATAGAAGCTCGCTTCCCTATTGTCAAAAAACTCGGAGAGCCAATTTTTACAGGACTCTCTAGTGGACAACTTCCGACTACCAAGCTCGTTCGCCATGGACAGAAATAGGTGGTAATCACTTGGTGCGAGATCCGGACTATATGGTGGATGCAAAAGAACCTCCCATCCCAGCTCCCGGAGCTTCTGGCGCGTCACTAAAGATGTGTGTGGCCTGGAGTTGTCCTGATGGAAGACAATTCGGCCTCTGTTGATCAAAGATGGCCTCTTCTGCATGAATGCTGCATTCAAGCGGTCCAGTTGTTGGCAGTACAGGTCCGAATTGAGCGTTTGGCCATAGGGGAGCAGCTCATAGTGGATGATTCCCTGCCAATCCCACCAAACACACAGAAGAACTTTCCTGGCCGTCAATCCAGGCTTGGCCACCGTCTGGGCAGCTTCACCGCTTTTCGACCACGACCATTTGCGCTTCACGTTGACGTAAGTGACCCACTTTTCATCGCCAGTCACCATCCACTTCAAAAACGGGTCGATTTTGTTGCGATTCAGAAGCGATTCGCATGCATCCATACGGGAAAAAATGTTGTTTTGCGTCAAGTCGTGTGGCACCCATACATCGAGCTTCTTTTTGAATCCAAGCTTCTTCAAATGGTTTATAACGGTTTGATGACTCATGCCCAGCTCTTGGCCGATGCTACGGCTGCTACTATGCCGGTCTCTTTCGATCAATTCAGCGATTTTATCGCAATTTTCGACGACAGGCCTTCCGGACCGTGGCGCATCTTCGATCACCTCTGCACCAGAACGAAAACGTTGAAACCATCGTCGTGCGGTGGAAATGAAAACTGTATCGGGTCCATAAACTGCACAACTTTTATTGGCAGCATGAGATGCATTTTTGCCTTTATCGTGGTAGTACTGTAAAATATGCCGTATTTTTCTTTATTTTGCTCCATGTTTGCGACGCTATAACTCACGAACGACTAAAAGCAAACAACAATTAATCAAACACGTGTTAGCACGTGAAAAGAGCTTTCCAAAAAGCTCTAGCGTGAACCGATGCGACGAATACAACTAGAACTACGCGCTTGCAAAGACAAGCTTGCGGAAGTACTGCAAGACTTTTTGGACAACCTTTATAAAAGTAATAAGAAATTGAAAATAGGAATTGAACCTAAGGGAACCCTATAATCGTATTTTTTTAAGTACCTGTTTCAAAGTCAGACATGCATTCGCGATGATAATTAATCTGACAAGACATATAACTGGCTTTGTCTAAAAGGGTGCCCAACGAAAAAGATTAAAAAAATGACTTAGTAACAATTAACTGCATTTCTACTGAACCTTTCTTCGTCAGGAGAGGAAACTAAGACAGCTATTGCTTGTTTTATTTATAAATTATATAACTTGCTGATTCAGGTTCGAAGAAGTTTTGCTTTATCCCGCAAACTTAAAAGTATTTTCGAAAATTATAAGGTCCGATGGCGTGTTTAAACTTCAAAAGGCCAATAACAACCTACACCTATGGCTGAATTTAAACATCAAAATAATTCAAAGTCACGCATACAAAATCTGATAATCTGTTACCGATGTCTTATAGGTAGGTAGGTAGGTAGGGTGGTTGTCATAGAGACACACTTAGACCTTTCGCATGTCCATTGTGATACCACTGGAGCTTATCCTTACTCTACGTGTTCCTTTTCAAACCATCCGGTAGCTTTAATAAACGAGCAGAGCTTCGTTAGTTTTAGATGGGCTATGTCCGCTACATCGGTTAGAAATGCTGTATCAAGAGTGCGCAGCCTTCTCCTAGCTAGGCTTTCACACTCACATAAAAGGTGTCTGACGGTTTCCTCTTCTTCTGTATTAAGACAGCTTCTACAGAAATCGAAGTACGGGAGTCCTAACCTTCTAGCGTGGCTGCCTATTAAACAATGACCAGTTAGGTGTATTATTTCATTTTCCTTATAGATTCTCTGTTGAATCTTAGCAAGATCTTCGATCGACCGCTGTTCCAGTTCGACCATGTCTGCCTGCTTAGTTCGCATGTTGAGAGGTTTTGCCAGCTTGTATTTACCTTTTTGATGGTTTCCCTGTCTATAAATAATTTACAAGTGGCTATGGGCATGGGTATCAGCGCCTTATCCGGTTCGAGATCGAGCGTTGTACTTGTGTCTTATAACAAATCTTATTCTTTGTAACAAAATTTGGGTGAAATTCATGAAATTGGCGTTATTGTTTTAACCAAGTTTTCTTTAAATTAAATATTAGGCATATCATTTCCAATGCTTACTCGTATTAGGGTTTGTGAGGTGCAATAGTTCCGAATTTTCTAACCCATACACTCTTAAATTAATATGTGCGACTTTCGTTTGTTTCAATTCAAGATACGCTACTTTCTTCATCTGAAGCCAAGTCATAAAAATAATATAAATAGGGTTGAATAGGCCCAACAAATCTTCCTAGACATGCATTTATTTCTTTGAGCTTAGATGAGCCAATTCCTTCATAAAAATATCGCTTGCTTCTGCCTAACCTAAGTCTTTTAGTTTTCGGAAGCAAGAAAATCAGTCCACTCGCTTTCATTAGCTTATAATTCCATCAGCGGTGACATTGGTTGCTCTTTTCTTTTGAAAATAATTAATAAAAAATAAAAATAAATAATTTTTGTACTTAGACTAAATAAATAAATAAATAAATAAATAAATGAATTCTAGCGGATGTTTCACAACTTATTTTATTTCCTTCTAAAAATCGAGCGAAGGATCCTTTATTACCAGTTTTCACTACCAGGTTATTCTTGGAATTCGCAAATGGCTATTGACTGTCATGCTGTCCACCATAAATGCGTTGAGAACGCGGTCTGAAGCAGTTTTTATTTCAAATTACATAGAGTATGAGCACATACCAATGCATAAGTATACTTGCATATGCCCACATACATATATGTAAAGGTATGTTTGCAGTATGATTGCATGCGTTAGTATTCACGATTTTATAAGCTGCTAAGCTTCTCTTAAATTATTTTTTTGCTGCTAAAACTCTTATTATTTATTTTTTTACCGCTTATGTTTGCTGACGGGATGCTGAGCTACGCTTGCAGCTCATTATGATGGCTGCGCATGCGCAGGTACGATTTAATGAGCACTAACTATTACGCCACTTTTTATTGCCAACAAAGTGAGTTGTCGTTTGTACTCGTAGCTGGCTGATGACAGTGCTGCCGTACTTTTATTTATAACCACTGGTTTTGTGTCTCCACACACATATCAATGTAGAGTTGCATGTATGTGGATTGAAAAACATAGCATAAAAATAGAGCAACGAGTTTATGAAGCGACAAGCGAGGAAGAAAA
This sequence comes from Anastrepha fraterculus, assembly GCA_037575425.1. NCBI lineage: Eukaryota > Metazoa > Arthropoda > Insecta > Diptera > Tephritidae > Anastrepha > Anastrepha fraterculus. Next base: position 8,504 of record JAYXIM010024593.1, on the reverse strand, counting down.
AACACGTAAAGGACGACAACAACTATGTAAGCAGTAAGAGCGACAAGCACAAAAATAAAAGAACAAGCTCAAGCTCATAAAATATGGCAACAACTGCAAATGAAGTGCATTTTCCCCATTTTTCCTTATTTCAGAATCATTTCCCGCTCGCCTCTCTGCTTTTTTGCCTGCTGGTCCAGGCCACAAATGCACCACAAGCGAGGCGCCTGCATGCTATGACAGAAATTCATACCTATGTATGTGTGTGTGTGCTTGAGTGTATAGAAACTATGTTGTTTGCTTTTCAGTAGTAGTCACGTAATAAAAGAAAAGAAGCCGAAAAAATAAAATTATTTATAGAAAAAAGCACCAGAAAATATTTTTATGAATCAATTAAGTTTTTGTATTTTAATGTTGTTGTTTTTGCTGTGATACAAAGCTGCATTTGCCGCCACAGTGGCACTGCAAGTGATACTGATGCAGCAATATTAGCGGTTTTTGTTGCTACTTAGTGTCTTCCTACTGTGCTTGTGTCTGTGTGCTGCATGTGAGTATGTGTGTATATGTTGCTGCTTGCCGCTTGCCGCTTAGCACATTCCTGTTGCTCGCTTTTCATTAGTATCTCTTTTTGTTTGTTGCTATTGTTCCCAGTGGCATTTTCTTCTTGCCATTTTTTGTTATTGTTGTTATAGTTGTTGTTGCTGCTTACCTATTTCTCTCGGCGGCCGGTTCCTTGTAGCTGCTAGCAATTACAATGTTGTTAAATGTTGCTGTTTAACTGTCTGAGGCTGTGGTTTTTTCCTCTTTGCTCCTCCTCGCTCATCCTCCTCTTCACTGTTGCAATGGCTTACTTGTACTTGCAACTCCAAAGTTATAATGCTGTGTACTAGTTGCAACAAAAAAAAAAACATTGCAGGTACTCACATGCGCCAGCGCCAACAACATTTAAAATTGTTACAATTTTTTATTAAATTAGCTAAAAATGCTGTTCACATGAAATTTATACCATTCCTTGAATCGCTAACCAACAGCGGCAAACAGTTATCTATGTATGTACAAGCAGTTGGTTAGTTGTTGGTTGGATAGCCTGTGGCACAGATTTTTCGTAAAATGTGAAATTAAATTGCAAGTAGTGATTAATCACTGCAGCGTGTTGCTATTGTTTGGAGTTAGGAAAAGTGATTGGATATTAAAAAAGATTTAATGCTACTAATGAACTACTTACTGTAAAATCAGACAACAATTCTTCTTTTATGTCGTTTTTGGAGTGGGGACTTGAATTTAAAATAAAATCAATTAAAAGATTCGCGCGAGGCAGATAGAAAGGAAATGTATAGTACTCATCCATGATGGAAAGAATAATGAGACGGCGCCTATCGTGGTCCCGTTACTTTGCTCTCAGCGAATTTGACAACGAGTTACTTGATTTTAGCTCCAGTATGGCCAGATTATCATTTTTGTAACTTGATTTAGCTTCTATTTTTTTGTCATTTCGTCTCGGAGTTTTAGTTCTTTCTTCATGGCATTTTTCTAGCCTGTTCTAATTAAAAGTAAAGGTTATAATTTTGTAAAATATACATTTTTTTTTAAATTATTTCAAGAATTCTCTCAGTTTTATTTAGCTTTACTTTTTTCTAACATCTGGTGGCATTGCCCGCGATTGCAGGTGTTGTTGGTGTTCTTCTGCTTTCGGCAGTCAAATCTCTCTCTCGCTACTGCAGTGTTGCCTAGCTTTGGATATGAAAACGCACTAAAATGCCCATTTAAAGAAAATAAAACAGCAAATTTTTATTAAATTACTTAAAGAACTTTGTATGCGCGACAAATTGTCTTTAAAATGTGCGCTTTTTTGAATAAATGTGTTATGGTTATGTATAATTTATGAGTTTTTTTTTTGTTAAGAAAAACTCTTTTGTTAATGGAACGACTTTTTTGCTATATTTGAGGTTATGTGACTAGATAAGGTACTCTTTTTGTAAAAATATCATTATGGTTTCTTTAGTATTTTCTGGTATTTTTTGCTTATTTTTACTATGAATACACCACTTAATGCTCCATGTCCCACTAAGGATGGATGACCAGAAGAAACGATTACACCTCTATTCGCATTCAGCTTTCATAAAAAGCTTTTCAATCTTAAGAAGAGTTGTGAGGAGAAGATTTAGTATTCTTACATAACCTTAAAAGGAGCAATGTATAAGAATTAACAAATTGCCATTAGCACCAAGATCTTCTTATTGCGAAGAGCAAATGCACAACTCGGCAAACGTGACGTCACGCACTCTCTGATGGGCGCAATCTGGTTTCTATCATTCTGGCTACTCATCCATATATACCATTATAGGAAAATTGTTTTTAAATTGATTGATTTCACTCTCTTGTCTTGTTCGATTTGTAACTCCTATTCTTTTTTAAAATAGTATGACTGATTTTGAAATTAAAATAGGCGAAACTGCATTTCATATCTTTGTGACTGTCTGATTTTTATATAATTTATTGAAAATTGTCAAAGTTTGCTGAGTAAATACAAATTGTTTTCTGGTCACACAATGAATCAGGTTTGTTTTGCATTTAAATTGAGAAAATTTAGCTCGTGATAGAAGTGCTTGCGGATTTTCAATACGTATAAAATTTTTTGTCTTCAAAAGTTCTTCCCCTGGGTCGACGAAATGAAAAGTCTCGATTCAATCATACTTGAAAAAAAAACTTAATAAGAAAGTAAATGAAAACTAAACTTGAACCGGACCGATTTCTATATAAGCAAACAAACTCCTAAACAATGACAGTTATAGCCTGTAACATCAGTCGGTGGGATGGAAATTTAGTTTTAATACAGAAAAAAGTGGACCTGATTATTATCCAATTTCAATAATATTGGGTGGTAAAATTTGGTAGTCGAAAAAGTCTTTTCGTTTTTCTAATCAAATTTCAACTTATTTTTTTTTATATTTATAATGAACTTTATTAAACCAAATATGTACCATTTTGGTCGACCTCCTTTTGCCATTTTTTCTTCTAGAGACATTATTCCATCAGTGTAAAACTTTTGTGGTTTTTCGGCGAAAAACTGCGACAAGTAATTTTCACAGGCTTCTCTTGAAGCCAACTTTACTCCATTAAGGGAGTTCTGCATTGACCGAAACAAATGGTAGTCCGATGGTGCAAGGTGGATATGGTGGATGCAGGGTGGATGCATCAAAACTTCCCAGCCAAGCTCTCCCTGTTTTTGCCGAGTCATCAAAGATGTGTGTAGCCTAGCGTTGTCCTGATGGAAGACGACGCCCTTTCTGCTGATCAGTTCTGGCCGTTTTTTTCGATTGCTTGCTTCAATCTCATCAGTTGTTGACAGTAAAGTGTAGAATCAATCGTTCGAGCAGGCTGGAGCAGCTCATAGTGGATGACTCCTTTCCAATCCCACCAAACACACAGCACAACCTTTCGAGGCGTCAATCCTGGCTTTACGACCATTTGTTGAGCTTCACCACCCTTGCACCATGATCTTTTTCGCACATTATTGTCGTATTTCATCCACTTTTCGTCTCCTGTTATCATTCGCGTCAGAAATGTTTCGATTTCATTTCGTTTCAGCAAAGAATCGCAGATGTTAATTCGGTCCATTAAATTTTTCACAGACAATTCATGTGGTACCCAAACATCCAGCTTCTTTTTGTAACCAGCCTTTTTTAAATGGTTTAAAACCATTTGATGATGAATGTTTAGTGCCTTGGCGATGTCATGGCAGCTTATGTGACGGTCCTGGTTAATCTTTTCCATAATATTATCGACTTTTTCAACGATAGGTCGACCGGAGCGAGGTGCATCTTTCACATCGAAATTTCCAGAACGGAAGCGAGCGAACCATTGTTGTGCTATACGAACTGATACAGCATCGTCTCCGTAAACTTCAAAAATTTCATTGGTGGCTTGCGTGGCATTCTTCCCTTTTTTATACAAAAATTTCTAAATTTAGCGAATTTCTTCATTATTTTCACTCATTTTTGAACAGATATAACTTTTTTTCAACTTCTCCGAATTGAATTTTGTTTTTGGTTAAATGAAGCTGAAAATGTCACCTTTCTAACTCCATATGATATGACACAATGTGATTGGTATCGCTGGAGATAGATGACTCCAACGACATCTATTGACAAAATACGAAAAGACTTTTTCGACTACCCAATATTTATGTTGGATATAAATGAGGTGTGTAGCATGGCATGTAAAAGATTTGGCGAGGCTTTATTTAGTTATTACCGAGATACACGCATTTACTCAAAACTGGGCGTGTGACAGTCCACTTTTCAAAATTTTTACTTGTGGCGTATATCATTTCTTTGGTTCAGGATTTGTGGTGCATTTAGGTATTTTCACATAGTTTATAACGGAGGTATCACGTTTTTTGTTTTCTTGAAAATTACCGTTATATGGCGGGTGGGCGTGGTTATTGGCCGATTTCACCCATTTTCTATACCAACCTACCTTGCACACAGAGCAACAAATGTACCAATATAATTTTTGCTCGAGTTCTTGTGACAAACAAATGGTCGGACGGGCGGATAGACATGGTTAAATCGACTCCTTTAATTATTTTGATAATTTTCGTATGTACAGATGTGTCTACATCTATTTCGATTATTCTATGCCACTATTTGTAACCGTTAAGGAAAAAAAAAACTATGATACCGTTGATAAAAAGATAAAGAATTGTGGGAGAACAGGAACTGTGAAGGTGTGAAGGTAGAACGGACCTGAATGCGCCCTACTCCTATTTCCCATTAAACTTTTTGACTTGATGTGGGATGTTTAAGTCATGCTAAACTTTCTTCTCGCCTATAAGTATGCAGTAAGCTGCACCTTTTATTTACAATTTCATTTACCGAGCAAGTCGCTGCATCTCTCAAATGTCTTATGAAATATTAAATTGAAATGCGTTACGCATAAAAGCACCCCTACAAAAGTTTAATAGAATAAAAATATAATAAAGATTCCGCCAAAAAAGTTTAACAAACAAAAAATGATTGGGAATGAGTAAATAAAATAGAACTAAGGGGTTCAAAATCTTTCTTAGAGCTATGCTTCCCTGGACTTTACTAATTCATAATTATCTGTACAAAACTTCAGACGCCGAAAAAAAGTATAGAGAATATTTTGCACTTTGAGTTTGAACTACCTGTAATTACTAATACAGAAATATTCAACACGAACATGAAATCCCAATTTTTTTTATACCTATTTTCTGGTTTTAGAGATCGAACTACAAAGAAAAAAACAAGATACAACTTTTGTTTTATTTTGTTGTTCAGTGTAATAAATAATAAAATTTTACTGTCAGAATTATTTAATTTTCACATCTTATACAAACATAAATTCGCTCTCGATAGCCCACCAGAAAATTGGTAGCAACAGCGTAATACAAACTTTCTAGATCATAAACTGTTAACCAACATCTAAGCGATCATAAAAAACGATAAGTGCATCCACCTAAACAAATTAAAAGAAAAACATACAAGTGCCAAAAAATGTACTTTTAATGATTTCAAATTCCTCAACGTACATAATCCATATAAAGTACAATGTACCCAAATATTATAAGTTCAGCGAAGATATCCATAGTCCGCTGTAAGAGAAAGCATCGCCTATACTGCCTTAAGCAACAGACAAGAGCAGAGGTGACTAATTAAAGCGCGTCAAGCGACTGACTTGCACACCAACCGCGGCAAAAAGGAGAAAATCTATTACGTAAATAAAATTGATGCCAAAGAAATAAGGCAATTGAGGAGAAAAGTAGCCTTCGTAGTTGAAGCGCCTCAAAATATATTTCAGCAGCTATAAATCTAAGTGCTTCACTGACACTACAGGCGGCTAAGAAAGTTGGATGCTGTCATGTAGCTACATATAACTGTATGTATGTATGTATATGGATTGTTGTTGATGTTGTTTAGTCGTTATTGTTTTTATAGAGCGCACTGCTCTCATTGTTATTGCAGAGGTGGCTTCTTGTGACTATTAAATGTGCATGTATGTAGTGGTGTGTATGTGTGTTTTTGCAGCTAATATTTTTTTGTTGCTCCAAACAATGTCTTAATTTTTAGTTTTACATTCTTTTTTAATCTGTAGCTGTTTTTAATGATGTCAAATTCATGTTTTCTGTTTTTATTTGACAAGTGTGCAGGCTTTGATGCCCCTTTTTGTTGTTTTTGTGCACATATATGTGTATATGTATGTGTTTCTAATAAACACCGTTTTTGTACCTTAAATTTTTATTGCTGTTCGACACAACTAAGTATGAGAAAATTTTTGACAACCAAACACAGAAAAAAAAAAAACAGTTCAAAGGAAACTAGAATACAAAAAAAACATAGACTCATTCAAGTGGATGCTGTTCAGGGCGCTGTCAAATTTTTTCGAACTGCTCGTTTTGACACTTGTGGAGCACAAAAAATAATGAAATAAAGCAAAAAATAGTGTCTGAACATATTTTTATAATTTAATTTAATTCTACTCTTTTCATTGCTTTTCCTCTCTTTTATATAGTTCACTACCTTTGAATCTGTGCGCGCACACAGCTGTGCCAACAGGCCAAAATGTTAATTACGTTTGTAAACAGTACAGAGTCACTAGCAGTTATTCTGCTTGGCGGCAAATTTTCAGAGGGCGGCAAAGTTTTGAGCTTGAAAAATACACAAGATTTATATAAATACTCTTTTTTGGCTCTGAGGATGCACTGCGATTAGACAAAGATTGAGTTAATTGTAGCAAATGGTCCTACTTGATGTCGAGGAGGTAGGAGGTAGGAGGGCGATATTAAAAGCATCCAAAAATGACTCCTCAAAGTAAAATAATTTCGAGAATCTAGTTTGGAAGAAAGAATATTGAAATTATTGAAAGAAGTATTTAATTAAAGAAATAAAAAAAAACAAGCTAAATTTTTTTTTATTCAAATGATCATCTTGAATCGCATATTTTAAACTTCAAACACTGGTATCCAATTTGTAATATTCTGCATTGAATTTGTTAGGATTCCAAAAAAATCCCGCCATGACTAGCGCCTCGGAACGGAGATGTCAAACCATGCAGCAGTGGCAATGCCAATGGAGCACCTAATCGAGTGGCAGATGGACAGCGAAACTTATTCCAACAATAGGCAAATCGGCTCAAAGAAATATCGGGGAAGTGAAGTATTTCATGACTCAGTTCCTTTCGGGCCACGGACAAAAAAAAAGATAGACCTCACAGACAGGGACATAAGATACAGCCTATTGCATGGAGTTGGCTACAAATATGGTGGACCCAGACGTGGATAAATAGAACTTGTCTCTTTCATGAACACCCTTCGGAAGTAGAAGTTAGTTCCCGGAAGGAACAGAAAAGAAGGGGTTGTTTTAGTGGTCACACCACTCAACGCAGTAGGCTACGGTCGCTGTAAGTGCGAAAGCGTTTTCAACCCTACTTCACCCACAAAAAAAAAACAAAAAAAAACATTCAATTTGTTATTTTGAAAGCCCTCAAGTAGCTATGTTTTAGTAAGCTTAGCTCGATGGAATTTAGTGACGTCAATAATAGAGATTTTCTGAAGCTTAGATGAAACTATTGAATTTTTGTCCGCCATTTCGAGATTTGAAAACACAGGGACACCTAATCTTCAGGATTCAGAATTTTTTTGGTTTTTTTCCCAAGTAGCCATTTTTTAACGAGCTTAGCACATTGTAATTTAATAATTTATAATTCGACCGTAATCAGTAGTAGAGGGTTAACCACATATTTATGGTTACTATAATGTAAGGTTCAAGCTTAAATTTGGTATAATTGGAAGTGGCTTTTTGGAAAAGTAGGGATGAAAAACCTCCTAAAACACGTTTATCTGGTACTATCCCACGATCTTTGCAAAACCATGACGTGATGTGCTCTTTTTGACCTCATCGCACACAAATACAAAAAAAAAAATTAAAAAAAATTTTGCAGATTTGTATTATCAAATATTCCCATTGAAGGCATTCACACCAAACAGGTGCTGACCTGAAAATATTAAAAAGGGGGGAAAAATTAGGAAGTAAAAAAGCACGAAAATACTTAATAGTTGGGACAACTTCTTCTCCTTTTGCAGCGCTTTGCTTGCAGCAGGATAGAGTCCAATCCCAGTTTGCCGTTTAAAAGGCCGAAGTCACAAGATCCGGTACCATACCCGCAAAGGATACCGGTTTTGTTGGCGATCAGAACGCTGAATTAGCCCGTCAAGAAAATATATTTCGAGCAGAGCGATAAATATGTAGATATTTAAGTAGTTTCTTCTTATTGTGTTCCAATTCCATTCTATTTAGAATTCCACTTACAGAGGCTAGTCCTTCATAAAATTGTAATCCAAACTATCTAAAGCTGTGTGAACCTGCACAAAGTGCGTTGTCCTGGACATGATGTAAATGGTTGCACGGTTATTCAGCTCTAAGCTCTAGACACATGCACTAACATCCGCCATCGTTTTTATACCATTATTATTACCAAACATCACATAAAGAATAGGAGCAAAG